>JAYKAV010003032.1:1589049-1784828 GCA_035582835.1 Phoebastria nigripes
ATTAATATCAKAGGTGTTAATWTAACMKTTWAAGTRCTGGTTCATTTAATCTGCCTACATAAATATGCCCAACTAGATGACAACACACTTTTTCCCTTCTGCAAAAGGGACAGATACCAACTCACAACCAATTCCTAAGGCTATAGTTCRCCAGCCTTCTAAATGAAACTAAGTGAATTTTGACCAAGCCATAAATTTTCTAAGAAAGGCATGGTCTAATATAGACCAGTCACTCACCTACCTTCGACCTATCTTTTTTTTTTTTCATCTCTTCAAAGACTATTTTACAGAAAAGTCTGAACAAATTATATTGTGCCCCTTAGAAAAACAGCCACCATAACACCTAGAGGATCTTCTAGCAGGAAGTAGAAAGGTAGTTTGGTTCAGAGAAGGGGGACTGGTTTTGATTAGATCATCAGTGAGATGAACTTAGAATTCTATTTATTGGCTAATTTTTTGAACAACGTTCTTTGTTGTATTATATGCTAACAATACAAAACTCAAGAAACTTGATATTCTCTCACTCTTGTTGAATTCTGAACTATTTATTATATACATGGGAGCCAAATCTGAGGGAAGGTGAAAGGGAATAAATTCAGCGGACCCTCACTATAAGCTGATTCTACCATAACAAATATTTTACTGCATTCCTATAAATGGGGGGGAAATATATATAAAAAAGAATGTGTGAATAAAACACTGACTTTGCCAGAAAAGGTTATAATTAAAAATAAGTTAAAGGCCCACACTTCAGAACGAAGTTGATTATTGTATAAGTGTCCAGGTCACCCACATAATTCGAGTTACACAGTTCTGTCTTTATACCACCTGCCACTTGCACAAACGTATTTGGAAATATTAGTCTCCCCAAAGTACAGAGCAAGCAGGGACATCCAGAAAAATCAGTAGGTATGGAACAGACACACTGTAAATGCAATACACTACTTCTATTGCCCCCAGTAAACACAAACCTCACAAATATCACTAGGCTGATAGCTCAGGAAACATAAGCCATTTTCGTATCCAAGGAGTGGGAAGAGAATGAAAATTAGCTATGAAAGTTTCCCTATGTGCTGCTAAAGCTCCACAAGTCTTTAATTTAGCTCCTGTCTCTAAAAGTAGCTCAGCATACCTTATAATTGATTCTATACCACCACTGTCAACAAAGACCCCCAATTACCATTTGATTCCTCAGAAATGCAGCTCCTAAGAAACTGAATAAAGATGAACTCAGCTTATAAACCACAGTGGACAAAAGGCAAGTGGAAGCATCTTGCCCATCAGGCAGTTTTACCCCACTGTAAAAACTGCTGAATTCCTGTGAATTCATCCCATTACAGCCTTTTCTAAATAGCCACTTTTCTAACAGTGGGGAAAAAGAGGCCTCTAAGCAGATACATGCTGGCCATGCCTAAAACAGGCAGGTTAGTAAGAGGCCTCACTGTCCACCCTGCACAGATTTAAATCAGTGTCCCAGCACTGGAAGCTTTCTTACGCCACCTTCTATCCAGCCTCCAAATTAAAACTCTTCAGTCCTAAGTCTAAGAAGTGATGTTAATAGAGCATTATCAAACAAAGAACCCTTAAATTAGGGAATAAAACCAACAATAATTGCACAAGCAAGATGTGTCATCTTAGCAGTAGTAAAAATCCCCCATGCGGCCATAAAACCCTGAGAAGCCACCTTAAAAAAAACTCATTAAGAGAGGAAAAATAAAGCCAAACCGACAGCAGGGAGATGTATTTACACCGGCCGTTTCGGCATCCGACACCTGCAGGCCGAACACGAGCCGCGGGCACGAAACGCAGGGAGCGCCCGCCTCACCGAGGCGGCCCCACGCCTCCGGCGGCCCGTGACGGAGCCGTCACGACCAGGGACGGCCACGCTTAGCGGGCCGGAGGGCGGAACGGGGGCAGGCTGCGCCACAGAGGAGGGGTGGGCCGGAGGCTGCTGGGGCCACACAGGCGGAGGAGGAGGCGGCCGGCAGACCCGTGCCGCCAACAGCCTCGGCCCCCCGCCGCGCCCCATTACCCCCTTCCTCCCGCACGACGGTTACAGCCCTGCCACGCGCCACACCCCCCCCCGCCCCAACGCTTAGTGCCGGGGCGCGCGCTCCCGCTCCGCCCCCACGCTCCCGCGCGCCGGCACTGCGACCGCTCCCCTCTCCCACCTGGACGGCCGGCTCTCAGGCCCCGCCCCCTCTCTTCCGCCTCTTCCGCTGCCGGCTTCCCTCAGCCAATCGTCAAGAGAGAGAGAGCGCGGGAGGGTGGCCACGTGCATCCCCTCTCCCCCAATCAGCAGCGGCCTTGCGAGGCTCCCATCTGCTTTAATGAAAGCAGAGAGGCGGGCACCGAGACGGGAGGGGGTGCAGCCGCGCGAACAACGTGGCTGCTGATTGGTGCTGGCCTCTCCAATCGGCGGCCTTCTTTCACCCGGCGGCGAGGCGGAGGGGGTCTGCGTGTTTCCGGAAGACGTGGCCGTTACAGCCGCTGCTTCTCTGCCCCGCGCCCGCCGCCCCCCGCTGCCACCATGATCTCCCTCTCAGACACCCAGAGTAAGCGCCGCCCCCGCGCCACCGGTAGTCCGCGGTGGGAGGAGGGGAGCGGGTCGCCCGCCGCGGGGCTGGGGGCGGCCGAACTGCGGAGCGGGGAGGCGGGGGCTGAGCAGCGCGGGGCGGGCCTGGCCCACCGGTCCCGGACCCACCCGGGCCCTCGCCCTTTGTTCGCGCTTCCGCGGCGTGTCGGTTGCAGCTGTTGGAGTGGTCGGTGCTCAGGACCCCGGGCCGCGGTGGCGGAGCGCCCTGGGGAGAGCTCGTCTCCTTCCTCGGCCCGCGCCCGCTCGGGGCCCCGGCGCTCTGGCTGAGCGCGGCGCGGAGAGGCGGCTCTTGGCGCCGGGACGGGAGTCGCCGAGGAGGGGTCCGGCTTGTGCAGGCGAGGGCGGGCCGTCGGCACGCCCGCTTGCCACCCCGCGGAGGGCACCGGCTAGAAACCAGCCGCGGGTGGGAACGGGAGGGCGCAGGCGGAGCTCACCTGGCCGCGCCTGTGGGCACTGCCGCTGCGTGGGGGCTGTTAGAGCCGCGGTGGCCCCGACCTCGGGTCTAGCGGCGGTAAGACGGAAAGTGGGATGGGATGCAGGGCTACAGAGGAGCGCTCGGCAGGGCTGGCTGCCTCGCCCTTGGGAGGGCACTGTCAACAGCGCCGCTGCTGCTAGCGTTTGTCTTGGGTTGCGAGCTCTTTCGTGTTGGCGGGGGTGCTGCGATGTGGCGATGGCGAGAATGAATGAAAGCTGAACGGTAAACAAAAGTAACAATTAGCTAAAGTCTTCTAGTATGCCTCCGTGTGGACGTTAGTGGTTTGGAATCACTTAATTATACGTCAGGGGCTTTACTGTGTTTCTCTTAACTTGCCGTTATCACACTGAACGTTTGCAGGTGACGCTGAGGGGGTTTTAAGGCGAGGACCAGACACTCAATCTGAAGTGAAAAAAAAGTAGTACTTCTATGTGACCATAGTTTTGTCTTCACTGACTAGAAATACTTGGAAATAGAGATGCTGAAAGGGAAAATACAAAGAAATCGAAGTAAAGAGGTTCATAAGAGTTTAAACTACAAAGGAAAGGAGAATGTTAGGTCTTCAATTTAAATTAACATCTCACATATGATGCTTTTCTGGCATGGTTGCCATGAAAGGAAATGAGTCTGCTTGATAAGCACCGTAGTGTCAGTTATGAAGGAGGGTGAGCGTGAAAGACATAGAAAAGAAAGTTAAAAGAACTAAGTTTAACTTGATAGCAGGATACTGGAAACAGAGGTATTGGAGAGTCAAGGCCAAGGATGTAGACAGGCAGAAAAGCAGATTAGCAACATTCAAGGTCAATGATTTCTTGAGAAATTCAGGTGCTGTGCTCTGTTACTGGGATRGGTACTAACCCTTGGGGTTAATTTTTAGATTTCTGATTGATTAAACCCTTGTGGGCTTTGCTTTTGGCCCATTCCCCTATCCTCCTGTCCAGAGTATTCATTGGGGAAAAAAAGAAAAATCTATTCAGAAAGAGGAGATCTGTTCACTGTTTTTCCATTTTTTAGTTCCTCTTTTGTGACCTTCAGCTAACTCCAGTGCTGCCTCTGTTGGTTTTAACTGTCAGAGCCAAGAGCAGTAAGTAGAATGCTGTGGAGGTCAGGGGGTTTTAGTTTTTTCCACTGCTTTTCTGAAATTCTGAAGATACTTCATCAGATATTTTTAAACTCACTGCTGTTTGGAAAAATATGGAGTTAGCTGTAGAGTCACTGGTGGAGTAGTGTGATAAGTACCTGGAGAGGACCACTGCATTAGTTGATGTTTGGAAAGTTAAATTTGCAGCTGTAGTGTAGAATATTTTTTCAGTGATTCATTGAATGGTGTTATAAATCACCAGTAATTGCAAAAGAATGCATGTAGTTTTTCCCAAACAAATTAATTTTTCAATACTAAAAAATACTGCTACCAAAATAATAATAATTAAAAATTGAAACTTTTCGTAACCTATAGACTGCATTAATTTTTGTCTTCTGAGAGCCTATAGTGCACAATTCCATTCTTATTTTGTACACAAAAGATAGAGGATGTGCATTGTCTTCCCTGAACTTTCACAAGCAACGTATCTTAATCTTAAGTCTTAATATGTACTAAGCTGTTTTGATACAGTGCTGCAGTACTCTTGCACATCTTATGGGATTTCTGCAGAAACATTGAGAAAGCATTGCTCCCTCCTCTCAGTAAAACATAATCATTTTAAAAAAATCCAGAGTAAATGTCACATGGCTGGTATGTGTTTCTGTGTTTCTAGGCATTGGAATGTTGTATTTGAGTAATATGGGAAGGCTCTTCTGGTGCAGGAGAAAGTATTTAAAAATAGTTCACACACTCTATAAAAATTCCTAGTTCATTGTTGCAAAGATTATGTACAAAATGTCAGTGCTTTTCTTTTTTTCTTCCTCTAAGAATGCTAGTCAAATATATTTCCAAATTCTGATATGAATCAAGCCAGTAATACCTTCTACTGAGATACTGGCAACAGAGAATAATAGTCCTGGACTACTCATCTTCTTTCAGCAGTAATCTTGGGACAATGAGAATGGTGTTCTTTTTTTCCTTTTCCCTCCACTAACCAGAGAATATGGTTGACTTCTAAAGTGAATCTGAATCTGTTGTAGGAGTAGGTGATTACAAACATGTTTCAAGGGATTACAGGGGAAGTGTCAGAATAGTAATTGCAGCAGCTGTTGGGAGTTGGCCTCTGCCTTCTTGCTAGATCCCTACTTTGTGCTGTGTCTGAGGGAGGAATGAATACTCGCTTCCCATGACTGCGTATTTATCTTATTGGCAGCTGGTAATTCCTTTGCAGTCCTGCCTCCAAGTGTCTTCCTTCCAGAATACAGATTGTTTCTGCTCCTCTAAAGTAAAGAGTACTAGAGAAAAGGGCAGATTGCAATTGTCATATTGCCTTCAGTCAGCAGATTCATTGAAAATACAATCTGCAATTCCATTTTTCATTGTAAATGAGTATTGAGAATGTCTGCAGTAAATCAATTGTAGCAGGTTACTTAGTAGTTTTAATTCTGGGTGGTTAAAATGCTCATAGCAAAGGTTTAAAGTGGCAGGTGATATTGCAGAACTACAGATTTAACACCATGTGGTCTGCAACCTTGCTGAAAGATGAGCCCTTACAGATGTTAGGGAAGTTGAATGTTGCTCTAACAAATCTCTTTACTCTGAGCTGTTTTGAAATTTTGTTGCAATAACTAAATGGAAGTTCTGAAATGCGCAGAATGATAATCCTTTAGTCCTGAGCTCTTCAAGCAGCAGTAAATGATCAACTAGATCTACATTGCAGTGAAAAGTGCAACTAAAATACATTTAGGTAGATCTGGCTAACAGTAGCAGTGAAGACTATGATAGTGTGGGTGGGGTTTTTGTTTGTTTCAGGCTAGACTATACAAAACTACTAGGATCTTCTATATATATATACACACACGTGTGCGCAAACTGGGCTGCCAGCCTGTCTATAGTATTGCTAGCTGTTTTTATGTATCCTGTAGGTTTCTAAATTCTCTGGTCACAGGGATAGCGATAATGTAAGGGTGAGCGCATGGATAAATGCAAAGACTTTTTTGTAGCTGTGTTGCTGCTGTTCCTGTGATTTCTCTCCTATTCAGTCTGCATGAGAGTCAAAGGAAGGCCTTAGAGGTTTAATTTTACAAGTAGGATGTATTTCTAAGTATGGTCTTTAAGATATCTTGGAAGTTATTGTCAAATGGTAGTTTTAATCATTGCTTGACACTTCTAGCCCACTTTCTCAGACAAACAAATCTTCTATCCTACTCTTGCCTTCCCAATATTTCTTGAGTAACCTTTTCAGACAGGCAGAACGCAAAGATATTTAGTGTCTACTAGTTTTGTGAAAACTGGCAGCTGGCTGGAGACCCAAGCTAGTGTTTAATAGCTGTCAGTGCATGTGTAACTTGGAAGGAGCCTGCAGCATTAATCTGAGTTGCGTTCAATCCAGAAGTTGGGGGAAGTGGGACTGCTATGCAAGATTATGGGAGGTGGAAGGTGAGGTCTCAGGAGGATGGAAAGGACCAGGGTACTTATGTTACTGTAGTAAACATAATGGCATAAAAGTTGCAAAGGAAAACAAAGTTTCATTATCTGTTCACAAAACAACCCTTTTCTCCATACTAGCAGTAAATCAAAAGGGATGTCTTTGCCCTATGTGTATATGCATGCATGCTTTTTTTGTTGCATTCAATTTCAGTATATAGTTGCAAATATGTATTTTTTTGATAAGTAGCTTCCAAAGATCTCTGTTATTGAAGTAATTGGTGTCTACAAGACTTACTATATTTGTACACTCAGGAAAGTTTTTAGGTGGTCATAATATAGGCTGAGTTTTTCTATAAATGTAAAATGTCTGTAGATTGGATGTTCTAAGTTTTTCACAATTTTTATGCATGAGTTTTTTCTGGTACCATGTTTTGTTATGTGCCTAAATTTGTTTCTTTTTCAGAGATTGGAATGGGACTAACAGGCTTTGGAGTGTTTTTCCTTTTCTTTGGAATGATACTTTTCTTTGACAAAGCTCTTTTGGCTATTGGAAATGTAAGTGCCTGCTGTTTAATCTTAGATTCTGCACTGCTTAGAATTAAGTATATGATATATTAAAAATAAACTAAATGTAGAACAATGTTATCAATTTGAAATTTGATCACAAAAAATACTGTGCTAATTTGGTATAAAGGAAAAGTTATGCTCAGTGATATGAGTGAATCATTTTTTCTGATTAAAGTTAAGCAGTTCACATCAATCTAGATATCGTACCTCTACATCAGGCCTGCGGTATGTTGGTCAGACAAGAAGCAGCTTGTTCAACAGTTGTTATTTGCAGCAGCATAAGATTTTTAGATTGGCTGTCATTACTAACGCTTTCTTTTCTGTGATCTTGTAAGATAACTGTCAAATTTAAGTATCTTTTTGGATAAGAATAGTAAACTATTCTGTACATGCTAGCAAATGTAGCTTTGCTATGCTTTATGAGGAAAGAAAAGTATGAATTGCTGATAGCCTGGGTTTAGAAGAGCCAATCACCCTTCATAGTAGAAAGATTTAATATCTTCAGTTTTTAACAAATCAAAGTTTTTGCTTAAAGCAGGATAGAAAATAAATTCTAGTTCTGGTACACAAAATTCCCAATCCAAAGCAAATATAAAATGACAGGGTGTTTTCTGAATGTGATAATCTCTGTGCCTCTGCTGTTCTCAGCTTTGCCAGCCAGCCAAGAGCACAGCCTGGTAGAGGTTTGCATCCTCTTTTGCTGACGCCTAAAAGTCTGTGGTCAAAACTGATCAGTTTCAGTCTGTGGCAGCAGGGTCAAATACTAAGATTCACTGAAGAAAAATTTTAAACTGTATATTTGAATTTGGGTGCATTAGTTGAAGCATTGTTCTGAACCATCAATAAAGGGTATAGTGGAAGAGTAAAAAATAAAATAATGCTTATTTTTTCTTTTCCTAATGTAAGGTGGAAATACGAGATCCTGTTTAGGGAAAATGATGAAAACATAGGTAGGAAGAGACAATGACAGGCTATATGGTAACCAAAGATAATGCAAGAAAAGGTACTATATCCTTACGGAAAGTTGTTTTGTTTTTTGGGGTTTTTTTGTTTGTTTGTTTTTTAAATTATATCAGAAAGGGGGAAAGGTGGTAAGAAAGTGGTTTATTAAATAACATACAAAACTTAAAATTCATCTATAATCTTGAGTAAAATCCCCTTTTCGGCAAAAATGTTGCCCAGATGTATGCTTACAAGCTGAAATAATTAAAAGTCTTGTTGGTAAAGGACACTAGAAGTAGTTCTAACTAGTTGGGACTAGTGTGATAGTGTTCAGTCTATACTGGAACTAGTAAATGGTAGAAAAAAAATAAAAAAAAAAAAAAAAAAAAAAAAAAAAAAAAAAAAAAAAACAAAAACAAAAAAAAAAACCACCACCAAGGAAGATAACCGATAATGCTCTTCATCTGTTTTCCTTTTTTGGCTTTGCACTGTTCAGTAGATCAGTACAAGCTATTGAACATGTCCATGGTACAGAACAGAGGTACTTTGTAACACGTCTGTTCGCAGTTTTTAGGAACCTTTGCTGTCAGTGGTACTAAGCTTCAGCACTGCTTGTGGATAATGATTGTACTTACGTTACAGGACAGATAACTGTTGTCACCAAGTCTTTTGACATGATTGTGTTTGTCAGGGACCACAAAGATAGACTCTTTACTTTCTAAGCAGCTGAGAAGAATTTTGAATGCTAGCTACAAATGCTTTAAGATAGACTTTACAAAAGAAAATCACTAGTAAATTCCTTCTCACCATCTATCTTTTGGTATTAAAAGAACTTGTGCAAGAAATGCAGTCTAACTTTGTAGAAAATATATATATGTTTACATCCTAAACTTGGGAATATAATTAGCTATTTTCTTTCTTTGGTTGGTTTTTGTCTTTTCTAGGTTTTATTTGTGGCTGGCTTGTCTTTTGTTATCGGTTTAGAAAGAACATTTAGATTCTTCTTTCAAAAACACAAAATGAAAGCAACGGGCTTTTTCCTGGGTGGTGTGCTCATAGTTCTTGTTGGCTGGCCTTTAATAGGAATGATCCTTGAAATTTATGGGTTCTTCCTATTATTCAGGTAAGACTTGTTTCAAAATACCTTTCTGTATTGGTGTATCTAGGAATAAATGTATTCGTTTAGTTTTGCTGCATTACAGCTGACAAAGCAGCATCCTTTAAATGTTTGCTTTTGATAGATTTTATATAAAAGTTGTTGATGTACATTTGCAAGAGGTGGAAAGTTGGTAAGTACTTTTCCAAGACTCAAATCTGCTAATGTTTGAGGCGTATACCAAACTGACTTTGGTAATGTTGTTTATGTCTAACCAAAGAATTGTAAAGCTTCAAAATGTCTGGGAGCCCAAATTGTTAGCAGTGCAAAATTTAAATATTTCCTCAAAAAAGGCAACTTAGATACTTAGTATTTTTTTTGGTGGTGAGTTTGTTCTTTTCTTTAACAAATGGGGCAAAATACTTGGTTACAGACATTCTAGGTTTGTAACCTTACCGTTTCATTACTATGGTAGCCCAGTGAAAAGATGTTTTCTGTCATGTTTCATTACACTTGTGCCCTAGTATAGTCAGAACTGCTGATTTTGGTTAGCATTATCTGGACTGAGTTAAGGAAAGATGACAATTCTTGTTTTTTGAACAGCAATCTTGATACATGTTATAGCTTTCACAAGGTGTCATTTAACTTATAAATGCAATTGTAATAGTGAAATAATTTGACTTGTTCCAACCTGTATATCTATATTTTATCTTTATTTCCATGGTTGAAGTTCCATACTTCAGTATAGAACAAAGTACAAAATATGCTAATAAGTAAGAAGGGAGGCTGTTAGTTGTTTTTGGACTTCTGTTCAGATGAAGACTGTTCCACTAATGCTTATTAATCTAATAACAGACCCCTAAAATATCTTTGAAGTGTTCAGCTGCTGTCTAAATAATACAGTGCCTGTTAATCAAAATCAAACCACTGTTCTCATGGCGCTCTTTTCTTCCGCTCAGTAAAATTGTATGTTAATCTTGTATTTAGTTTAGATAAAATGTTTAAATATTTTAGGAAAAAATCTTAACTTGGCTTTTAATATATGCTTCTTATTGTTCTACCCTGTATTACTCTGAACTCTATCACTGCAAGTGTTTTGAAAATCACAGTATTTTACTGAATACATTGTCACTTCTTGCATGTAGCACTTGGGTTTAATCAGCCAGTACAAAGCAAGTAGAGTGTGTTTCCAATCAAACACCCCTCCTTTTAAAAGATCTTGAAAGAATTATAAATTACTGTGTCTAAGCAGGTACGGTTATGGGTTACCTATTGGTGCTAGCCAGGGGCTAGCAGGGTACAATAATATTGAAGGGATTCTACAAGGTCAGTAGTTATCCCTAGGTCACTAGGACTATCCATCCCTTAGCCAGAAGAGTATCAACAAGGGATAGATAAACATTCACACCTGGAATTATCTGATCTGTTTTAATTTAAAACATCTCTAGACCATCTTTTCTAGTGTTTAATAGTTCTTAGAATCTAAATCCCTTGCTACAATGTTAGCTAGTTACTACTTCAAACAAAGCTTTTTGTTTTGCTTCAGTCTTGTTCATTTCAACCATTGTCATGTTTTTGGCAACTTGCTCCTTTCTGAAGAAGTTAAAAATGGAGCTTTTCCTCAGGCGTCATTTTGTATGATTCCTCAGGATCCGGCTGTTTGGTTGCATAACAGAAAACTTCCCTGGTTATCATTGGTCTCTGAAGTACATAATTTTCCTAGGCGCAAGGAATACCAGGTCAACTTACGCACCTTTGGATTTGTTAGGGCAGTATGTTGTGAGGATGGACATTTCTGTGTATCCTAATGGTTCTAGTCATGTGGATTACTAGGACTTTTATATGGTAAGCCTTTATATTTATCAAGAGCAATTTAGCAGTTCTAGTAACTTTACTTCAACTCAGACTAAGATAGTACAAGTGTAAACCACTGTATTGTACTTTTTTCAGTCTCTTGATTTTTAGACAACTAAACCAGTTCCACTGGGTGTTCAGATCCCTCTAGAATCTTTACTCGTAGGTTGTTGTCTGGCATGTCCAGACTACTTCTACACAGTCACCTTTCATACGCCCAGTAGCAGTAATTGCAGAGCCCCTGTTATCCACAAAGCAACAGTTAGGTACTGGTGACCAAGAACACTTAAACTACAGACAAGATTGCAAAGATGATGACTTTTTTTTTTTTAAGATGCATCTGACTGAAGTGAGAGAGATGCAATTATTTTACTGTGGTTTAAATCTAGAATGTCTTTCCCTTAACGTGCTGCCACAAGTTTCCCATCAAAGGTTTAGTCTTTTGCCATGCTTTCATATGCTCAGATTGCATTCACTGGAGAAGGCTGKTATGGGACAGTATCTCTTGTTGTATTCTAAGCTGCTTTTGGAGCCTTGTTCAGATTACAGGCATCCAAAGTTATGGCTAACAATATTATCCTGCCTATACTGACTATTCCTTATTCTTGGCTACACCAATTATCTTAATCTGTAACAAGTTGTTTGTGTGCCCTGCATTGCAACTTACTGGACCGCTGAAATGATCTCCAGGAAAAACTTGCTGGTATTGATATTATCCAGCAAATAGTTCTTACCAGTGTAGTGAAGAGGACGATGACTTGTGAAATTTCACTGTTTCACTGTGGCTGAGGTTTCATTAGACACTGACCCTTATTCTACGCAGGGAATGTATAGCTCAACAAGAGATAACTCAGAATGCTACCACCAGCTGAATTGCTGCAGTTGACTGCAAACAGCTGAGATACTGGCATAGAAAATTTGTTTTCGTGCCACAGAGACGAAGTGGACAGTGCAGGGGACTGCACCATAGCAGCTATGCTAGGCAACATCCACTGGCTCATGATTCAAATCCCTGACTTTACATGAATTTGCCAAATAAGTGAATACACAACTCTTGCTTAATTTTCTTTAGTTAATGTAAAGAGTACCATACACGGTTTCAAAGGGGATTACTCAGAATTAACTTCAGTTGTTTTTACATTGGGTATTGCAAGAATGTGTTTCCTATAATGTAAAAAGAAATTATCTCAAAATATGTATGGTAATTTTGAGAAATTAGTTGGGAGCATCAGTTCTGACTAAGTTGGGTATTCTTTCTTTAGTTGTTTTTTGAAGAGCTGACTGAGGGTTGCCAGCTATGAAGAAAATTAAGTCCATTTAAAAATAGATGTTTCTTTCCCGGTTTTCTCTTTTCTCTGCTGAATGTATGTTGATATATTTGGTAAAATTAATGTGCTGCTAACAAGCTACAAGATTTAATGTAATCTTGGTTTTAAAAAAATACCTCTTATTTCTTCATTTTATAGCAATATGAGTATAGTTTAATTACAAAAACTAATACAGTCTTCTGTTATCTTACCTAAAGGGGGTTCTTTCCTGTGGTGGTTGGCTTTATTAGAAGAGTTCCAGTTCTTGGCTATCTCTTGAATTTACCTGGTATAAGCTCGGTAAGTGTTCAGTACTTCATGCAAAATTTGAAGCTTGTACTGTTTTTTATTCCATTGTTATAACAATAGTAGAAATGCATCAGAATAAAGCAAATGTAACTTCAGAGCAGTGGCTTTGAGTGTATTGAGTGTGTAGTTCTTGCACCATACAGATCACCTTCATTCCCAGTGAGAGACTTCTAGATGTAAAAGGAACAAAAGGACACCTTTGCAGAAGCTGCCCCTGCTTATATGTTGTGAAGTGGAAAGAGCCCTGGATTGTGACTCAGAATGCTGTGGTTCTGCTTCCTGCTTCACTGTTGGCCCTAGGTGACTAGATAGGTGAATCATGCCACTGTTCTGTGCCTCTTCTCCTGTCTGTACGATGAGGAGGACACTGTTCTTTGTGTAGTATTTGGATATATTTATGAAAAGTGGCCTGTAAAAGCAAACAGTTTAGTTCAATGTTAAGTTGCAGCTTGTATGGTGAATCCAGAAACTCTCATGATGCATAATCATTCATCAGATATATTTATTAAGGTCCACTGCACCAGACTACGTCTTGCTATTTACTAAGATTTGTATTTTTTCAAGTGTAGTTTTCCTTTTTCTTAACCAAATAGCCAGGGATTTGAAGACAATTAACAGGTGCCAGAAAGATGGTAATCTAGGGTGTTTCAGTCAACTACTCTTACTGTGCTAATTTCTGTATGTATTAACACAAACATTTCTAACCCTAGTTTTGAAAGCAACAGTTTTAATAGCTACTACTAAAAAATTAATAGGGGGTATAACTTAGATGTATACAGTCTGTTTTTTAAAAACCAGTGTTCAAGATCACTTGTTCCAATCTTACAGTTAGGCCAAGTTCTGGCTCATAATTCATGATCAATTGAATGTTTCATTTGTCAATTGATCTTACTTAGTCGTATTTAATTTGATCATAATGGGGTTAAATCTTGTTTTAAAAAGATAATTGTTAATGTTTTATTCAAAGCCTACGTAGGCTCAGAAGAGAATCCACAGTAATGGTCAGTTGAAATATCTTACTTGGTCTACTAATGCATGTGTGGCTGATACTGTATTGTTTTGTTTTAATCATTAAGCTAGCAGTGTTATCTGCATTCTTCTATTTCCTTTTTCATTCTGTTGCATCTTCATGTTGCACTGTTAATGTCTATATGAGAAAAACATGTCATGCAGAAACACAGTTGCAATGTAAGATTTTTAATTTTCACAAACTTAAATCATGAGACTTTGGTGAGTACTATTTGACTCTCATTTTCAGTCGCATACTAACTGTGCAAGTAGCAAGTAATATTTGAGAGTAACTTCACTGTACATGAATGTCATGCAGCTTAAAACCTTTTTGTCTCCTTTTCTACAGCTTGTAGATAAAGTTGGAGAAAGCAACAACATGGTATAATGACAAGAGGGCAGAAGACTGATTCTAAACTTATTGTATTATTTATAAAATCCTTTTGAAGAATACTCAGCACAAAGATTAAGTTGTGTACAAAGGAAAAGCTTGTTACATTCTTTACATAACAGTTTAATTTAAAGTGTGTAGTCAACAATATACATTAGAAAAGAAGCTCAGCAAGTATGCTTCTAGGAAAGTAACTCCAGAGTTCAGGAAGTAAACTGAAGAAGTGAAAGTTGTGGAATAACCCATGTTACAACTGTTCAAGACTACTATTGTTGTTTTTGGAAAACATGCTAGAGGCAATGAACCCTTGTGGAGTTAACGGAGCCTGTACTTTACCTCCTTATTTTGAAGGTGCAGTAGAGCAAACAGGCCTACATTTTTAAGGGTGACCCAAACTTATCCAACCCYCTGCTTCCTATCCTCAGAGTGCAAAAAAAACAAACAGAAAACTTCTTGTGTAACAAGAGATGCGTCTTTGCATGAAGGTTAAGATGACTACTCATCTTTAAGTGTACTATGACAAAAAAAAAAAAAAGGAAACCCTACACGGTTCTGTTGTAAACATTTTTGTAAATATGTGGCTGAAATAAAACATTGTTATCTTAATGTTTCAAAGCCAAATGTAAGTTGATTGTATTTTGCCTTCTGTTTTGGAATATGCAAAAGGTCAATCTTTAATAACTTAAGTCTTAAATGTTGGTTCTGAATATAGAGCTCAACAGGGAACTCTGGAAACTGACTTGCACTGCTTCCAGTTTGTTCTCCTTGAGTCATGTTACACGTGCATCTGGATGAGAATGTAGCCCCTTGTCACTAACATGAAAACTTTGAAGTATGCTTAGTTCACAGAAAAATGCATTTGGTTAAGGTGCTGACATGAACCCTGTGAAATGTATCTTATCAAAATTTGAACCTTTGTTTTTTAAATAGTTTGAAGCTAAGGTTTCTTTGTTTACTCTGGAACTACAAATTGACTTTTATTTTTTACAGTAATAAAATAAAAACTTAAATTCTGTGTATGTGAGTCTCTGGGGAGAAAATTGAGCTAATGGGGCTAACTAAAGATCAAGTGCCAATCTCCATATGTTTTAACTTGTTGCTTGGGTTATCTTCAAATAACTTAAAACTTCCATCAGTCACAGCAACAACTTTGCTGTTACAGAGATTCTTAGCTAACCTGGAATAAATGTCCCCTACTAATGCAAGGGTCACATTTCTGCTTCTCTTGGAATGTTAAACATTGTGCACTTTCCATAGATTTAGTTACGTAGTATCCTCATCTAACAAAACATGATCATTAAGTAAACTGTATTTGTGGAGGCTTTGGGGTTTCTGTTGTGTTTTACTTCCTTTTCTCTTAAATGTAATCCTAAAAAAAAAAAAATTACCGAAACGCAATGGTAGTATTTCAAGTAGTGATGTAGTCTTAAAGGTCTAACGACTGTTTAGTGTGGGTTTTTCTTTATTATGCAGTTAAAATTGGTATTTTCCAAAATAACTTTTAAGTTAAGAAGAATCCTCATATACCAACCGTTTTGGAAGTTGCTACAAAGCTTATTTGTACAAGACGTTTTATTTTCATTACAACTGTATAAATAGCCACAATCTACTATTCCCAAGGTTTAATTTGCTTGCTTCTCAAACAGGTACAAAATGATTCAATGAAAAAATGCTATTATATTTACAATGAATAGCATCTGAAAAATCAGTGGTTTTATTTTATAAATGACAAAAAATGGCTGTATTTGCCTGATGGCACATGTGTTGTAGTTTACAGACAGGACTAAATATGACTTGTGGCTTCTACCTCAAGAGATGAACCAGTTTTAACTGCTCCTGTAGATCTGTTGTGTGTTAAAATGACTAGAGGATAACACTACAGCAGTTTAGCAAACTCATCTTGTTTGCTTTGGTAGAGCACTAGTCTGTTCTGTGGGAATCAATTACTGTTTAAAGCAGTGTGCTCACTCAACCCACGAGTTTTCTCACTTTCACTCCCCCATGCCACTGGGGGAGAGTGAGCGAGCGGCTGTGTGGTGCTTAGTTTTGCTGGCTGGGGCTAAACCACGACAAGCAGACAGTGTTCATCATTTACATTAGAAGTCAGCTACCTGAAGATTTTTGTTCTTGTCTTTTGAAAAGTAATGTGATGGGAAAGGTGGATTGCACCACGTGACTCTGGAGCTCTGACTGAAAGCAAATTGCTCGGTAAGCTGAAGTACCTTCACCAACGAGAAATCTGAAATCTTTCAGAGGTGATGAATGTGTTGCTGTATATGATCTTCTAGCCCTCTGAAATGCTGGGATGTAGGCAGTTCATCTCACTCTTATTTAATTTATTGTTTTAAATCAAAAGTCAATTTTTGTCAGAAGTGAACTGTTGTGAAAAGTGTCTGAGGGAACAAAATTGTATGTTGAATTTAGCATAGTCTTTATCCCTCAAGGTAATGTTGTCTTTGAGACAGTTTTGCCAAGATAAATGTGGGTGGCAGCAAAGGTCAAAATGACTTAGCCTTAAAGTGTTTCTGTCATAAAAAATATCTTTAACAGAAACATGCTTGGAACATTTCCCCTTTTAAATGTAATTTATAATTGCTGCTTTAAAAATTGTAAGGATGGATCTTATTCTGAGCAAATGAATACTGTAAATATCCTTGTCATACCTTGAATAAATGGGTACCTTTTTCTATAATTTGTCTTTGTGTCTCTCTATGTGCACATTTTAAGAAAGTGTTTTGACAAGTTTTCCTTTTGAAAGGTTAGGGAGTGCATGCTGTTACTGCTTGGGTATCTTACACTGTTGTGACTTTTGTAGTAAACAGTATCTTTGATTAATCTTAAATGGAAAGGTTTCCTCTTTTTCTTACAATAAACCTTTTACATAAACATCCCCCTAGTTATTCAGGTTCCAGTTTCAAACATCACAACAAAATGTGGAAATTAGTTATGTGGGAAATAAGTTTCTTTGTTAAACGACCTCCTTTCCTTTCTGAGGAAGTAACTGAAACTGGAGGAGAAAAAGGGCACATGTCTAGAACTTGGAGCAGGTTCTAGTCCCTGTGCTTTCAGTTTAGTTCAAGGACATGAGCATGAGTTCTCTATATCCTAGAGAGTGGCCTGAAAAGCAGGTTTACTATTCTGTGGTGCTTTGCAAGTTTGCAGCCCACTGTTGAGGATTTTCAGAGGGAATAGAACAGCAAAGCAGGGATTTTAATTGGTAGTTGAGGTGGTGTGTTGGTGCTATGTGCTAGTTAATGCCCTAAAAACTTATTTTGACTGAAGTTCCAGCCTCTCAACTAACTTTTACCAAAGTTGGTTCTATCCTAATGATTCCAAAGAATTTTTACTTCCTAATTTAAAAGGAAAAAAATCCCAGCTACATCTGGATATTTGTTAAACTGTGAGAGGTATAACGTTAATCCGTACGTAGCTCATGGCCAGTTACTTCCAGTGAACAGTTGCCATTTATTAACCAGGAATACTTTGAGGTTTTTTTTATTGCTCACGATATGGTACCACTGTAGTTTAGAGTCTGTGTCAAAAACAGTGTAAAGAAAGGTATCTTCTCTCTACAGTAGATGTCAAAGGCAAGGTCTTATTGAATTACTTCAAAATTTTTTCCTTGCCAGATTTCAAGGTACGGGCTCATCTAGTTGTTGCTTTTCTGGTTTACTTGATTATCAGGCTGGTAAGTAGAGTCCATGTCCCTAAACCAAATGTAGTATGTATGTCTCCCTGCTGTCTTTTCAGATGTTGCTGCCAGCCCTTGGACTCCTGCCTCTGTTTCTCTGGCTGCCATGTCCTGGCTTCCTTTAGCTGTTACTTCCACCCTTCAGATTGCCATTAACAGCTATGACAGCACTAGCGTGCCATTACCAGACTAACTTACCCAGGAGAACTTGGCCTTTGTGTCCCGTCTGTTCTAAGATTTACCCCTCTAGTATTGGTCTTGGCATATTAAAGCATCTTTCAGAAGACTGGGATCTCATGCCTAGTCCAACAAAGAGATTCTGCAGCTGCTGTAATCCCTCGCCAAGCCTAATTTCAGCACAATTATTATATGCTAAAGCATCCTCAAATATGTAACAATTTACAGAAAATGACAATTTACAGGGCTGATGTGGAGTAATTTGGTGTGGAATTCATTATCTCAAACTAAGTGTTATGACTGTTAATTTGGGATATTGCTCAAGATCTATTTATAGAAATGCATTTATGTGTTTTCTACCAGTCATTAATGTGTCTAGTTTACCTGCTGAAGTAGTGCATGTCTGGAGGTATACTTGCTGAAAAGCATGTGTGTTCCTGTATACTTTCTAGCAGATACCATTTTTCATTGAAGTAGTAGTACCACTTTGCTGGGGAATGTAATGGATCTCCTATAAAAATATATCGGTTTGAAGTTTCTTATTGCATATGATGCCGAAAGCTCATAAAAGCATTGTGTTCCTAGCTGACTTACCAMGTACAGGAATTTCTCCACTGAAAGGGCAACAGTGTTTAACCTACTGTTCAGTACAGGGGTATAGATCTCATTCAGCTCCAGGAGCCGAGATGTTTATAACCGAGAACTGGCCTCCTGCACCATTGAGTTGGCAGTATAGCTGACCAACGGGCAAAACGTAGGTGAGCCGCAACCTCTTTATTTTTCCTTTTTTCGGCTCTGAACCTCGGTTCGGGTCCGAACCGGCCCATCAGGTGCCGAGGCCCGCGGCGGGGCGCGGGGTTGCCCGCGGCCACCAGGGGGAGCCAGGAGGGAGAGAAACGCCCGGGGGCCGCCGGGGCGGCGGCGGCGGCGGAGCCCCACCGGGGCGGGGGCGGGGGGGGCCAGGKGGTGCGGGGGATCCGCCGGCTCCCTGTGAGCACCAGCACGGCGCTTGTGCTGCCCCAGGGTCCCTGAGGCAGCGAGCGGAGTTATACCGGCACAGCCGGGGACTGGAGATCAAGTGGTGATATCTCACGTGGTCGAGGGCAAAAGATACTTTTCATTGTCATCTTTTCAAATCGGCCACGCAACGAGCCAACAGTTCGGGGTCCGACAGTCGGAAAGCGGGACCCGAAAAATGTCTTGAAAATATCTGGCCGGTTTGTTGTGCACTTCTGGAGTCTTTTTAAGCTTGACTTAATTCAGACTGGGGAACCGCAATGTGGCTTTAAAACACAAAGCAGATATTGAGCTTTTTATAGAGAGCTGTTCGTGCCGAAATGCTGCACATCGGCCCCTCTCTCGGCTGGCAGGATTTGAAGCAGTTGGGTTGTAATTTGGAGATTGGGAAGGTGCGCTTTCCACTTGCCACAGCCCAGCTGCCTCGCTGCCTCCTTTTCTCCAGGCGCTCAAAAGCTCTTCCAGTAACATCAGAGAAATCAAGATTTCACATTGATTYCTACAATTTAATTCTACTGCTTTGAAATAAAAGGCATTTTTGGCCCAAAATGTTTTACATCACCCAAAAAAAATCACATTAGGTCAGTCTTTAAATATTGGTTTAGTTTTCGTATTGAAACCAAGCAGTTCAGCAGCAAGCCTTCCAGGTGGCCTGGTTGAGTGGCTTTTATCATTAACCATCTAACTTTGCGCATCCAAAGAAGGGCAACAAAGCTGGTGAAGGGTCTGGAGAACAAGTCCTATGAGGAGCGGCTGAGGGAACTGGGACTGTTTAGCCTGGAGAAGAGGAGGCTCAGGGGAGACCTTATCGTGCTCTACAACTACCTGAAAGGAGGCTGTAGCGAGGTGGGTGTCAGTCCCTTCTCCCAAGTAACAAGTGATAGGACAAGAGGAAATGGCCTCAAGTTACACCAGGGGAGGTTTAGATTGGACATTAGGAAAAATTTCTTCACCAAAAGGGTTGTCAAGCATTGGAACAGGCTGCCCAGGGAAGTGGTTGAGTCACCATCCCTGGAATTATTTAAAAGATGTGTGGATGTGGTGCTTAGGGACATGGTTTAGTGGTGGACTTGGCAGTGTTAGGTTAACGGTTGGACTCAATGATCCTAAAAGTCTTTTCCAACCTAAACGATTCTATGATTCTATGAACTTATGTGGAGAATTATCCTCAACTTACTTAGCCCCCCAGAAAAAAACACAACAGCACAAAACATCAAGTGTTTCCCCTCTCTTACTTTTCTGCCAGTTTTTAAGCAGGCCTGAGTGGGGGAGAAAGAAGTGACTTAGAGGTTATGAAATCTTGGGAGTTGCCTTGGATGGGGAAAATGGGCTGGTGAGGAATCATGGCGCTTCCCTCAAAAGGTGAAGGAGCGGGTTGATTTTGATGAGAACGCAGGATTCACGCGGCCCAGGTGCTAAAGCCTCAGATGGAGCCTGAGGGGGGGCTCTGCTGCTGACTCAGCCTCTGAGGTGCTGCTTCAGCATCTCCCTATGCCCCCGTTCCCACCTCTGGTGTGCCTAAACTCATTTTAAATGCCTTTTGAAGGCTTTGCTTCAGAAGCATGATTGACACTTTACCTTCTGCGACCTGAAGGAAGCTAGCCCCATTCTGGCAGGGCTGTGGGGCGGCCAGCACTGAGGCGAGGCAGGTGTGGTGGCCCGGAACCTTCTGGAAGAGGCCTGCGGGGAGGGGCCCTGCGCCGCCCCTGCCCTGCCCTGCCATCGCTGAGGAGGCTGTGAGGAGGCGGAGGAGAGGTGAGGAGAGAAGTGAGGAGAGGAGCTAGAAAACAGAAGTCTGGAAGAAATGTTGGAAACAAACTCTGTTCTTGGTTAATTCCCAGAGCATAATGTTTTCTTGCCTCTCAGGGCAAAAATAAGTGACACATGCACAAAGTGCTTATTTAGGAAGAATGCGTAAAATGCATGAGTGGGTGGGAATGAAAGGGCAGGAGATGTGTTTATTTGGTTCCAATTAGCCTCACACATGCAGGCCTTTTCCTTTCAGCCTTTTTCTTAGTGTTTTCCTGGTTGTCAGGTGTTCTGTGGCTGCCTTCCCCTTTATCTTCTCTCACGACTCCTGTTTTTTAATGTTTCTGAGAGTGTAATTATGCAGTCTACTTCTTTGTGAGGATGCCAGCTTAGACGCTTCCTGCCCTTTAGCATCTACAACAATTACTTCCTACTTCTATGCTTTTTTTCTGGGTTTTTTAAACCCAGATCACTCTATTAATCCATTTTACAGCAGAGCCCGCACACAGCGGAGTTGGCATGTACAAGGAGGTGGAAAAATGGCATGAGGATGGAAATGAGAAATGAGGACCAGGAGAWGGTGCTGCCACAAAAAGACCTTGCTTCTCTGAAAATAACATCCACTGAAACCGTGCATCTCACTCAAGCCCTTCTGTGAGGTGACATGTGCCTATGACTATGAGAGAGGCCACCGTGCCTTTATCTTTCTGTTTCTACAAAGAATCTTAACTGTTTCTTCTCCTTTTTCCAAAATGAAGACTAGTAATTGCAACCATCACTTTCTGTGTATAAGGCTTATTATTTCAGCTTCTCCCATCATTCTGTTGTAGCCCAAAATGACAGGACTCAAGACTCTAAATGACCTGTCCTTCTTTGAAATAAAAATAATTTTAAAAATTATCTTACCCTAATATTTTGTATGTATATGAACACATATATATGTATAATATTTACAGAATATATTTTTCTGTTAGGAAATTTCTACACCACCAACCTGATTCTCATCCAAAGGTTTCTCTTTCCCTCACTTACTTCAGAACTTTAAAAACTTTCCACAACTGTATTTCCAGTTCTGCAAGGCAGAAAACCATGTCCTGCAGTTACCTTCTTAATTGTTCTGAAGAGTTTTAGTTTTGGGACTGAAATCAGTCACAGGTTTTCCCTGAAGAATATTTTAGATGAAAGTTGATGTTTCCTTATTTTAAATATTTGTGCCAATGCACTTTCATGCAGTTGCAGAAACTAAGCATGATTGAGTTTTAATACAAAAGCTAAGTAGAAGCAAAGTATTTCAGAAAGATCAAAACATACCCTTCCGATATTTTTGAAAAAGATACTTTTTTTTTTTTTTTTTTTTAAATAGCTTTGGAACACATTTCAAAAGGGCTTTAATTACAAAAAGCTTTGAAAATTTTAAAAGATCAAAATGGAACTGAAAGACAAATTTTGTCAAAATGATACCTTTTGATTGAACCACATTTTACTGCAGGAAGTTTTAATTCCATTTCAGAAGGAAAAAATCTCAGAATCCCAGCTTTCTCTATGTGGAATACCTGTTTTCTACCCACCTTCACCTTATCCTCTTTATGCAGACCGGGGTTATAAGAGGAAACTTTTGAAAGTGTATCAAGCTATGGGCTTCTGCCCTTCATTCCTTGTAGAATTATGGAATTATACAAGCTGCCTCTTTCAAAATTCCCCATTTGGCTTTATATCATAGAGCCTTTTCACTTTCCCAATGGTAGTTCCTTATATTTCTGTGGCTAAAATGTGAGTTTATTCAGTTCTGGTTTGGAATATGTGCACGATTTAAACCCCTTGGGTCTTCTGCAAAAATTCCACTCATGAGCCCACAGCAAGCAGAAGGAATGCTGTGCTCTTCTGCACGGCTTCTGTGCAGACCAGCAAAAGGAATGGAACATACAAATCACATGTTTTTGTGGCCACTCTACAAACATAATCTGCCCCTAAGGCCCCRGGTATCACAGCTCCTATTCACCTTGTGAATCTCTAGAACTTGTGGAAACACTTTGGACTCAAAGCATATAAATCACCTAATTCTCTCACATCTGTGAAAAACTTACTTATTAAAACTTCTGAAGTTTAACAGTGCTGTCAAGCATTCACAGAATGCTTTGCATTAATGGAAAATCTAGCACAGAAATGAACAATGGCCTGGTTTATGAAAATGATATATTCAGAATGTAGAAAATTTATATTATTGATGGATCAATACAGCTGATTGAATCAGTAGAGGTAAAGATAAAGTCAATGTCCCTTGCTTTATAACTTCTGGAGTGTTACGTAAGGAAGCGTAACTAGATTGAGGCAATGCAAGTCAACACTGCAGAAATATGTCTGTATGGCACATTTACTAATGGCAATTTCAGTTTTTGGGGTCTTGCAGCAAGATGCAAGTTTGGAGGTAAGTTCTGTAGCTTCTCTGAGTTTTGGTCTCCTTTTTCCGATTTTTATTTGCAAGTTCAGGGCCAGCTTGACTATCAATAAAAAGATCTCTTTTTAGTATATATCCTAGATAACTTGGTGTTTTGGCTTTGCACAAATCCTCTGTAGTTCAGGTAACATTTCTCCTTTCCCTTTCCTTTCCTTCTCCTATTTCTGAGTTATGCCCAGGCCATGGATTCTGCTCTGTACCTCAGTAGTTGGCAGTAGTTTGAGGATAACTTGAAATGCATCTTTATGGTGAAGCATGATGTAGAGAACTTAGAAAGAAAAAGGGCTCATTGCACAATACTGTTCAGACTGGCAAATTGAAGTCTGGAAACGGTAAAACTGCATTTAAACAGCTTTTGTTCTAGAGGAATTCAGGATACTGAAGTAAGTCTGGAGAAACTGTAGAACCTGTAATAAGGAATGCAAAAAGATATATAGATAAATACCATGTTGAGGGGCAGACTCAGCATGACTTTTCTGAAAGGAAATCCTGACCTGCCTATCTAGAAACTTCTTTGAAGGATTCAATGAACATGCAGACAGTAGAGGTCCAACTGATACGAGCTACTTGGATTTCCAAAGGACTTAACAATGTCCCTTACCAAAGGCTCGTAGAAAATAAGCTCCCACAAGAAAGATGCTTTTATGGTTGCTCTCATTAATTGGTTAAAAGATAAGAAACAAAAGAGAGAGAGAGTCTGTGCAATTGAGAAAATGGTAGAGAAATGGAGGCAAATAGAGAAAGGACAGTTTGCTGTTGAGATTAAAACCTTCAGGGTAATGGTGTTAAACAATTCAGCCAAACTAGAGCTATCTGCAAAGAGTTGCAGAAGGACCTTATGAAACTGAGTACACAGTTGTCGAAATAACATATAATAATGTCTGCAAGTATAAAATGATGCACATGGCAAAAAAAATATGCTAAATTTATATAAACAGTGATGGGTTATGAATGACCTGTTACCTTTCAGGAGAGAAATCTTGGAATTAGTTTGTAAAAATATCAGTTCAGTTTAGTGCTCAGGAACAGTCAAATTAGGAAACAGAACACCAGGCATTATTAGGAAAAGAAACAGAGGGAAAAAAGCAAATTAAAAGTAAATATGGTGACCTGCATTTTGAGAGTTTTGTGTAGTTCATGCCTCATCCTAAATCAAGGATGATCAAGGGTATGGAACTGTTTTTATATTAGGACTAAAAAGATTAGGTCTCTTCATCTGGAAAAAGGAGGTGGCTGACAGAGGATTCAACAGTAGTCTGTAAAATCACAAATGACATAAAGGGGATGAATATTTTGATCTTTGTTTGTGATTACAGTCTCACAATATCAGAAGAAGGGAGCATGATGCGAAATTTTCAAGTTCAAAATAAAACAAAATTATGTATTTTTCCACAGAACGGAGCTAAAGTGTGGAACTCGTTAGCACAAGATCTTATAGACACCAACTTTTACATGGGTTCAAGGAACAATCAAATTAATAAAACAAAAATCCACGAAGAACTGTTAAGCCTAAAAAAATCCATCTTTCAGGAAATTACTGTGGTACAAACCCCTTGAGGCACAAAGAGCACATCAGGAAAAGTGCCCCTTACGTACTTATTCTGTTCTTGCAGCTCTTCCGTAGGCATCGTTATTGTCGACTGTCAGAGACAGGATATTGAATTAAATGGACCTTTGGCCTGACCCAGCATGGTTGCTCCTACGTTGTGGTTGTAATCTGAAGATAATTCATCGTGAATGGATTGAATTGCTCTCATGAGCGCTGAGTAGTAGTTCACTGATGATGAATTGTGTCCATCTGATGCTTCTTTGCTGCCTTCTCTGCTTCCTGTTTTTTTCTCCATCTTTCTTCTCTCCTAAATAGCCACTAAAACATCACTGTTCACATGAACTTTCATTTTGGGTAGCGTTGTTTACCCGTGTTTCTTTGGAATCCAGATTTTTGTAATTCCATTAAATAGCACTTTCTTACCTGGCTGAAGAGTGGCAGGAACAGAGATCTACTTATGTTTATGTAACCAATCTCTGGCGCTATACAAGAGAGAATAATTCACGTACATCATGCAAAGCAGAACCTGACACTTTTGACAGTAGCATTGAGATGAAGCAGCTTTCTACAACTACTCTCAAGCAGATTAGAAGGGGAAAATATTTACAAAAACAGTAGTAACGGAAGAAAAGACTTAACTGTAAAATCAGTAAAGATGAAAGTAATTACATTATGAACAGTACACTGTGGTTACACTGGGATTTTCTCTTAAAAATTCACGGTTTTGTTGTACTGCTATGTACAGTTTCACTGGCAGCAGCGTGGGTAGAAGTAACAGAGTAGACTGGCCTCTGATGTTTATTMTCTTGTCTTCAGGTGCTGGTCACGTGCCTGCCAGGTACTTACGCACAGAAATCAGAGACACAGTAGTACACACCAGCAGGCTGTGAGATGGCCAGCTGAAGTATGAAGAGCTGTGAAGGTGTAGCTACACGGACTTCAGCATGGACTAGGCAGTGGTTAGCAGGGAGAGGACCCAGAGCCCCCTTGTGAAACATCTGGCAATCCTAGCTAGCTCCCAATAAAACGGGTTGTGTGGGCCCCTCCTGTGTCCATGTCCAGTGCTGGAGGACTTAGCACAAGTTGTGCACATAGTGGTGGAAGGCAGGCCTGGGGAAAGCCTGCCTTGCAGCGAGAGAGCCGAAGGGCTTGCTAGCAATGGGAGGGATAAGCTGCGAGGTGTTTGGTGTGTCAGACAACTTGGACGCAAGAAGGAGGAAATGACTCAGAGACTGAAAATGATGAGTTTCTTAATGCTTGTTAAGGGAGAGGGGTAAGAAGAACATGTTATCCCCAGTATAAATTACAGTAAAAGCATTTAATTGTCTCCTCTTGGTAGGCGCAGCGCATGATGCGGGGCCATTTTAGGGACGAGCCATGGGCCGCGACTGCCCCTGCAAGCCGACCTGCCCCTGCGGGTAGGTGCGGGCGGTGGGTTAGCTCCCGCCGGCCTCGTCCCCGCCTGGGGCGCTGACGGTGCTTCCCCAGGGAGAGGGTGAGGGCGAAGCGGGAGGCGGCAGGGCGGCCCGCCGGGAGGTGTGCGTGCCCGCCAGGAGGAGCGAGGCGGGGCGGCCCGCAGCCCCTCGCCGCTTTCCCCAGCGGCGGCCGGCGTGCGCGCCGCCCTCGCCCGCTGATGCAATCGGAGCCCGCAAGCGGCGGCAGCGGCCACGGCAGCAGCAGCAGGAGCAGCCCCGGCGGCGCCTGCAGGCGAACCGGCCGGCCCTGAGCCCGCGCAGCGCGCCGCCGCCGCCGTAGCCGCACCCGGGGGCTCGGCGATCTGCGGGGCTCCAGCACCAGCGCTGCCCGAAACGAGCGGTGGCCCGCCGAGAGCCCGCTCCGCCGCGGCAGGGAAATACCCCACGTTTGCCAGCATGATCAAGGTAAGCGGAGCGGGTTTCCTGCCAAAATCCCCTCGTCCATCCTTCGGGGAATGCGGAGTTTTCCTTGGCAAACAAGGAAGGCGGTAGTTTACTGATTTGTATTTACAGATTTTAATGCTCTTATTTGTTATTTATGCTTTGCGAAGGAGATCTCTGTCCCCAAGAGACTTATTGTTTGAGATTCAGAAGCAGGATGYGTGTGATTCTACCTCTTTCCATGTTCTTTCATTGCAGACAGCGTGTGTGGAAAAGAAATGATGAGTCGGGAGGGAGAAGGGGGGGAAGGGAAGGTGTATAATTTCCTCTGGGCGGGATTTCTTACTGTTTATTTGTAACATGGGACTCTTAATGATTAAAAAGAAAAAAAACTGCAACGGGTATGGTCTCCTGGCGGGCATCATGCCTTTTTATGCCTATGAGTTTATTATAGGTCTTATGTCTGCCATTGTACTAAAATAGACTATGGGTAAAACCCAGTAACATGTATTTAGAGGTCTTGAGTAATTTCAGAAATAACTTTAAATAATGGAAGAGGAGTTGTCAGTAGTGGACACTGATGTGAGAGATGAGCGTCTGTGGGAACTATCCTTTTATAAACGTCATGTTTATGTTCTTCTGCTTAGTGAGGCTGATCTGGGGATTAAAAAGAAGTCTTCCTTGTCAAGACAAAGGGCATGGAGCTAGCACGGGTGCTTTTCAATTAGACTGAGGGAACATCACAGCAGCTTTAAACCCTGTGGAACAGCTGCACTAAGAATAATTCTTGGGTTTTGAAGAAGGTCTGTGCTAGGCTGACTGTGAACTTCACAGCCGCAGCCTGATACCAAAGTTAACAGCTGAGGAAAAACAAGACTGAGTTATTTGCTCTCCTTGGGTAACTAGGATGGAATAACAGATGGAATATAGGCACAACAGGTATGTGACTGGCAGGTGTCTCCCCAGTTACTCTCAAGTAACTGATGACAAGTGTTACTCTCATCTCATCCTAGGTCTCATCAACATTGCTCTCTCCTGGGTGGGTCTAGCAGTGGTTGCAGGTGCTACTGATGATGGCAGGGCTAGAATGCATGAGTGCTCTGGAGGAGCCTCAGGAGGCTCTGATTAGTCCATTTGCACTTTCTGCAACTCGTGAGTAGCAGACCAGCCATGGCAGAAAACTGATCTGAAACTGCTCAGGGAAAATACCCAAGCAGCTGTCCCCAGCCAGAATGCTTAGGGACAGAATGCGAGCGTGTCAAGGAGTGAGACAGACTGTCGTGTTTTATATCACTTTTGAGGTACCTATTGTGTGTCTAGGAAAGAGGGCATGACCCTGGTCTCCAGGATGTTATTCAGCACCTGGAAGTAATGGTCTGTCATGCCCATGCAAAAAACAAGTAGCAGGCAAGCCATAGACCTACCTGCCTGTTTGCTCAAAGCAGCGCTGACATCTCATTGGGTTCTTCTCACCTGCACAAATCCTAACTTTGCTTTGTATTTTTACTGTAGAAAAGACAGCATGAAGCAATAGCTGCAGCAGTAGAAGTACACTCTTGTCACTTGCAACTGGTGTAGCCTTGGGCAAGTCAGTTCTGTCTGAGCCCTCTATACTTTATTTACCTGATCTGTTCAGACTGTAAGCTCTTCAGGGTTATGGTTGTCACTGTGTATTTGTAGAGCATGTATCAAAGGTGCAGAAAATTACCATTTGATTATCACGATACTTATGCAAAAAACAATAAATTTATAAAGGTATTGGTAAGCAACAGCATTATTACAGCTCCTTATCCCTTCATCTCCCCCTCCATCATTTCCTGCTTTTAGTCACAACCCTCCCTTTCTCCTTGAACCATTTCCAGCCCAACCTCAACCCTCTGTTTCTGGCCTGTTTAAAAGAATGTTATGTATAAGAAATGAATTATGCCTCTGGTTTCTGCAGTCCTGCCTTGTCCACCTATTGCACTGATTGTTACTGACAGGCCTAGCACTCCTAGCATTGTGTGATCCAGTGGATATTCTGATTTTTCCCATGGAAATTGAGTATTGAAATATGCTGCAAAGTCATAGGTAAAAAAGAAGATTGCAAAATCATTAGGTAGCTTTAACACAGTTGATATCTTTCTAAACCAGTCCATAGGCTACATCCTTGGTTTAATTTGATAGATGAAGATAACTCAAATGGAATTCACTAGTGATGAATTTATCCCTGGGAGGGCAATGTTAGGAAAGGAGGTAAATCAGCTCATTAATTGTGTAAGCACTCAGTTACTCTGAATTTGTTCAGCCATTTTAAAACAATTTATTTGGTGTGGGCATGCTAAAGAATCAGAACAGACATTATTTTCATTACTTCCTTATGTTATGCCATTTTCTTAAATGAATAATCATAGCTGAATATATAGTAAACTGCAGATTATTAGTAGGTTTGAAGGCAGGACCTTCAGTGTTAGAATGAAGGAGCTAAGGGGTAAATTCTGCCTGGAAAATTTGCACAATTAGCCTTCTTAGGCCACACATGTGAAGACTGGCATCTTCATGTCACTACAGTGACATATTATGTACTCCACAGTGCTAGATAAGCTCATCAGAGACTTCTATGAGCTCAAGCCACTCAATACTGATTGTGGCTTTTGATAATAAATTGTGGCTATCCAACTGCCATGATGGCTGTAATGTAGAGATTAAATGTACAACCTTCATCTTGAATGTCTGAATTTCGGTGATACTTGGCCATAAATCAAAGTAGTACRTGACCCTAATTTGTTATTCATAGTCACTTACATGCTTGCAACTTGATACCTCCAATTCTTACATAGGATGAAGTGATTGGGTGGTCCCATTTACCTTGGAAAAAATTTCATTACTTTATGACTTTATACATTAAAGGGACAGGTAATATCACCTCATAAAATAGAGCACCTGTTGTAGAAGGGCAATTTAGCAAATACTACCATATGCTATTGCAGATGAAAATCCAGTGTTAAGCTTGTGGAAAGGCCTAATGTTGCCCTTTGGTGTGTATATCAAATGATCCAAAAGAGTTAACATAAACTAAAAAATTGAAACTATCTTTGAAATGATCAAGAAGTTTTACCCATCTGTCTTTTGTGCATCTTGGCCCTTAGTTTATTACTGTTTTTACAAACTAATGTCATAATACCCTTCCAACAGAGTTACTCATTTACTTTCTTCCCTTGAGGTCTGCAGCTTGTTCCAAGTTTTATTCTAGAGTATACCTGATGCATTAATGAAGTGCAGCATATGACTTTTCAGTAGGTACACAGCTATTGTTAATTCAGTTTGCCTATTAGAGCATTTCACACAGTATTTGATAAAAACACTCTTAGTAAGCACAGAAAATATATTGTTTTTCCTGGTGTATGAATAGGGTTTAATTTCACAAGGTTCTGATTCTATTAATTTCCACTAGTATTCAGAGAGATCAGCGCCACACAAGTCATGTCCTCTTGTCTAATTTTATTTAGACTGTTGTCTTAGGGGTCATCACTTCTGTAATAAATGTTTGAATTTGCATTACCCTTACTGAGCATGAACTTTTTTTAAACTTTGACACTGAGAGGCTGAGGGAACTGGGTTTGTTCAGTCTGGAGAAGAGGAGGCTTTGGGGTGATGTAATAGCATCCTTCCAAAATCTAGAGGAAAATCAAGGAGATAGGGCCAGGCTCAGCAATGATGTATGGTAGGAGGACAAGAGACAATGGCATAAATTGAAACTAAAAAGGTTCAGATTGGATATAAGGAAAAAATTCTCCCCACAAGGACAGTCAGGCAGTGGAACAGGTTGCCAAGGGAGGCTGTGCAGTCTCTATCCTTGGGAACTCTCAAGACCCAACTGGATAAAGCCTTGAGAAACCTGATCTGAGCTCAGAGCTGACCCTGCTTTGAGCAGGAGGTTGGACTAGAGACCTCCTGAGGCCCCTTCCAGGCTGGATTTTCCTATGGTCCTGGAAAAAAGCTTATGAACTAAGATTTTTTTTTTTTTTTCAATCCAGTCTTAGTCTTTGATACAGTAGTGTAGATCAGTACATGTTTGTCCAGAGCTCTGCTTGGTAGGCTTTTAACAGTACAAAGAACTCTGTGCAAGGATGGTCTTTAACGTCACCAGTATAGGCAGATTTTTTTGCAGAAGGTAATTTCTTTAACATGTCAGTATAGTAGTAATATTTTGTTCTTCTCTATTATCTTGAGGAACTCCAAGTGCTTAACAGAAGTGGTTGAACAGTAATGTTGGTGCAAGTCTCTTCACAAGAATGCTACTTTATTTGGACCCTTTGGAGTTTGTTTGTTGGGGATTTTGCAGGGGCAGAGGGGTGTTGGTTTCCTTTCTCCCCCCCCCTTGTTGCTTTAATTACCTCATTAGGATCCATGGTAAGGTGTATCAATACTCCATCAGTGTGCCTATGGCTGAGCCAGGAAAGAGGACTGTACCTCCTTCCCGCACTCTCAACGCCTTCCCTCTAAGTACTGTATTTTCTTTCCCCATCGGAGAGCCAAGCTAATACTTTTTCTCATAATCAGAATACATCCTGGTTTTGCTAGACTTGTTTTTTTCTTACCATGTATTTTAAGAATAATTCTTTAAACAAGGATCATTGTACCAGCAGACACTGGCCATGGGAAGGGAAGAGGTATGTCAAAACTCCTAGGGAAGTTACTAATGTCAAGGGAAAGTTAAGGGGATCTCTCAGGGATTCAAACATCTTTTTCTTAAGGTTGGGATTTTTATAATACTGCTGGCTTTTTGAAAAATAACAGCTTCTTGTTGGTTTTGAAATGAATTCACAAGGTCTTCTTTTTACTTCTTTTCAATGTAACTGACTGCAAGTAAAGTTCAATGCACTGTTAGAATTCTTACAACTTTTGAAAAGGTTCCATCTAGTAGTTTTCACTTCTGTAATATTTGATGCTAAATTGTGTAATTTTTCCTTTGATATGTGGAAAATAAAACACTGGCAAAACTATATGAAGCACTGAAAAAAAGGAGACCTTTTCTGATTTTCTGGAATGTGAACTTTAAATTACTATATCTTAAATATAATACATAAATATACCATACAAGTTTGCATATTCTGCTCTTACAAAAAAATTATTAATTCACAAGGTTTTATACAACTGCATATCATCATGCAATTCATTAAAAATCACATAAAGTCCACTTAAAATCAGCAGTAATAGTATAATTTCTGTTGATGCATGGAGTTTCTCACCCTCCATGAAATAAAGCAAATTCTTAATCAAAACAATATGGAGAAGAAAACTTCATAGCAAATTTTAATATTTGCAGTATCCTCAACATATTTAGCAGTGTAGTTGTTAAGTAAGTTTCTTACCAGATGCATGATGCAGGTTTTATTTCCCTGGTTTTAAAGTTTGAGGAAACAGGTGGAGAGGTTAAGTTTTTGATCCTGGATGAATAAAAGCATAAGTCTTTTTTTTAATAGGATCTATATTTTTAAAACATTCAGAAGTACCATAACCATTTTTGAGAACAGAACATCAAGATTTATTAAGATCACCAAATTATCAAGGTCACAGTCAGTGCTGGTGTTAAGAGTCAAAACTGTAAGTCCTTCTGAATCCTGCCTTATACTGTGGCAGTGCCTACTTACAAACTCAAAAACCCTATTCCTGATTGCTAGAAAGTATTGCCTCACGTACAGGGGGTGAAAGCTATAAAAAATGAATAGTTGTGTACTGGTATAAAAGTGTAATGTGAGCCAAGTTTATTCCTTACACAACATGAAGTAGTAGTTGTAGCATAGGGTATTATAGCATACAGCGGCTACACAGCCACAATTTTTGCCACAGCTGTACAGCTGCATATATACATGCATGCACGCAGAAAAAAAAAAAAATCATATTGTATTCACATGCTCATATATTTGAGGCATTTACCCATCATGAGTATATCATTTGTTTTTTAAGCAAGTATGGTGGTTAGATATGCTGTAACCTATTTATATGTGCATGGGAACTAAATTGCAGACTCTGCCTTAAATGGATTAACTGTCTTTAGAAACAGAAGTGCAGTTTGCAGGCAAATGAAACAAAGTTTCCCATGCCAGGAAGTGTTTTGTTTCTGTAACCATAAAGCAAGTCCATTGGGTTGTTTGACTGTATTTGGTTCGGTTCAGTTTTATTTCTTTCTATATCCTTCTAACACAGCTGTGCTTTTTTCTAAATCTGATCCTGTCCTGTGGCCCAGTCCATGGCCCAGGCTTCGTCCTCGGTATTACACAATGCTTTATAGAATACAAAGACAAGTTCTGTAGTCTATGCTTTTTTCATATTGACAAGTGTCTGTACCATTAGAATAGCTTCATTTTTTAATATTACCCTTTGCCTTTCAAAACCTTTTCAGAGATGATTTTTGGCATTTACAGGTTGATTCTCTTCTTGACACCTGGAGATAGAAGTTCAGTAACATCAGCATTCCTTTCTGGTTCTCCATTGAGCTGAAAATGCTGCATTTACAATTGTTTCCTTTTGGATCTTCTTTTAAGTGGTTTTGCTGTAGCCAGCAATGTTTTGATCACATCAATTGGGCAAAATATTTATTGTGGCATACATATAAAATTAATGTTCTGTCCTGCCATTTCCAGGTAAACTGGATCTCAACAGTGGACAAATCAGATCCAATTCTAAATTGTTTTAAGATGCTTAAGATTAGCTTCATAAATTCAGAAATGACAGAGACATTCTAGTCAAGAGCATTGACAGTCATGTGGGTTGAAGCTGGGCAAAACCCTTGGTTCATGGGGGTGTTATAAATAAGTCATTTGTCAATTTAGATTTATTGAGCTGAACAGGGCTGGTTGGTCATGGATACAGGTGTTGAACTGTAAGAGGACAAGCCTACATTACTTGTCATAGGCCTGTTTATTATCTTCATTACTAGTGCCATTTCTTAGTATTTCAAAGATATCATTTTTCTAATAGAGACTGTATCATTCTTGATTTGTGATGACTTTTTACCATGCTATAATTTTGGCAAAGGGCCTCTGTTTGCTTTGTGTGCTTAATGCGTGCTTAATGCTGACACCTCTACAAATACCTCATCTGTGACCATACTTTTTCAAGGCTGCTTTTAATGTGCTGAGTGCTATTTTGCTCTCAAATTCCCTGGGCAGAATCCAGTTTGCTCTGGGCATTGTCAACAAATGATAGGGGATTTCAAATGAAGGGCTTGCTCAGAGGGTATTTAGAAAGGACACACAGGGTAACTTTAATGCAACTCCAAAATTTTGGAGTGTTATAATGCATGATTTTTCCCTGTCTTAGAGTTGTTACACAGTTGCATATATACTAAGTAGACGGAGTATCTGGCTTTGTCACTAGTTTAAAATATTTTACCTCTTTTGAGCAGACATCATCAAGAAAAGCAGCTTCTTGTGGCTGTTATCTTGGTGTTTTTCCACATTCAAGGGAGTAATGTGTCACACTGTACAGTGACACTGTAGTTGTGCTCTGCTTTTCTTGGCTTGTTAGTAAGCTTCCATGGGATTATTTACATTTGCTTGGTGTGGTGGATTATGCTTACTACCTTTCGTTACACCCACTGAAACTCATAAAGACTGTAAATCAAGAGAAGTTCCTAGCATATTCTGAGCTAGATGTCTATCATGCAAATATGTTCCCTCTCTGTAGTTTGTTGTTAATTTGAACAAGAACACGAACATCATTGTAGTGCTGTCTTCAAACAGGTTCCAAGGATTTTCTCCACGGGTTAGCTCTGTTCCTAGTGCCCTTTACATCAAGAGGAAAGCTTCAACTTCCTTTCTACTTTGTTGAACTGTGTCCAGTTAAATCAAATTAAGGCAGTGTTTGAACACACAGCAAAAGACACGTCACAAGGATATAACCCAGGCTTTGGTAAAAGCCAGGGAGAGATCTCCCATTATTTCAAACCAATTATGCCAGGCTTAAAACCCGCTGGAGCTAGTATAGGCAGGTCTTCTGCAGCCATAACCTGTGTGCTGTTACGCAAGAAGCTTGCACAGGGCATAGCTGTGAGTAGAGTACACAGCCAAAACCACATCAATCATTTACACTTGTTCTTCTTCCTTAAGAAGAACTGTAATGGATCTGATGGATATGTCTCTATAAGGAAGAGAAGCTACAGATTTAGTTCCTGGGGAGCTGTGCACGCCCTGTTCTGGCACCTGACTGCCTCCCAGTGAATTCTCTGAAGCAACTGCCAACCAGTGTGAGGCATGCTGATGGGACAATCTATGCCTAAATTTCCTGTCTGTGGAAAAGACAGATATTTCTACCTTCCTTCACTTAGGTGTTGTGACTGTAGAGCCAGTATTAATTTTTAAGGCTTCTAGGTATTACAGTGAGAAGATTCATTTAAAGCTTATAAATATTGAAGGTCTCAGTTCTTTATCTGGAACAAACAGTAAAATAACTGCAAGCACTATACAGACTAGCCCACCATCAGAATTCAAGAGAAAGTACAGAATTTGCAACACCTCAAGACAAAGCTTGCTGTCTTTCTGTTTTTTTTTTTTTCTACCCTGGCTTTCATCACCCGTTTAAAGAGACCTACTAGATCATTTAATCCACTGTAAGCCTTGAAAGCTAAAGTCTGGGTCCTTCTGCAGCATTGTGACCAAATGTTCAGGCAGAACACATATCTAGGTGAATACAGTTCTGCCTGCAAGCAAAAAACAGGGACTGTGCTCAGCCATTTGAAAAGACCAACATAGTAGAGAATCACGTTTAAAAGGAATACTCCTCTGACTAGTCAGGCAGAGTGTACCCGCAGTATTGAGCCCATTCAGATCCCCAAGTTAGATAGCTGCTGCCATGCTTTATCAGCTTCATCTGTTGGACACTTAACAGCTAAACAAACCTCTTGGGAAGCAGGGAACAGGCAGTAACTGCACTAACAGCCTAATGCAATACAGAAAGTCATGCTTCTTATGCTTTTGCACCAGTGGCATTTGATACTCAGTGATGAATTAAATAGGCCATGCAAAGTTATCAGGGCTAGATGTGATATCAAGCCAGCATATGTCTGCCCTTTACAGACCAGCAACCACATGCACAGTTGCATAATGTTTTATTGTACTTGGTGTTATTCGAGAGCCAGCTGTGTAAGTTACTATTCTATTATCTCTAGTAGGACTGTATACAGGACTTGTGGTGAAAAAAGTAACTCCTTTCTCCTCCAAAAGCTTTTTTTTATCCCCCAGAGCTTTTGTTTTCAGTGTGTGATTCATCATTGCTCAGCGTCTTATGTAAACCTTTATTCCAGTGCAAAATGGACTTAAATGGGACACGGTCTAAGCACTCTGAGAATAGCTACAAATGACCCCTTATACAGGCCAGCGATTCAGGTCTGACCCTGTGTTTCTTCTGGTTCCACTGTAGTTATGAGGGACCTTGCGAACAGGAGTATGTGCTTAAGTACAGGTTTTTGTCTGCTAGCTCTTTTCTTTAAGCATGTCAGTTCTCATTTTGGAATCCATCACTGTCTCTGCTGTAGTTTGGGGTTTTTTCTCCCTAGGAGTCTACAATGATTTATTTGCAAACTGCAGCAGCTTTGGTCTCCTGCACTAAATTGTCTGCTTCCAGTTCTAAACCCTCAGTAACTCTTCAGACAATGATTTCATTTGTTTCTGCTGTGTATGCATTCATGTTATTCACATTATCATTTGGTAATTGCATCAAGCCACTTGCCTTGGTCATCAGCTGCAGGATCTGTGTGTAGTTTCCATCATCAGGGAATTTCACAAGTAAATTGTTAGCTATATTTTATGCATCTTTAAATCACATCTGTACTTTACCTGTACAGCTGTCTCAGGATAAAAAATATAGCCAGTATAACTGAATCCCTGAGGAAAATAAGCAGAATAATTTTTATTGTCTTAGGCTTGTCTTTGCTAGTATAACAGTGCAGTTAAAAATGCATTCCATAGCTCTGGTTAACTTTACTATAAAATCTTAAAATGCTAATTTAGTACCTGGCATTATAGAATACATGAGCAAAGAGAAATGTTAGAGAAAACATAATGAACACAAGCTTCCTTGTGGTTAACAGCAAAGTCCGTTTACAGTGGTAGGGGAAAGTATGTAATAGGATTTATACCCTTTCTTGTCGCCAGTTTGATGTGAAAAATCTCGTATCAATGAGAACTGGGCCTAAACAAAATAAAACCATGGTGACTTTCAGAATTTTCATTTATTTTGTTTGCACAATAACCATATCACATAGCCATGAGACACTATCTAGTTAGAAAACAGGTGGATGAATTTATAGGTCAACTAGATCCAGCTGGTTGCTTTAACATGTTTTTCTTTATGCCATTCTAGCAAACAATGCACTTGTTAAAAACCTAATTAATGCTAGAGCCGACAAACAAACCAACAAAAGAGGCACTTAGAGGCACTGTTCGTAGGAGTTAGAGATGGAAGAGCTCCATTAGGTCATCTGCTTATTCCCCTAATAGTACAAGGCTGTTTTCCTCAATCAGAAGGGAAGAGTCGGTGAACTGAGCAAGAGGTTAAAGACAGAGGAAATGGCACTAGGGAGTGATGGAGCAACAAGAGGGTCATAGGAAGGAAAACAAACAAGAACAGTACAAGCAGAGGGCTTAGAAATCAAGGTTAAAGCACATTGCATTTGGACATCATTCGCGAAGGGGATTTCTTTAGAGTATTTGCCTATTTCTGTAAAGAAAATAGGAAGGAGGATTGTATGGTTGTGCAGGAAATGTATTAAGACAGAAATAACTATTGAATAAAGGGACACCACGTAGAGATGTACAGCTTCTTTATGTCCTGTATTGGATGGGGCTGGTGGTAGGTTTTCAATATTTTTCAATTGGGAATGATCACACTTTAGACTCCATGTTGTATGAGTGTAATTCACAGCTCGTGTTGTAAATTTTCTGAAATACCTGGCAAAATAATTTTAGCCTGAGGCTGAATAGATCCCTGGTCAGGTTCTTCTTAGAGTTAGTTACAACAAATTAATCTATTTTATATTTCTGGTGAACTCTCTTCTTCCCGTTAGCCTTCTTGATAATCCAGTTTGTTAAGCACACGTTCTTTTTGGATTTCAGAAGTAGTTATCCTTCACCTTGCCTCTCCTTGCTACCTTTCAGGTGAACTGATACAAGCTTTCTTGTACAACGGTTAGGTGTTACTGAACTCATTCAAATACTAATTTAAGCACTGAGTCAAAAAATTGGCATTATTTCATTATTTCCTAGAGAGGTTTCTCACCTGAGTGCTGACTGCAATGACTTTACTTTGGCAACATTGTCCTGCATTTATTTAATCTCGTGAAACCAACTTGGTCTGCTTTTAAAGTTGTGATATAGCTATAAATGTTACTAAATATGAATCTTGGATGGACTAGCTGAGTATTTCCATTTCTTTATGTTCTGTTTTAAGGTTTTTCTAACCAATAAGTTGTGCTCATATAATCTGAATTGTCTTTTATTTAAACATAATAAAAACTGTGATACTTGTTTTAAGAGGAGCATATTTCAGTTTTATTCAAACTATTTAAATTTCTTTAAATTAAACCAAATAAAATGCTCAAGCCAGAAGATAAGTGCCTGCACAGTCTTTTGGACTAATTTAATGATAATCTATTTAAATTTAACCTTACTTTATGCAATGCAGCTTTCTTCGATAAAGAAACTCTTATATGTTCTAAACCCTGATGCTTTCACTCTGATGCAAAATTATCATTAAATAACGTGGAAGCTTTCTTTTTCTGCTATGCTAGTTGCCTTGTATTTTTCTTTATTGTATACTGTTATTACACTGCCTCACTGTTTAACCAATATTAGTGCCAGCTCAAGGTTGAACAAGCAGTCACAGTAAGGTGATAATGCCCAGCTGACAAGGCATCAGGGCAGATATATGTTAGGTAAGAATAGTCTTAAAGAAATGTATTGGAAGTGCAGAAATCAACATAAATGAGAATTCTTGAYGAACTAAGTAAAAAGCTAAGCACTGAAACTGTGTATGCCAAATTGTCCTTTTTTTTTCCTTTGCGTGCCCCCCACCCACCCAGTACTGATCTGTGCATACATTGAGGTGTATCATTGGAGCTGCTCTGGGATTTATGCTGTACMTGTTCTTTGAATTCATTATTGAAGACTGGCAAGCCAATTCATGGAGAGTGCTCCAACCTAACAAAAAAAGATAACTCAAAGATCTCTGGCTTGGTAAGTGGTTAGAAATACAATTTACGAATTAGTCTTCTTGCTCCTTTTTTCTTCATTTTGAAAAGAGTAGATTAAAAAGAAGTTGTGTGGATAAGGCATGCCATGCTGTCATGTAAATGACCCGATCCAATGAACATACTTGGTGACACTTGCATGGTAACACATACATAGGTATATATTCACATTCACATACATACAATATAAAGACAGTATTAAAGTATTTTTATATCATGCAACTACTCCCATGACAGCTCAGGTAAACATGCCTGGCTGTTAGATTCCATAAACGAGCTTCCTGAGTTCTGGAAGTATTTCATAAATGTCATTAAGTAAATTCCTTTTTAGTTGATATTAAAAATAGTATTATATGACTCGGCCCTACAGCAGTATTCAGAATTTCTCTCTCAGTCTGACAGTGGTGGATTTTTTTTTTTTTTTTTTTTTTAAAGCTATGAACATCATTACTGTTTTTTTCTGCAAATTCATCTTTTATGTGGTGTGGCTGCCAAATTGTATTAACATTTCCTAGGGGCAGATGAAAACTGTTTTGAAGTCATGGACGTGTTTTATATGACTGTAGCAATACACAGAATATGTGGCATTTGTGCACACTGGACTCTATTTTATACCTGGAACAGAAAGGCAACTCTGATTTGTATGGCTTTGAATGCCGAAGTACCTGTCATCACACACCTGATTTGGCTTGCCTGTAGGCAGTACCATAGTATAAGGTACTGCCTACAATTCAGGTATTGAATTTATTGATCTGCTAGATTCCTGGAATCTGATAAGTATTCTAATTTCATTATCCTTCTAGTGTAAATTAGAGCATGAAATATATCATAGACACTTAGTAGCCAGAAGCAAGCATGGGAAAAAGCAGTGAGACACGGTTTTAGCTTGGATAAATGTCTCAGAAAGGACTTTCTTCATTGAAAACTTTTTCATATGACTTCTGACTGAGAGGAAACTCCCACTCCATCTTTGCTGGGGCCTGATGACTGCTACAAGATAGTCTTGGTTTTAAGTTTCTCTGCATAGAAGGACATGGGGTTGCCTCAGTAGAAGGAACTATATGCAGCCATAGCTGTGTATCTGTGGCTTATTTGCTTCTTTAGGTTCTTGTCCTCCATGAATAGCCAATGCCTGCCAATAAAGCACTGTCTACAATTCTTTTGTGGGCATGAAACTGGGTTTTTAGATGTTCCCTGTCACTGGTAGTACTCTAACCAGGGCACTGATGCTGTTGATGAAATTCTCACTCAGAGTGCAGACATCAGAGCTGTCTGTGGGCTGACTTGGATAAGCACACACTAGTGAAATCAAAAAGATGACTAAAGATTTTGTGAAACTGCAGATCTTGAGTTGTTTTGAAAAGCAGCCAACATGATTTCCTAGCTGAAAGTGTGAACTCTGTAGAAGTTATTTGCAATTTATTTCTTTACTCCTACTTTCCACTAGGGAAAGTTTTCTGTTCCCCAGTGGTGAGAAGAGTTATCAAACAACAGGGAAAATTAAGTGAGCACAGAACTGATTAAAGAATTAGATTTCTTTGAAAAAGGGTGACAAAGTACATGGCATATAGAGGTAACTGCAAATTTTTTTTGAGAACTGGTGCCATTTTTTTAAATTAAATAATGTCATATGCCATAGGTTAAAGAAGTGCAGTTTGCAGCTTAAGTTTACAGTGATGAAGCTTCTGATAATCTTCAATTCCTATTTCATAACTGAGGATGAGCCTGTGGGATAATGGGGTAGCTAAAACCTAAGAACAGCAGTTTGACAAAGGATCTGGTAGAATCACAGTTTATAGAACAGATAATCACAAACAAGAACAAAGACATTGGTGCTACAGCTGGGTCTCAAAAGCCACCAAGTGTGAGGGCACAGAAAAAACTAAGGCAGACTCATGTAGTCTAGGAAGTCTAGGGAGATTAGGGAGGAGATGGGCCTATTTTTGTAGCAGAAGGTCCTTTCAGCTGAAGGACGAGTGATCTGACCGCATAAAAGAGGTAGATTCTCTGTTTTGAAGAAGCGGTGAGATGCAGGAGGGTACCCTAAAAGATGAGCATAACTAGAGGCACGGCAAAATGGTAATAGTGAAGTTGGTTGGGTGCTCTTGCAGGTCAATACTTTGGCTACAAGGTCTCATGCCTGTAACAGAATAGCAGTCAGAGATGGTGTGCCAAAGACAACAGGGAAAGCCAAGAAGCCTTGATTGGAGCATCCTGGTGCTAAAAGATGTTGAGAATACATATGTCTAACGCAGTCTGAGGACCAAATACAGGAGTTGAATGTTCACGTTTGGGAAAGCTCTAGCAGAAGTGCAGGTGACAACTATTAAGTATAAAATTTCCAAAAGTGCTGATAAACGTTACACACACAACGGTCCTTCACATGTTAGGAGGAGACTAACCCCCTTAAGGCTTACCTCTTCTTTATATAAGAGTTAGATTGGAAGTAAGTACTAATGTGAAGGAGCACTATTATCCAACTGAGTATATTGTGATTACTTTTGTAAATGCTAAAGGATTTGCAATGATTATTATAGCATTGAGATCTTCTATGAAAGTAAAGACAGAATTACTCATCACCAGGTCTTTATTTTGGTAGTGTTCTCAGTAATACAATGACATATAAAACCCATTTTTAAACAAAATTTAATCTAGTGTAATGCTTTATACTTTTTTCTTATACAGGCTTTACAGTAATGATAAAATCAATGTGCAATTTCAATATTTTTGAAGGAAAACTGTGAAATACTGTCCTATATCCAATTTAGAAAAAGCAATTACATATACCATAAAGAAAACATTGTTAGCGCTACACCACAACGTAGGAAATACTGTCATGCTTGTGTAATTGCATAGCAACTTGATACAGACTTGAGTGACTTTCAAGGAGACATTGACCCAGTGGCTCAAATGTATCTTTAGGATAACATCAGTGTTTTAATGGATGCAGTTTTAAATCTACCATACTATTAAACACAAAGGGCAAATTTATGCTTGGCATATCTCCCTTGGCAATGTTGGCACTAAACCAGGGAGTAATTTTCCCTATTGCATTTAACAACAGGTTTCAGATTTAAAAGCCATGGAGCCATTAAAATATGACTCCATCAATTAGAAAGTAATTGTGGTATGTCTTTCTAGTGCTGAGGGATTAACTCAATTTAATCTCAGTGTGGTTAACAAAGACAGTCAGGTACTTGCTTTAAATATGAGTTAAATCTGTAAAACATAATGATTTCATGGAGAACAGGACTGGCCCCATGGCATATGCCCGAAAAATGGGCTGTTGACTTCAGCCTGGGTTCAGTGGCAACCTTGAACTGAAGGGCAACAAGATTGAGCCCCTAGGGGCTGTTCCTGTAGGTGGTCCATACTTGAAATTCACATACAAGTTTTGTATCTTTTTAAAGATTGTGAAAGAGAATATTAAACTATATCCAGCTTCGGTCCTCTCTCTGTTGATGCCAACACTTGCTTCAGGGCAACTTCATAAAGCAGACATGGGAAGAAACTGAAGCATAATGATTGAGTATTTGTCAGTATTTGCTGTCACCAGTAATTATTATTAGAACATCCAACTTTGCTACTAGATATTAGACAAAAGCCAGCAATGGAGCTAGAGCTGCTCGAGAAATTCTTGCTCCACAGCTGGCGGTTACCATCCTGTTAGCTGGTAACCAGCACGCTCTCCATCCTAATTCACTGCAGTGCAAAGAAAAATCAGTTGGCTTAATTCACCTGCAGAATACTTAACTATTATAAACTGATGGTGTCATGAAGGCCTTCTGGGATTTTACTGCTGAATTTGGAAGTATTTGAAGAATTACAAGGAAAGCAAGGACCTATTGTACAGTGCTTAGTTTGGACTGTCCCTCAGTTTGGGTAACACTTCAGTCCTGCTGTGGTCTGACACTGGATGCCATTGAACACTCTACCAAAAGGACTTGTCTTTCTGGAGTAAAAAACCCTAAGCTTTAAGGCAAATAAAACATCTTTTTAATAAGGTTTTAAGGTAAAGCATATTGGTACATTGTAGAGAGATTTGTGATTTCTCTCGGCAGATCCTCCTTTAGTTGATAGGAAGGAGCCTGTAGCTGTGATTGCATGTCTCGCTGTAGAGGGTTCGAAAAAAAGAGGAACAGAAGGGTTAAAGCTGATGGTGAGAAAAGGCAGGAGGGATGTTATGGCCTCCCTGGGGCATTGGGGGGAGGGGAGAGGAAGTGAGATCTGCTGTGGCTGGGAGTTTGCTTTTTCTTTTGTTGGTAGCAAGCCTGCTATCTGTTAAAGGCCCACTGAAGATACCACGCTTTTCTTTTTCCCCGTGCCTACCGTATCCCCACGATCTGCAAAAAGGGAAAAAAATCATGTTATTTGCCTTGTGTGTGTCATGCTTCACTGCCTGTGAGCCATGGGGTCCCAGACCTGGCCCCACAGATTGGTGGCTGCTGCAGGACTGTGGCGGCTGGTGTCTCCCTGGCACTACCATCCACCCTACGCACAGCCCTCCTTGTAGGGTGAGGGCTGCTCCCTGGTTAAGGGCTTTGGGCAGGCTGACCATGAAGGGTTTCCTGTGCACCTCTTTCCTTCAGGGAATTATACCTTTGACCTGGGGCTTTCCCACCTGGGCTGGAACTTCTCACCCAAGATGCGGCAAGGCTGAGGGGTGGCAGGGTGAGAGGCAGCCACCAAGTGGTGAGCAGCCAGTGCAGGCTCCTGCTAGGGCTTTTCCCTTATAGGGTTGAAAGCCCCTTGCCTGTCAGCCCTGGCAACAACATCCCTTAGTGCCTCTGTCTTTCCTTCACCCCCTTAGACAGCCCCTCTGACCAGCCTAACTGTTTCTCCATGCCCACCCATCCCTGGCCTCATCTTAGCAGCTTCTGCCATCCCCTCCATCTTGCCAGTTGTGCTTCCCTTAAGCCATCCTCCTAGCCATCCTCTTCATGGCCCATCCCCCAGACAGTCTTGCTCCTGGAACCTTCCTCCCTCTCCCAAACCTCTGCCCCCACTTCACCTTTCCAGCTCTTTCTTAAAGGCTGCTCAGAAACAGGAAAAGCTGTCAGGGCTGTATTTGTCTCCTTCGCTCCATGCTGTTGGGTGTAATATGCATTTACTGGCCACTGGCAAGGAAGGTCTGGCTGGTGCAGGAGGGTCCACAGAGATGCTAGCCTGATGCTGTGGAAACTGGGGATCTTGCTTTTAGGTAGATGGCTTGCACCTGTCTGTGTTATCCCTCTGTTGCTGAACAGAAGGATGCCTAGAACTATCACTCCCTTTCTTTCATTTCCTTTCTAGCATTGTCAGTGGCAGAACCCTTAAGTTCAACATAGTAGATAATTCAAAATACTCTGATTATGTATTTATATAAGTGGGCATTCCTTATCACCATCTTCATTTAATGAAGGATTTAACAAAAACAATTCTTTCCCTTTTTCTTCCATTCTGCCTAGTCAGGCTTCTCTGAGAAAAGGCAAAAGCAAATTTCATAGGTGGATGCTTTGGTAGAGAAACTGGGATCTGATGGAACTGTGTAAAAACACAATTTATTTATTCAGCTTTGAATGAAAGACTTGTGATGTTGTCCATACCCTTCCACACTTCAGAGCGATAATCTAATCTAGACGTTGTCTCTCCTATAAAGCCCTGAAATACAGTTGCGCAAAATAATGCAACTGAAGTAAAACTAAAAACCTAAAAGGTGGAAAGTTCTGCTAAGAAACTACCAAAAAGTTCTTGCTAATATATTTACTGATGATGAAGTCTGAGTGATCATTCAATACAATCTGTCCCTAAAAAGAATTAACTGAATGTGCATCAACTTTTCTGCAATGTGCATTGAATTTGATTTCCTCTGTTTTTATTTCTTCTAGGGCTGTCAAAATGAGTGCACAGCTGGAGGATGTTCGGGAGAAACAGCAAAGCATATGACTGAATCTTTCAAGGTAAGTTGTCTGTTAAAAGATGAGTGTCTGAAGCATTTCAGTAGATGGTGCCAGACAGCATCTGTAACATGGTAGTGATTGTTGTGCAGGCGTTCACAGCTACTGACACACTTGAACATCATAATTCTGTAAATAATTCCATAAGTTGCATTTGCTGAAAATGTTTTCAATGTTGAAATTAAGAATGTTACAAGAAGAACTTTAATTTATTATAGTTTCAGGTACTACCTAAAAGGTTAGTAGTCATTAAGCAAAAATTGAAATGGTATAGGTGATTTTATTTTTAACTCTTCTTTGCTTCAAAAGCAATACAAATAAAGATTGATTTCCCCCATTAAGGTTTTTTCCAAACAAAGTCTATGTAACACTCTATTATTTGTTAAACTTTGGCATTATGAATGGTATTCATAGTAGGTTTTTCCATCTGGTCCCAAAGTTGCAGAGCTAAGGATCTCAGAGGGACTCCAAAGTACACCACAGCTCTGGCACATTATCAGCACTCAACAAGCAAACAGGGCTATGATAATAAGGAATGCTGAGCAGCTGCCAGGAACTGACATGAAATTGAATCCCTCTTTTTTTATTTTAATCTTATGCTTAGAACTGAGCTCAGTTAAGATACCACTCTTTTCCTCTGCCTCCTTCCTTAATGCAGTGCTAGTAACTAAGAGCTCATTTTGAACACTGTATGGACACAGATGTCAACTTTTAATTTTCTGTTGGAAATGTAAAGCCCATCAGCATGTGCTCCTTTGAATTCTACCTTCTGTCCTCATGCCCTTTTTTTTCTGCCTCTCTCATACTTCTTTTGCCTTTATTCCTTATGTCACACATCTGTAATTCTTTCTCCCCCTCTCCCTGCTTTACAATCTTAAAAAAGCCTCATCTGTATTTTGCAGATGTTTAAAAATAGTACCCAGAAAAAAGTGACCTCAGTTGTGCTTTTTCAGCAGTTCCCTTCCTGTTATTGCTGACTATTGTCAGCAGTACATGAGATGAAATTATAATGATACACTTTGTAACTGTTATGTTTTTCCTGATTTTTTGGGCAGTGTTACTGCTGTGCAGTCTTYTGAATTATGCTTAAGTAGTTATTTCCCTTTTAGTTGCCAGGCTTTAACCAGATACGGAAAATAAATGCTGCAGAAAATGTGCTGGGCTCCTTGATAAGATTTATTCTGATGCTGGTCTCATTAAAACCAGCAAAGAATTCTTGAGAGTCCATGACTACAGAATTTTGCCATGTAGCAACATGCCATTTAATTTCTCTTTCCCCATTCTCAGCCCTTCCCAGTTCTTCTTTTCCTCATTTCTTTGCATTGTGTCTCTCTGGCAATTCTGCCCAAGAAGGAAGATTTAGGATGACTTTTCAGCCAGAAGGTCTGATTTGGAAAATGTTGACAAAAACAGGCATGCAACCAGTTTTGAAACCCCAAGAATTCAGAAGTATGGAGTGCAGAGTTGTTTTGTGAATTCACCCTTAATAAATAGACAAGATAGATCTCAGTAGATTCATTCACTAGAGTGTGCTAGTGTATTTAAAAACAAAAATTGCTTTACAGAGAGGAGACTCTTGTGCAGCCACACTGTGTCCTTCCACTCATTGACATAGTCTGGAAGGAAGATAGACAGAGTGGCAACAAACTCTGATAGTGTTTGGGTCGTAGGTGAACTGGGCATAAACTAAAGCAGACTTAAGGCAGATTTAATTATACCAGCAGTCAAGCAGATGCCTTACCAAAGCTCCAAATATTGGGTGGCACAAAGTTGGATTTAATCCAGTTTCCTTTCCATCAATACTTGTATGTCAGCCAGAATGGCAAATCATTGTAGTGGAGAGTCTGTGTGAGGGGGAAAATATATTAGCAGGTGGGACAGATGGTCATAAAGGGAATAGTACTAGAAAAAACAGCTGGCTCATGCTGAAGTCTAAGTTGTAAGTCCGTTCCTGCCTTATGGCTCTGTTTCTGAAGATTAGCTCAGAAAGGGGTACAGTTTTTTAGAAAATWTTGCACTGTGGGAGGTGTGTGTATGAAAGTTATGATGGGGATACAAGCACTGATTGCAGTGTCATGCATTATAATAATTATTTGAAGTCTATTTAACTTCATTGTCAAATTAAAAATAAAAACTGTATAAATAAAGGAAAAAATAACACCAGAAAATGACAAATAAAATAGCCTGGATTCATTCTAGGGAACTTCACAAACATTTCTGTGGAAGACAGTTACGGTTACAATTTCAGAAACTATAGCTAATAATATTTGAAAGGAATCAAGTTGACCCATGGGGTTGACTGTGCTGAAGAAAGCTGCAATTTTGTGCCAGTAACCTAAGTGATGCAAAATTGTGAGAATGTAGGAAACAGGGTATGGTTTTGTTTTATGCTTACATAAAACATATTGTTTAAAGTGGATGATGCCCAATGTTTGAATGTCAGATTAGCCCTCTGAAGACATTTCTTTTTAGAACGCAGTGCTGTGCTTTTTAGGTGGGGTGAGCTTCTTTGAATTTTGCTGTAATATCTGCCTGACTTTGAAAAGTGGACTCAGAGAGTCCCTATACACTGGGAGGGAAGGAATGAAATGCTGCCTACAGCTTCTAGCAAGCAGTGAGCCCCTCTGCTAGCTGCTTGCTGTTTTCGATTCTCATGGGCTTCTCTTAAGCCAATAGGTCAGAACTGGCACTTTGTTCATTTTAACTGCTACTGAACTACCTTAATTTGACTCACTTTTGCAGTTAAAAATCTCATCCTGACAGGTCTGTGATTTACAAGACACTTAATGTATCGCATTTAGAGTTGACACATGACCAGTGATCTTGGAACAGATAAGAAACATCGAAGGAAATAGTGATTATGCTAGAGTTTCCTGTATTGTAGAAAACATCGAATCTCCAGGATTTATCTACACAGCTCCTTCCACTAGAGTGAAATCTTCCTCCCTCCCCCAACTGTTGTATGCACATATTTATATACTTATTTATTTAAATAACTGGCTGTGGTTTGTGACCATAACCTAAGAAGTTATACTTGTAGTTTTTGTCTATTGTCAGCATTGGTTCTCTAGGAGGGGAGCATGAAACCAGTAACGGAAAGTGCAGTCATCCTCTGTACCACTGAATGTATTTCGGAAAGTTGAATCAAGAAATGCAATTTTTTGCATTCAGTAATACCATGAAATAGCACACAGTTATGTCTAAGGCACCTAATGTTTATGATTAAAAATCTCATAATTTCTTTAATGCATTCATTCTGCTTATTGTACTGTCACAAGACAGAATGCATGTTGTTTGGATAATGTAGCGGTCTATTTCCATATGTAACTCTAATTTGGTTTCTTTTAATGTGGGTATTAGCTCTGACTTTGAATTCATAATGCTTGGTCTTAAGAAACTAAAGGCATCTATGATTGCCTTTTCTTTCCCTCATGTTATCTATCCATATCTAGAAAGATGGTTTTAGTTTTTATGTAACTTTTTGTCATGGAATACATTTTTTCTTTGAGAGACTGATACATGGAACACTTTGAGAAGGTATTACCTACTTCTATTATGTTTCTTTGTGTTTCAGTGATCTGAAGCTATGTAGAATTAGTTGGGCATCTTAATGGTGCAAAGTTCAGTTCTTTTGTTTTAATTTTTAATGGCCTATTTAGTGTACCAAAATGGTGCAGACCTTCTAGGGAATACTGGCTAGTCTGCCATGCCAAAGCAGAATAAAGTAGCTGTAGTTTACAAGTGGATCTGGATTGACTTGCTAATATGAAGACTTGTGGTAGTGGAATGAAAAACGTTTAAGTGGAGCTTCTGTATCTGAATGGCTCCTCATGTTACTCTAAATAACTGTGAGTGTTCCCGCACAGTCTTCTGCAGACAGACCCAACCTTCCCAGGCTCCGAGCCAGTGGGATGTGAGCCCATGGCAGACTGGAAGCTATATAGGCAGGTTAGTGCAGTGCTGTGCTCAAACTAATAATTCCTGTTGAGATCTTGGACTTGCTAGACTGAATACAGTGCTATGCTAATATGTTTGCATGGCTTCCAGTTTGAAGCTAGCTCACGTCTAGCTGTGTGAGATGCTGGATATAGTGGATTTTCTGTAATGATGTATGTTTTAGTATTTGTTTCTTGCATTGCTATAATGTTTTAGACCCCAAGCGGTGAACTAGCTGACATTGTGCTAGGTATTATACACATTAGAACATAAAGTTTATTTCCACGCTGTAGGTGTAACCTACAAATAAACAACCAAAATCTCTGACAGTTTTTCCACAGAATCTAAAGCGTATTTTACCTCTGGATGAAGTACGAAGAAACTGAAAATTTATTTCCAATGCAGGCATTTGTGGTTCAAATTGAGAGATTGCCAATGAAAGTTTTACAGACGTTGATCTTGTTCTTGGAGGTGTCTTCACACAAATGTAGTTGTTCCGTGTAATAGGACCTTTAGTTGTATGTTTTAAAATGTGTAGCCTTTGCATGAAATGACTGTGAACTTGGTTGGCTCTATGCAAAACATACTGTGCTGATTCYGATTCTCTGCCTTGTTTCATGTTCTTGACAAATAATGCAATAGCATTAAAGATAAAGAACAGTTCTATATCCTACCCTGGAAACATTAACATTATAAATAAGGTAGTATTACAGGAGTAATCTATGCAGTTAAGATGTAGGTTAGATGTTATTGCAGTATGCAGCATTTCTTGTTATATAGCGTATGTTAGAAAGATTTGGAAAAATTCCTTTTTTCTGTGGAGAAAAATATGCCAAATTTCAAAACAATCTTTCAGAGGAAAACCTGACTAATTATTGCATTTTCTATGTTTACATTAATGAAACTACATTACTGTGATTCATTACCATGTTTATACTAATGAAACTCAAGTGCGTCTATAATTTGTGCCAAATATAGTGGGATATAGGATTCCTTACTCTGGGAATTGGGAGATGGACCAATCCATTTTGAGATATTAGACAGTTTTAAGCTTTATTTTAGAAAACTATTTTATATGTGAAAAAGTTGCTGACAGAGATAAAGAATAAACAATTCTCCAACCTCGTTTTTTTAAAGAAGAAAATTGTTTCTTCACCAAATTTTCTTCCTCCCCGTCCAATGCCAAGATTAAAAATGGGTAAAATACAGAATAGTCTAATTTTTTGAAACACCTTTTTAAAATCTGAACAAATTGACTGTATCACATTGGCACAACATTAGAGTTACATGGTGAAAGTTCCACTCTTTGAAGACTTTAGGAAGTACATAGCACTTCTCTTGTTTTTTCATTTTATACGAGCAGTAGGTAAAGTTTCTGACATGCTCAGAGCATATGGATCAAGGGAATGCTGAAATGTTTTTGGAATGAGGACATATATGCATTATAGTTACCACATTATGTACAAGGCTAACAAATATAAAGCAGTTTACATGGTTTATATGTTTTCACATCTCTTCCTCTCCAGCTTGTTCTCAATTTGTCATTTTCTACTGACATCAATAAATTATTTACCTGCCAAAGCATATGGGCACTCAGTGAGGCTTTTTGTCACATTGCAGCTGTTGATTCTTCAACAGGTTTTGGAGTTGGGGGGGGTGTTAGGAGAATGCCCTGCATTTCCATTTTAAATTCTATATTAGACCCCATTTTAAATTTTGATTGATCAGATAGAACATTTCCTTTATGTTTATATGAAGTTGTATGGGAAAAATTTTATTACAGAAATTTACCAATATCTTGATGCTGTGATGAGCAGTAGCTCCCCAAAATGTGTATATAGGAAAGCGGCTTTTATATAAACTGTCTTGAAGCAGTAAAAGAAAGACAACCAATTAGATATCTATATGTATCTCTGTGTGTATATAACATTATACGATAAGGCATCTCCAAGTATTTTGTGTCTTAGAACCATAGGCCATCTAGTCCATCCTCCCACTGAAAGTGGGACCCTCATCAGCACCAGACCAGGTCAGCTGTGACTTTGTCTGTTGAATGCAGTGCTGTGCTACTCTCTTTAAGAAAATGTTTTTTTCTGATGTCCAGCCTGGACCTCCTAAGCTAAAACTGTGTCAGTTACCATTTGGTAGGTCATCTCTGTATCATTTTCATGGAAGTACATAGCTGTAGCCACTGTTAGATCAGGATGCCAAGCTAGAGGCCGATTCTGTTGTTGTCATAACAGTATTTAGCATTTATGGACTGGGCATTGCTTTAGAAAAGGTCAATCTGATTTTATCTTGATTTCAGCTGAATCTATTCACTCTAGCTTTTCATCAACGGCAATGAAATGATTCACTTTTTGTCATGTGTTGAATCGAAAAAGATTGGTGAGTAATAATATTAGATCGCAGTGCCTTCATATCACTTGATTATGCCTCCTAGCAGGATATGTATATGCTGCAGAATTACTTCAGGTGATGTACAATCAAATCCATTCCCTCATCTTCACCTGCCTAGAGGGAAACCAGGTACAGCACAGAGAAGATTGAGTGCTGAGTGGTTTCTGTGGTATTCCACATCCACACAGGCATTTCACAAACTCTTTGCAATATTACTAATAATAGCTGGGCAAGACTAACTTAACATATCTGCTGCTTTCATTCCAGTTATTAGGAAAGTATGGGTCTAGGTCACGGTAATGATCAACACACAGTGCGCTTATAGTTGAGCATCCTGTTTCGACGAAAAGAGAGAAGAAACAAAGCCCAATACGTGTTAATGAATGTTTCATGGGTTGCTTGCTGCTGGGAGAGTGGCTTTCATGAAGGAGACCATGCAAGTTGCATGCACATGTGGAGGATACTCTAATGCAGCTTAGTGTTTCTGATGGCTCTACTTGGCACCTCAATATTTCTAAATCAAGCTTGTTATCCCAGAGTAGTAGCAGTAGTGTCACTGCCTCAGGATCGTAGTAGCCAAGAAATGCTACTGAGCAACGACAAGTTCTTAGTGCGGTGGAAACAATTCACCATGATTCTTCCATGGTACGCTAAGGGATGATTTCCCAACAGTCTGCAAGTAGGTTTCTCATGCCATCGGGAACCCATCTATAATGTGGCATGTGAGATCTGTGGCAGCTCTCTTCAGTTTTAGCTTGGTGGCAAGTAGTTCTGTGTTTCTCTTCAGGTGTGTAATGTCCTTCAGACAGTTGCAGGCTTTTAGCAAATAGGTTTTCTAAGCTGTAGTAGAGAAATTGATTGTCCCACTATCTGAAGCTGTAGGATTTGCAAATAAAGCTAATTGTCTTCAGCAAATAACAGGAGCTTTTAGCCAAGATAAAAGGTAGATGCTAGAAAAACAGCCAGGGGACAGTTTGGCTGAGTTGATTTATAGCACAAAGAAAGTGATGCTTTATCTTCTTTTTAACTAGGAGCTTAAGATATAGTTGGTGTCTGTAAATGCACAGAAATTGTACTAGAATTTTGGAAATTCCATTTGATTCGTATACTTTTCTGGATTTATTTTTACCAAGATGAAGAATTGCTTTTAAAATGCAGGGCTTTAGCACCAGACAATGATTCCCAAAGGAAACTATATGACTCCAAAACGTACAAAATCCATGGTGTCCATACCTATTTCCAAGAATTCTTAAATTTTAATGTCATTGTGATATCAAGTCCCCAGATTTGACATTAAATGTTTTCTTTGCTGAACACACATGAATAGGAACTACAATTTAGGAAGAAAATTTGATCTTTTTTTCCCATAGTATTCTGTTGGCCTTTCTGCTTGCTTTTGAAATTATCTCTATATCCTAACTCCCATGAACTAACAGCCTAGAGAGCTGGAAGATTTTTATCTTAATCCCGTACTTAGTCCCCATTTCTAGGAAAGTACTGAATGGAATGAATTGGCAAAATGTAGCAGTTTCAGTGGCAGATCAAACATTGAAATTCATGGCAAATTGTAAGTTTACCTTCTGTCTACCAGTGTGAGAGGGAGATGGGATAAAAGAAAAAGGCAGGTGTGGTTAACTGAATGTTTGAAAGTATTCCCATAACCTCAATGTAAAAGACTGTACCATGAAAGCATTTTATATTCCCAGAAGTTTTTTAAATTCCATATGAAATGATAAATTCTGAATGCCTTCATTCCATGAATCCACTTCCCTGCATGTCTGCAAGCTTATTAAAATGAGGGTAAGAAGATTTAATTGCAACTGCTCAGGACTTGGACATGTGAGATTATGTTTCTATTCTCGGCTATTCCACATTACATGTTTGTGACTGGCCAGGCTACTTAGGTGAAATATTTCCAACCTGTTTGTCTGAAATTTAGGTTTGCAATTCATTTCTTCCTTCAATATGGCTACTTTGTTTAGAAAAGCTTAGATGTAAATATATAATTTTTTGTTTCACTTTCTTCGTGTGAAATAGAAATGATAGTGTTTCCTGAACCAGGAGACAGTAGTGTCTTAAATCTTTGTGGACCAAATTTGTAAGTTTTGTTTTCATACAGCATTATTTGAACATCTAAAACAGTGCACCGCTGTACAAAAATGTGATATCTGTGAAATGTCACAGATCTCTCTATTCCAGTTTTGTGTCACAGGCCAGTGTGAGCCCTCAGCTTGTGTTAGGCTCAAATCTTCTCCCAGGCAAACTCTTTCTAAAAATGGAACATTGTGTTTATGTTACATTGCAGAAATACAGTGGTTGTGAGGCAAGGAGCAGCACAGCATCAGGAATTGCATTAACCAAGCTGTCAGAGCTTTTGAGAAGCAGCAGTATATACTAATAGTGAATAATAAGAATAGTGTAATTAGTTAATGTGTTCCATTAGTGAAGAATGGTCCTAGTTTTGTATTTATGGAAATGTTTGAGTATGAGTCTATGAGAGGACTTTCTGTGCAAGGAATTAGGCTATTACAGAATTGCAGTCTGTGATTTCCCTTATTGTTCTATATGGAATTGCTTCTTTCTAATCAAAAGCCCAGGTATATCAACATTGCAGACATGAAGTGCTGTTGCATGGCCAAAGAGGCCATGTATATGGCATGTATAGCTAACTTGACCTGCAGTAACAGTGAGCTACAGCAATGTGTTTTTCAGTCCAGTGCAATGACTGCATTAAAGCGTGCTCATACTTCCTCCCTATTCACACTTTCTGATCACCCCACTTAGTTAACTGGAAGAGCTCTTAGCAAACAGAAATAGTTTATATGACCAAAATGTATTAATGAGTCCAGTTTCTGTTCCTATGTTTAATAGTCTTGTCAGCATCTTGGTGGTTTGTATTTTAAAGAGGTAAGTCATATTTGAAATGTTTTCTATAATTCTTTGATAGACGAGATTACTAGGTGACTAGTTTTTGTAGATCTGAAAATACCATTATTTTCAGATAGAGTAGAGTAGATAGACCCCATTAAAATCAAATAGATGCTTTCCTTAAGATTTCCTTAATATCAGGTAGAAGATTTCCTTAGGATCTGTAGGAACCCCATTCCCTCATCTTTCTTAACTTTAAAAATACATATCTTCTGAAACTTGTGTCAGTGCAGAACAGACTAATGAGTAAGGGACAAAAAAAAAAAAACAAAACCATTACTAGCCCATTTAATTTTCCTGAAGCACTAGAAATGGGCGAGGCTATAAAGATTCAGGTACTTTTGTCTCCCTTACAATCCAAATTCCTACAAAGCTGGAGGAAGGGGTCTTGATTAACTTAAATGGGCTTTGGATCAAAACAATGGGAGTTGGTGCAGGGCAACATTTTAGCACATATGGAAAAACTCTTAAAATTTAGTTAGTGCCACTGAAGTCAACAATATTATGYATTACCCATGTGCTTGAGTGTTTTGTTGGGCAAGATTGTTTTCTTCAATGCTTTCTCTACAGTCTAGCCGGACTGTAGATTTCCAACATCTTTATTTCCCTTCTGGTGTGTTTTGGGAGCTTCAGACTGCATTTTCATCTGTGCTGCTGCCCCAGGTGCCCTTTTCATTCTCTAAGGCAAGAAGTTGATGTCAGTTCCAACCACTTATCTATTGTCTTGTCAGAGCAGGTTTACTTCCCTGCCTACTGCTCCAAATCAAACATTCCTGCATCAGAGTTGGAGCATCCGTCAGGTCAGGGGAAAGGTTAAAGAAGCCAACAGTATGTTGTGCCCTTCTCCTTTTCTTCCCATTGCTTGCAGAGTGTAGCAGAAGCTCATTCTTTGGTTTGACAAATATTTGATAAATATCTGTTATGAATAGTTTAGGTTAGATGGCTTGCAGAGGATGGACTAGACAAAGTCCTTCCAGCCATATTTTCTGTTGTTACTATGATTGACTCACAACTGATTCAGAGCCTTGACTCCCTTTTGCTTTGTCATTTGTTCTATGGTTTATTACCCAGTGTACAGTCAACCCGATGCAATGATTCCAGGCCCCAGTCCAATTACATGTGCTAACATATTCTCAGATGAAGTCTCAGGGAAGCTTTACGTTGAAAGATTTCTGTGTATTCTTCCTGGGGTTGCAAAAGATATTTTGTTATATTTTGTTTCTCTTTATTTTTTCATTGTAGGAAAATTAGGGATTTCTTCCTGCTCAGATCCTATTATATCTTGGCACACTTTCCATTCTCAAGCCTCAGGCTCTGCTGTAAATTTAAAATAGTAATGATGGTAAAGGGATTATAGGATAGCTTATATTAACATTACTTTTTATACTTACAAGCTAGTACTAGATTTCTAAGAATTTATTTAACTCTGTCTTACTCTGTTTTGAGATGATAGAACTCTTATTGTTCTTATTGTTTCCTCTATAGACTTTATTATTGTGATCAGAGCCATACAGGGCTTAGCCCTCTAGAGAAAGCAGTGGTCTCTGCCCCAGAAAACTAACAGTCTTTTCCAAAGAAGGTAGGGATGGGAAAAGAAACAAAACCACAGACCTTGGTTTACCCAAGGCCTGTAGGACATAAATCTCTTTTTTACTGAAGTAGATGCTACTGTGGTGTCAGCTAGTGATTAGTGGATAGAGCTGAGCGGTAGTAAGTCAGACAAACTAGACAAAAATAACACCTGCTAGAAGAGGTTGCAGTTGGTTTCATTTGCTGGAGCAGTATTCAGCATTTCTATTTTTAAGACAGGGTTTAGGAACAGGCAGAACAGGTGATTGTTTATTTTCTCCCAATGGAGGAGAAAAGTACCAGTTGCCCTAACACCACACGCAGCCTCCATAACCTTTTCCTACTTCCTAGTTGCATAGCCTAGCACTGTTGCTGTCTGCTCTGATGCCACTGATGGAGGAGTTGGCGTGTTCCCTGATTCCTGTCAGAGTTTGGCAATAGTTTGGCACAAGCCTTTTTTTTGTGTGCGGTAGTAGCTGTTAAGCATGATTCATGATGTCTGCCTACAGAAAGCAGGCCCATTTGGTGAAGGCTCTTCCTGGATCAGGTTGCAGTTCCCCGTGGGCTGCTTGTAGTAGCTGCTCTACAGGAGCAATTATGCGCAACATATAGTAGCCTGAACCTGCTGTATGAGGCTGCTGGGCTGGAATATCTAATGGATGAACTTCTCCAGCCAGCTAAGATCACTGCTTAGGTCAGCAAGAAAATGGGGGCAATCCTCTGCCACCTGCAACTCGACATCTGGAAAGTGATGGAGCTGAATGTATTATGGGAGAAAGATGGTAGCTTGCTCATTGGTTGCAAGGCCAAAAAAAACTTGTTTAAGAGAAGAGAGGGTTTCAGCTTCCAAAGGTGAAGGTTTTCTTCAGCCTAGTCAGTGTCCTCAACCTAGTTCCCCATCACTGCTTCTCTCTGGCAGTGCAAATCTCTTCTCCTCAGTCTGTCATAGAGGAGGAGCCTCAGGTTCAGGAGGCTAGGCAGAAGGTGTTGTGGGGCAAAAGTAGCTGCTCCAGCAGAAGGAATGGCTTCCTGGGATAGAGATGTGTGTGCTGGGGAGGGCCCAAAAGCAATAATGAGGATGCCACAGCCATAAGGACTGAACAGCAGAAAAACGACATCCTCATCCCTGGAGTCCTCCTCAAAACCATTCTGTCTAGTCCCAGCCTCGTTTTCTCCAACTCCCCCTGGCTACCTTTTGTTACCTTTCCCCTTTATAGTAATTCCTCATGTTCTTTGTAATCTGTCTCCTTCTCAAAATTTGCTCTGCTACTGCAACCACATTTTGCTGTTCACAAGTGCAAGGGCAAACCAAGTTATTCAATTTTGCCTATGCTTCCGTGTCTTTTGTTGCATCAGAAGGCCCTGATCTTTCCTAAGATATGCTTACAAACTCAGCATAAGTAATAAAAAATAATAATTGCAGTTGCTTTGTGATCTTGAATGAATCACCTTGACTAGAAGTCAGGGAGGTTACTTATTTCATCAGAACAGATTACAGTCAGTCTCACTGAGTGGATGTTAATGTTTGAGGATCTCTGCTGAAACTTGCTGTTATAGTTACGTAACTTGTAAGCTATTTTACAGCTGAGGCTGCCAGTTCTGTTTTTACTCAAGTAAGTTATAGAAACCCTTGACCCAGCACAGTGTTTAGAAAAGTTGAGGTATGTAAAATGAATTACACCTGTTACAGCTGCTCAACCTACTGCTTACGGTCTAGTAGTTTCAGTGCAGAGAAAATAACCACAGCCAAGGATCATTTGGGAAGGCACTGGCAAAACTTGATGGAAAGAGTAGGACAAAATACGCACTTGCCATCTGCACCTACCTGAGACAGCTCTCTAGGGTAAGAAAGGTAGGAATGTAGTAATTAGAGTAACAGCTCTGGCCAGAGGCTGCTGTCAGCTCCAAATCCACTTAAGGCTATTGCAAAGGCTGGGTAAAATAAGCATTAAACTGACATCTTGGCTAGGGGCACCAGAATGTCTTGCTACAGCTTTGGTTAAAATTGACACTGACCAGCACGTCACTTTTAATTTGACCTAGCTCATAATTGACAAGATCTGTTTTGATCAAATGATGAATTTTAGTTTCAGGAGGTCACAATATATCTTCTTTACTTGGGCTGGGTAAAGCTTCGTTCTGGAAGAAGTTGTGTTGGAATCAGCAGGCACTTTTCAGATGAGGGGCTATTCAAAAAAGTGTGTCTGGTCGAGACAGTGGCTGTTTGTAGGTGTAGTGTTGCTATATAAGCCCTGAAAATCAACAGTATCCAGTTGGCTTCCCCACCACTCCCTTCTGCCTGCCATAGGCAGGGCAATCTTGTTCTTCCTATTTCTTACCGGACTGTCCTGGGCTGGGACCTGGGCACATATATCTTGTACATACTGTACAGCTGCGACATGGAGAGTTTGCAGGGCTGGGACTACGTCATTGTCATTTTACTTTAGGCAACAAGGGCCGAATAGCTGCACTCAATAGACTGTGTGCCACATCTGTTTCTTTCTTTATCTCCCTTATCCTTTTCGTTCCTGCATTTACCGGTTTTCCTTCCGGTTTAATGGTTTTATTAGGCAGCAGCGTCAGAAGGTGCTTGAGAGCACGTTGATAAAAGCAAGCAAAACAAAAACCTAGCTGAAAATTGCCCTTTGTATTGGCAGTACAAACAGCGGAGATCTGGATGGGTGTTAATGCCAATTCCTAATGCATCCTTAATATGCTGCTTTCAGGGCTGGGGGAATGTTGACAAAGGAAAGAAATAAATTGCCGTTTATAAAGGTCATAGGTGATACCATGGTAGCGATAATTTTTTAATGAGTGATATTAAAGTAATAGGCATTGATACTTAATCAGTACTCCTGGTATTAGTCACCTGGCCTTGCTCTGCTCTCTTTGTGTGGGTTCTTCTGAGTGTTTGGTTTCCCTCCTGCTTGCTGGTGCTGCTTGAACAGCACCACGAAATGCTGGGACAGGGCTTTGGGGCAAGTTAAGCCAAAAGGGTCTGTGGGCCAGGTGAGATGTTGTGTAGGGGGTCTTATTACTCAGGGACCTAGAAGAGGTTGAGGGTACTGGCAATACTTCRTGCTGCAGACCACACTGTGGGAGAGAGTACTCCAAGGATGGGTTCTCCAACGCCCGCCCTGCGTCCCCCTCCATGGAAAAAAAAAAAGATTGAATGTATTGCAGCGCTTGATGGTGTCTTGACATAAAAAGCATTGGGATTCTGAAAGATTCAGGTGATTTTGCACACTGTTAACTTGCACTACTCGCTGCTTGGTAAAAAGAGGGAGAAAAATACAATAGAAGGAATAAGGGGGAAGAGCCTTAAGAAAGGATCTTAAGAAAGTAATGGCCAAAAAAAATCTTAAATGCACCTCCTGAGAGCTTAACAGGATTGTAAGGATCAGGAAAATTGCCTTTTTGCCTGTTTAATGATTGTTGCCCTACTGGTCTGTGCAGTTTAACCTATATTTGAGGTCTTCTGCAGGGTGTTCCTACTGTTGTTTGAAGGAAGTGTTATGGATCAAGTGTCGTACCTGATATTGTTGAGTCAGGTGTTTGCAAAATGCCTGAATGAAAGCTGGTTTCCCTTAATGCTGAAGGAGGTGAGAAACAGCAGGTGGGCTCCTTGTGCAGAGTGTGCAGCTCCAGGAAGGTCTGTGGTCCAGAAACTATTTGCTTCTTTTCTGGATAAGCATCATAGCTATCTAACTCTCTAGCCTTTCTGCCTTCAAATGACTCAACCTCAAGGGGTCCGTATTGGGACCGGTACTGTTTAATATCTTCATCAATGACATAGACGGTGGGATCGAGTGCACCCTCAGCAAGTTTGCAGATGACACCAAGCTGAGTGGTGCGGTCAACACGCCTGAGGGACAGGATGCCATCCAGAGGGACCTGGACAAGCTTGAGAAGTGGGCCCGTGTGAACCTCATGAGGTTCAACAAGGCCAAGTGCAGGGTCCTGCACCTGGGTCGGGGCAACCCCTGGTATCAATACAGGCTGGGGGATGAAGGGATTGAGAGCAGCCCTGCCGAGAAGGACTTGGGGGTACTGGTGGATGAAAAGCTGGACGTGAGCCGACAATGTGCGTTCGCAGCCCAGAAGGCCAACCGTATCCTGGGCTGCATCAAAAGAAGCGTGGCCAGCAGGTCAAGGGAGGTGATTCTGTTCCTCTACTCTGCTCTGGTGAGACCCCACCTGGAGCCCTGTGTCCAGCTCTGGAGCCCTTAGCGTAAGAAGGACATAGACCTGTTGGAGCGGGTCCAGAGGAGGGCCACAAAAATGATCAGGGGGATGGAATGCCTCTCCTGTGAAGAAAGGCTGAGAGGGTTGGGGTTGTTCAGCCTGGAGAAGCGAAGGCTTTGGGGAGACCTTATTGCAGCCTATCAGTACTTAAAGGGGGCTTATAAGAAAGATGGGGACAAACTTTTTAATAGGGCCTGTTGTGACAGGACAAGGGGGAATGACTTTAAACTAAAAGAGGGTAGATTTAGACTAGACATAAGGAAGAAATTTTTTACGCTGAGGGTGGTGAAACACTGGCACAGGTTGCCCAGAGAGGTGGTAGATGCCCCATCCCTGGAAACATTCAAGGTCAGGTTGGACGGGGCTCTGAGCGACCTGATCTAGTTGAAGATTGTCCCTGCTGACGGCAAGGGGGTTGGACTAGATGACCTTTAAAGGTCCCTTCCAACCCAAACTRTTCTATGATTCTATGAAATCCAGTGCAATGATTTCTGCTTGTGACTGCAAAAAGTCCCCAATCCTTGGAGTTGAGAGCTAAGCAATGTGGGCTATTGCTTTGAGCCATAGTCACTGCTGTGTGACTATGCCCATCACACAGCAGTACCCATTTTATTGAACTTGCAGGAGTGAGTGCTTGGCCCACCTCTTATCTCTAATGAGCCAGCATAGGAGTGACTCTGGATCTGGGACCCTCTTTGTATTAACCATTAGAGCATAACAGTGGGCTTGTATTTGATCAGCATAGTTTTATTAAATTATCACTCACATGACAGAGGCTCTGTCCAAGGCTCTCTTGAACTCCAGGTCTCCAAATCTGGAGAAATATCTTTGGTGGCAAAACTGGGTCAAAGAAAACCCAAATGCTCCCAAGTGAGCGTGTTTCTTCACTTGTGGTTGCAGCTTGTCGCTCCCTCTACATGTGCTTGTGGGCCTGTGAGAAGAGCCAGGTTAAAATCCTTCCCCATCCTTAAAGTAAAAGCTATCTGTTAACCCCGATGAGCTTAGCAAGTGTTTTATAGTGTTGTCTTTCAACTASCTGTGCTACCACAACTGAGGAAGTGGCAAACTGAGGCATAAAAGCAGAAACCGGCATACTGATGGGAATTCTAGGGGATGAGACTCCATATGATAATTCTGGTCCCCAGGACAGTTTATTGTAAAGATAATTACCTTAATGAAAAGGACCTGAGATGAGACAGAAGCCTTGACTTCAGGGAGAGCTGTTAATACCACTGGTAGTAGGAGTTCTTCAGAAGCTGTGATTCTGTCCAGAGATAAAGCCAAGGATATAACTGTGTTCTACATCCTCACTTAAGCCCCATTGACATCCTGCTCCTGCATAAGTGTTTTCCTGAGCTGTCTTGCATTGTGGATAATTGCAAACACTCCTTTGTGGCTTTTATTTTGATCTACGCTTTTCTGTGATATCTTTTTTTCCAAAGTGCATGATAGGAGGTTGTCAGGTAAAATTCATTTTTATTTTCAGGACATCATTAAGTCGTGCTGTTCCCATTGGAGCATTCACTGTCAGCAGGATAAAGGGTACTATAAAGAGTTAAGAAGAGTAATTGTTGTTTCATCAGATTATGTATTAGTTCAACCAGCCTAATGCACTGTAATATCTAGACAAGCCCTATAATTGGAGATAGTTTGAAACAAGCTTTTAGTTATTCATGTGCTCCAGCTCTAAGTTAATTTCACATTTAAGCCATTAAGCAAAAAAAAAAAAAAACAAAACCCAAACGAAAACCAACCAATCGATAAAAAATAGGCCACTGTTCATTAAAGACATCTTGAAAATCAGGTTGTTTACAGAGACAGGGGTGCGTGTGTTCTTTTTCAAAAGCTTGGGACTAATTTTTTCTCATTTTGCAAAATGTGTGCTGAGTCTGCGAAGTCAAAGTCAGTCCTATCTCTTGCAGAACTGCCTTTTTAGTGCAAATGCAAATCATTTGAACAATAGTCTGAACTACCTGCATTCCAGTCTATTCTATATGTACCCAACGTAGAGGAGTAAGATTTCACTTGGGGGTCTGTAATAAGGGTCAATGCTTTCTGAGTGATGTTAGGAAGGAAAATGGAGCTTTGAATACAATTCTTTGTTGAATTCTTCCTTGCCTCTGACCAGCACAGTTTAAATGCTCAGGTGGCACAGAAAGAGAACGGAGAGGGTGGATCAAGGCTCTGCCCACTTCATAGCTCTCTCTAGCTGTGTAGCCCCTGTCTGTGTATAAAAGGGGAGTGACATGCCAGAGATCCTGCTTTCCTTTTTCCCCTGCTGTTCTTTAGGATGATTCACACCATATGAGCTACTATAAAGAAAATTAATTCTATCCCAGCCAAAAGAGTACAAAAAACTATGCTGTGTTTCTGCAGCTAGTCATGGCTTGTAAGAGAAAGTCTCTACAGTTCATCATGCAGGGAAACATTTAGCCTTCTTTGCTAATGGGATCTTTCTAGGAAAATATGAACGCGAATGAATGAGCTAGTGTGACCCAAGTAATTTGCTGACTGCTGGCTCTGATCTCTCACATTGGTTTTATGCATTAAAGGAAAATCAGCGTAACATATCTACTTAGTTGTGAGGGGGATTAATTTCTGATGATCAGCTTATGTTCTGAGGTACAGCAATTGGGTGTTTCTGGAACTTGTATAGATGTGTTAATCTAAATGTCCAAGAAATTTTCATCTGCTAATTTTCTGGTTTTACACCTTGTACTGCTTCTTCCACTTAACAGTCCTTCAAAATACACTAACTACTGGTATAAGCAGCACTGTGTATATGTGTGCATACACAGTATGAATACTTTGCCTGCTACTTAGAGGTTTGCTGCCTTCAACCATTCTGTCATTAAATGTCCCCGCAGATAAAATATTGCATTTGTCCATGCTCACTGATGCAGAATCATTTTTAAACCAGTCTGACTTAATTATTTTTATACACTTCATTTTTGTCTTCATGTTCCTTCAGGCTTCAGACTTGATTATCACCCCAGCTACGACTTTCAAGGAAAAACCAGACCCCAGTGGTTTGGTATTTGGAACTGTGTTCACTGATAATATGCTGACAATTGAATGGTCCTTGGCTTCAGGATGGGAGAAACCTTATATTAAGCCGCTTGAGAACCTTTCATTGCATCCAGCCTCCTCGTCTCTGCATTATGCTGTAGAAGTGAGTACTGAATTGATTTGGAAACTGCTATTTTGTTTCATTAGCTCTTGATGCCATAGCTTTGTAATACAAGGACTATTACTGTCTGAAGTTTATTAGTATTGAGTTACATTTTTGTTTTGTTAACCGATGTCCTTCCAGAATAATTTCATTACTTACAACAGGGTTATGTTTATGTTAGTATAACTCAGAAGCAACTCTGGCCTGTGGATTCCAGCTCACGTAACTTTCTAGCCTAGTGAAGGTGAGCCCTTTCTTTTGTGGTGACAAATTCATTTGAGAAAGCATTCTAGTTCACTGATGGTGGATCAGTCCAATTACTGTCTCTGATGTAACTTAATGAACGACTGGATAAGACCATGTGAGATTCCAAGAGTAGCTTTAATTTGGGGACTGAACATGCACTTTGTGAAAGTTGTTTTAAGCTGTTTTAAAGGTTCATAGCTTGGATTGCAGGACAGACTAGACAGATACTTGTTTGCAACTCCAAACAAGTCTGGAGAGCTCCAAACTAGATCTGATGCATTCAGCATATACAAGTGTATTTAAGCAGAGAATATACAGCAAGAAACTCTGGAAAGTGAAATGTTAAGTCGGAAACCAGCGTGGTTAACAGTTTCCGTGCTTAGCTGCTTACTGTCTAAAGCTGCCTTTTGTGTCTCCAGAGCAGCTTTGGCTACACTCACATCTGCGTGAGAGCCTCAGTAGGGCACATATGCTGAAATGGAAGCCTGCTAGCCTGCTTCTCCTCCCACTTCTGGGTGGGTGGGAGTGTCTCCACTGAAGTTAGTGGAGTTGCTTGTGCTTCTTTTATTATTTCTTTTCTTTTTCTTTTTCTTTTTCTTTTTCTTTTTCTTTTTTTTTTTTTTTTTTTTTTTTTTTTTTTTTTTTTTTTTTTTTTTTTTTTTAACCACTGGTATAAGGGAAGGATCAAGCTTTTCCCTGCTTGTTGTCCCTGAGCTCCTGCCTTCACCATTTTTTGTTGTGGCTGTTTTTTCCCTATCTAGTCATCAAGCCTCCAAAGGTCCTGTGTAAATTACAACAGGCCCCTGTGACAAAGGCTGCAGCTCTTGGTCTGCCCAAGAAGTAAGAAACCACGCTGGAGTCCCAAATCTATATTTCACTCTTAGCAGCATATTGCTTTAATGCTCGGCCTCTGGCCCAGTCTGAAATCATTGCTAATATGAATATGCTCTTATTTTTTTTTCCATTTTTTTTATTCTTTTACCCTTATTGCATCACGTTTCCTCTAGCCAAGAGGACAGACAGAGGAGAATCTGGTGCCAATGCTGTGGCTCAATGAATACACAGTGGGTATAATAAAAATGATGAATTTGGCATTCCCTCCCCTTTCTCCTTGCCCTCCATGATGCAGTGTGATAGTCTGGATCTGCTGAACTCCAGATCCAGCTGCTGTGATGTACAGATATCAGATAATATTATTTGCACACCACTGTAGCAACCAACCATCAAGCAACCACAGCAGTTGCTTTTATTCAAGTTGAGCATTTCTGGAACACATCACTGTCTCCCTTTTTAATGAGTGAAAGGTTTTACTGAGCTCTGGAAGGTTATTTCTTTTTGGAGAAAAAGATTTAACAGCTTGAGAAGGCTTTGTGTTTCAGTAATGATGTGATTCTTACTTCTCTCAAACCATTGATCAAATCAGTAGTAACATTCCTTCCTCTTCCCTCTCATTAAAAGTTCTGTGAATGTGTTTGGGAGAAGGGTGGGGGGAAACAACTGTTCTGTGATAAGAAAGGAGCATTACAGAAATGTGCTATTAGTTAGTAACTGGCCCAATAAAAATCATATCAAAGTACCAACCATATCACCAGCTATGCCATCCTTTATTAACGATATAATTTTTTTTCTTGTAGCTACAATGTCTATCCTAGGAACAGTTTCTTTTTCAAAACTGCGTACAAAGCTTTTAATAAGGTTGGCATTGCCATAGGAATAAGATAAATTTTGAAGGCAAAAAGTTCTGGGTTCTAATTCTGGTTCTGCTACATAGTTGGCATGTAGCCTAAGGAAAATTGCCGGGATTCCTGCAACCCAGTTACAACCCAATTAAAATTTGTCATGTGGAAGTACCTAGCTCTGTCATGGGACTGCACAAAAGCTTCCTAAACATTGCATTCCACTGATCCTTATGGGAAAATATTATAGAATTTAATAATAATGAAACCTTGAGTATTCTACTAAAATTACTTATACACAAATACAGGATTCTTTTGTCCAAATAAAAAACCTGCATATGTAGACTTCCAACCGCATAGGATGTATTTCCAGCCATTTTTTGTGGAACAGTCAGGAGGACAAGTCTGAGAAGACTGACAGCAGTGATGCAGTTAAATTCATAGAACTTATACTGAAATTTAATGTACAAAGAAATGCTTTAGAAAAGAAATTTGAAAAATCTGAACTCTTGTCTATAAGCATAAGTGATCCTTTAATACTTAATCTAAATAATACCTGTATACATGTATATATTAATGTGAGCTTACATAATACATGTGTTTTCTGTCTATAAATATAACTGGAAATTATCAGTCTGTACCTGAAAATAACTATGTATATTTTGTGAGCATATGTTTTTTGCTGTGGTTAGGAAATGTTGTAGAGCATTCTGCTGGGAGGGCACTGGTGGGATAAGGGTTTCTGGTAAATTGATTGTCAACACCAGTCATCCAGATTCTGCAGTTTGAGGGAATAATTATGACTAATTTAGGTTTCCTGTAAAGTACAGATAAAACATTTTCATGCATTCTTCCTCTAGCATAAGGCTGATGCATCTGTCTCTCATGCTAGCTAAACCCCCTTCCACAGCGTAGGGGTATATGGGGGAAATAAGTGACCAAGGTATTGCTACAACTACAGCAAGAACAGCAACAGAGTTCCCTTAATTACCTTATTCTATGCTTCCTATCAAAATGCATTTTGGACAGAGCCCTGAAAATGATTAACATATATAATTAAATTCTATAGATCTTTCCTGTAAGGGAGAATACTGTTTTGGTTCAGCCTTAGGTATCAGTCAGGATGTGAGGGAATAGTTAAGTCAAACACATGCTACAAATTTTAATTGCTGTAACCAAATTATGAAAAAAATGGTTATCATTAAGTCCCCTGACAGAGAAAGATATATCTGAAGCATAGACAGCTCAGCTTTGTAATATAAACTTCATAATACTACCTCGCAAGAATGTGTTGCAAGGATTAACTAGTTAGCATTTATGCTTTGAGTACTGTGAGCAGGAAAGTGAAGTTCTTTTATTTCCAAAGGGTGCACTCTGCTTTTGCACTGATCATCACGGGATAACATGTCTCAATTATTATTTGATTTCTTTTCCCTCCTTTTTGGCTTGGTAGTTGTTTGAAGGAATGAAGGCTTACCGAGGAGTGGATGGCAAAATCCGCCTGTTCCGGCCAACTCTCAACATGGACAGGATGGCACGATCAGCAAGACGAGCAACTCTGCCGGTATGTAGCCAAGGCATCTTATGCTCCTTAAGTCAGAGCGTATTTTCATTTTCAGAGTGCAAATCTCTGAACCGTTACAGTAGTGTAACATTCATCAAACACCCTAACTCTTGAATAGTTCAGTTAAACTTTGTTAAGAGATCTAATTCAGTGAAGGGAACTGTTTGAAATGCATTTTTCTTTTAAATCACAACAGTGTTTTGCTTTCTTTATTGTCTCCCTACTGTGTCAGATGTACACAGTCTATTTCTGAGGGATGAGCCCTGTTCTGCAGCTATTTGCATGCAGACAGATGATGAAATTGTCCTGGCGCTAATGTTCTTCCTTTTCTTCTTTCCACTTCAGTTAAGTCCTTCAGCCTCTGAGTGCCTTCATTTTTCGTCATGCTAGCAACTTAACACTGCTTTTAGCAGTTGTATATTGGCCAGTGAATTTCCTCCCACGCTTATTAGCTTTATTACTGTAAGAAATTTGGAACTTTGTAAAACTGGGAGACTTGGTGGGCTCCTTGGAGTTATAACCCAAAGCACTGTTCTGCAGAAGAGGTGGTGCCATAGCTTGCAGCATGCCACAGTGAAGGTGTTGGCTGCATATGGAGTTCTCTCCATGTGCTTTGGAGGCAAGAAGGGTCAATGTCTCCTTTTTACTATCTCAGGAGGATACTTTGTAGCAGAAGGAGGGCATTCAGGGTACTGTATAAAAAGGCACAGTGGCAAAGACCATGGGATCTTAAATTCTTTAAGAAATGAGTTCAAGGAAGGTGATGTAGTCCTATGAACCTCTATGGACGGTCACTGTTACATACCCTGATGAAGCGTTCCCCTTAGCATATGGATCTATAAAGACTACAGAGTGTTCAGGCTATATTTTTCCATTTGCTTTTCTCCCTTTGCTTTTCCTTCCCAGTGTTTTGACCAGAATGAGTTGTTAGAGTGCATCCGGAAGCTTGTGGAAGTGGAAAAGGAGTGGGTCCCATACTCAACTGCTGCCAGCCTGTATATCCGTCCTACCTTAATTGGAACTGAGGTGTGAAACTTTTTTTTTCCCCTCTTAACTTTTGTGATTTAAGTACGAGGCAAAAGCCTCCATCCATAAAGGGAAATATGCAGCAGTCACTAGACAACAGTATTACAGCTCAGGGGCAAATTGTTCTGAGTTAGTCACCCGCAGCTCTACTTCACCAATTTATGTTGACCACACCACCACCTAGTGGACACATTGATTCAGATCACAGAAAGTAAACCGATTAACTATTCTGAGCGGTAACGGCAAAGTTTAGATTAACTTTGGATTTGTACTGAAAGGATAGTTATTTGTGACATGATAGTGTATGCCTTTAAAATACTAATAATCCGGAGAAAATGTGAGGGAACAGAGATTTGCTGTGTAGATTTTGTGATTTCATCCCATACCTCCATCCTGACCTTAGTGAGGAGATTTTGGAAGATTCTACCCAGTAAATTAAGATGAGAGAGACTTTTAACAGAACTACGAACAAGTTCTTGTGTCAATTTATTCTTGAACCCAGATAAACTTGACCTTATAAGAGGCTCCTTAGCAACTAGGTATTAGTGTGTACTCTGTGAGTTTCAGGTAGGTGTGAGTCAAGCCTATAGTATTTATAAAGGGAATTAGAAACAGGGAGTTTATTTTAATTAAAACTTTAAGGGGTTTTTTTAGCAGTGGCAAGAGAGAAACCTATAATGGTAGAGCATAGGACAAGGAAGCTACAGAATGTATGGTTCCCAACTAGGCAAGTTACTCTTCTGCAATATCCACATCTGTAAGTAGTTACCATACATGAGCATTATACATTTCACATGTGTTCTAGGACTCCATTAATTTAATGCTTGGAAACTAGATGCAGATTTTCAGATGGAAGGATCTCCACTCAGTGACTGTGAAGTATTAATATTAAAAATTGAATTTTTTTTCCCTGTTTTTGTTTTCGTAAATTCTTTTGCTGTTGAGCTTTGTTTCAGGTTAGCCAACATATCTGGCCTTTCCATGATATCATACGTTGTTTCCGGGTTGCATGTCCTGCTAATCTTTTATGAATCAGCACAACTAGGAAACCCAGTCAGCACGATCTTTTGAATGATCATGTAAGAATCAGGAAAAATATCAAGATCTCAGTTAGTTAATCTTGTTAGAAGTTTTGCTGAAGGAGTAAGGTGGACAGAAATCAAAAGAACCCTCTCACCACCTGAGGAAGGCTTATTTGAATTTTCCAGTAGTTCTATTATTACACTATTATTTTCCCTCCCACCTAGCAATTTAGCTTGATGTGCTTTGTGCACAGTGTTTTGCTTAAACCTTTGGTCCTAAAGATTTACGTTCAATAACTTTTTTTCAATGGAGACCTAATCTTAGAAACCAAGGATGAGCTTGTTCTTTTTATGAGACTGGTTTCTCTGAGTGGAGAGAAAATAGTAACCCATTCAGTTGCATAGAAGATCCCAAGAATCATGGGCAACCAGCTGTACACAGCCCTGCTTGAGCAGGAGGGTTGGACAAGGTGATCTCCAGAGGTGCCTTCCAACATCAATCATTCTGTGATTCTGTGGTCAGTCCTGAGCTTTGCAAAGAATCATATAGTTAAGCAGAGTCTCCTACCACAGGATTCAGACTTTGACCAGTGCCAGACTTTTCACCTCCACCTTCAAGTATTGATGGTGATGACTTGAAGTGTGAGAAGCCATCTCTCAGAGAGGAGGGGGGAGGGGGGGAAGTTCCAGGTTATATCCTGTGCTATTGAGTGAACCATTTCCAGCAGGCAAATCATTTTAGCTTGTCACACAGCCATTCACAGAGCCAGCACTCAACTCTGCCAATGCCAGTTCTGAGTGGCATTGGCAAATTCTCATCACTAATGCAGCTAACAGTGGTTCCTCCACTGTTGTTATTGCTAGCAGTGGTCCTTGCCACTCCTCCCCCGAGAAGGCTTTGCAGGCTTCTGCTGTGATTAATTCATATAATTATATAGTATCTTGTTAAGCTAATTTCTGAATTCTCAAAAGCTTGAAACTATTTGAGAAGATTAGAATAATATATAGATAAATGAAACAGCTGTAAGTGAATGGTGACAGTATATAAAATTAGGGTTGTTATGTTGCTTGGATAGGGCAGAAGTTACATAAGTATTTTCTCTTCATTGCAGCACTTTGCATTGTCCTAGTAAAAGCACTCTCGTGCTGCAGTTCCTCTGAAAGCAGTGTTTCAGAAGCTAATTGTGGAGCATCTGATGTTTGGAGTGAAGTATACCAGTAGCTTTTGATTTGTTTACATTCCTTATTTTCAGCCTTCCCTTGGAGTGAAGAAGCCAACTAAAGCCCTACTGTATGTCATACTGAGCCCTGTGGGCCCTTACTTTGCAAGTGGAAGCTTTAATCCAATATCGTTATGGGCAGATCCAAAATATGTAAGAGCCTGGAAAGGAGGAACGGGGGACTGCAAACTGGGAGGGTAAGAAAACATAATTCTGCATCTTCTACATAGCTCACAAAGGAGATTTGGTTTTTAGTGAAGTATCTAATCAAGCAGAAGTAAAGGTATTAAATGTAGCAGTTAAACAAACAATGTACTATAACAAAGATCTCAAAATTGTACTTTGCAAATACTATTTATACAATTCAGTTGCATATTTTTGTTTCGATATTACAGCCAAGTGGATTATTTGCAGAGGCAATTTTGCAGCATCTCAAGCTGAGGAACTAGACCTGGAAGGTGTCCATGTAATACTTTGGCTGTTCCCCTTGCGGAAGTTGACACTAAAGATACCACTTCTGTGATGCAGCATTCAGTATAGCAGCCTGCTGCCAACTGGGCAGTGAGTGGCATTGACTGCTGACCTCCTTCCTTGGCAGACTGTCCTGACGAGCCATCTGCAGTTAGCTAAGGGAGTATGGGTGTTTAAGGGAAAGCATGAGACAATTATCTGCATTGACTTGACCATAGTCTGTCAGTTTTCTGCTGAACTAGGCCAAAGCACTAGTTAGGTAGAAACATAATTGTTAATGTTCAAGTACTTGACTAGTAGCGTGAAGCTGCTTAGGACTTGACTGGAGCAAGCAACTTGGATGTGGCTAAATAAATGACTCAATTATACATCCTTGGTCTTTGGTTTAAATGAAGCTTATTGTCTCTACCTGGGAGTTTCTTTTCTGGGCAGGAAGTTAGTAGTTGTCAAGTGCTGCTCAACTGAGCTAGTAGAATAATCAAAGGGCAAGAAAACAGCTTTCCTTCATTCAGTCTGGTGTTCTGAGACCTTTACTCTTTGTTTGTGAGTTTTTGCTTAGTTTTAGAAATATATTAATTGTTTCCTGTGCATCCTTCATATGTCAGCTGTGAAAAAAGGAATAGTCTGGAGTCACTACTTACTTGACTTGTGCCCAGAGGTGAGAACTTAACTCCAGTGTTGTCAGCACTTTGGAGCTGCTGACTTTGGGTCTTGATGGTTGTTGAACATCAGAAACAAAAGGTGTTTTTCCTCCCCTCAAAGCAGCTACAGAGTAAACACATATTATTCAGTCAGGTTCACTCTGTAGGCAGCATTTTAGGAAAACAGTTGCTCCTCAAGGATATGGAATTCATCAAGGCCCATCTGCAGCTCCTGAAGCTACTAGTTCTGTGAATGTCTTTTACTAGGAAAGAAATAACTCACCTCTGGTGATTTTTGTGTTCCAAGAGGTTCATCTGACATATATGACCCATCTGTTCATCTGACATATATGAGATGAGGTAGATGGTTTTGTTTTGCTTTTTTTAAAACCATGAGCTGGATGGGAATTGTTGCTCTCTCCAGGATGCCAGTTGCTAAATAAAGATAAATGCTTTCCTAAGATGTGTAATTGCAATGATTAGAATGTCCAGAAAATGGAACAAGAGGTATTTTTAAGACAATTTGGATGGATATGTTTGCGCTGTTGATGCTGTTCAGCCCGTCAAAGTTTTTGAGTTGTAGATACAAMTGATCTAGTAAAATACTAGCAGAGTACTTCCAATGAAAATATTCCAGGGACAACCAGTGACTGTGCAGAGCACTTGCTCATAAGGTAGATATGCACAAAACCTTGCACAGAAATGAGAAAATAGCCAACCAGATACTCCATAACTGTTTGCTCTTTCTTTTTGTTTCTGGAAGGAATTATGGTTCTTCTATTTATGCCCAGCAAGAAGCTCTACAGTTAGGCTGCCAGCAGGTTTTGTGGCTCTATGGAGAAGATCATCAGATAACTGAAGTTGGAACAATGAATCTGTTTCTCTACTGGATAAATGAAGATGGAGGTATAGTAACACAAAACATGAAAACTTTAACAGAGTAGATAGTTGGGACTGTAATCCACCAAATGATTATTAGAGTGCAGATCATAAACTTTTTAATGAAGATGATTTAACAAAGGAAATGTCTATTCYTTTCTGAAAACTGATAGGTTACTCTTAGTTATACCATTGTGAAAGAGGAGACTCTGGAGCAGCTATAAGTACTGCCTACTGATAACATACTAAACTATTGGGCCAGTCCATGCGCTCAGAAGGGTAAAGTGTAGCCATACACAAGGTCACACTGCAGGTTTAGTGTCAACTCTTGCAGCATGCTTGATCTTGAAGGTGGTGTTGGGTCAGAAAAAATGCAGACATACCAAAGACACTTTATGGCTGTGTACCTCTTCAAACTCTGTGGCTTTGGGCATGAGTGGTTCCCATTATCACTTTCTGGCAAGTCAAACGTTCCTGAAGCATAGCCAAAAGTATTTCAGCATCCAACTGATGAAGAACTTGGCTCTTTCTTTGAAGAATTTGAAGTTCTGTCCAGTAGAGGCAGAGAGAGAGAAACATCAGTGTTCCACATCACTAATGCTCAAATGATGCTTTCAAGATATACCATCATTCTTGAAGCAATTTTTACCTCTTTGTATCCGCAGTCATCTCTGAGCAATGTACATGTTTATTAGAAAACTATCTAGTTAATGAGTAGCCAACTATTTAGGCATCTCAAAAACACCCATTGGGCATGCAAGTATTCAGTGCTTGAGAAGTGATAGCTGCACCTGACAACTGGTTCGGAAGACTACATGACTCTGAGTCCTTAAAGGATTGAGCCAATGTATAAGCAAGTGAATAAAAGGACACCTCCTGACTTCCATGAGTGCTGGCCCTCCATGAAAATTAAGCGTTACTGAATTTTTGCATGGCAGCAGATGCAGGGTTCAGACTCTGATTTCATCATCGTGCCATGGGTACCCTTGAAAATTGACATTTTTCTGACAGTGCTCAGCTGCATTACAGGGGCAACATTCTGTGGGGACAGCAGTGTGCTTTGGATAATGTAGGGTAATGGGAATCCAGCTACCTCACTCCCATCTCCAGTTTCATTACTTGTTCTTCTGCAAAATCTTTACCACTTTTGTAAGAAGAGGGATGATACTCCCTCAGTGTTGAATGAGTCTGTGAAGTCTTGTGAATGAAACTATAAATATGAGAAATCTTGTTGTTGTTGTTGTTATAGCAGCAGTAGATTTGTCAGTGTAGCTAGATGGCCAAATTCACGCCTTGTGTAACTTCACTGGAGAGACACGAAAACAGATTTTGGCTCATTCTGCCCAGGGAAAGGACACTGAAGGGGGGACATAATTAGAATTCAATGTTCTCATTGTACTTAAACCAGGAATATGCTGGAATTATCCAGCTGCAACACCATACTGTTCCAAAGATCTGCCAATCACTGTGTTACCAGTGCACTACTGAATAGTACTATTGTGAGGTGGCCATAGCAAACAACTTGTAATTCATGCCACCCAAGCTAACTGTATACTGGCAAACCTGCCATTTCACACAACATGGTCATTAGCATCATTGGAGCACTTTGCTGTCTCCCAGTGTGTTGATTAATTCTTAATTTATGATATCTTTGGTTGAGAATCGCTCTTGCTGCCAATGTGTGTCATCACATACCTGCCTATGGCTTTACATTGTGATTTAAAAAGTGTCTGTCGTTATGTTCTGTCACTTCACAAAGGATACTTACTTAGGCTGTGGTTTTGTTTTGTTATGCAAATTCTGCAGCTGAGAGAGGGATCTAACATAAAAATAGTGAGGCAGAAATTGCAGATCATTGTCAAAAGGAAAATGCCCTTCTTTGTGTGTTCAGAGGTCACTGCAGAGTAGTCTGAACTGGTCTCCTTGGTTTATAACAAATTAAAGACCCAGCCCAGTAAAGTCTAGACTAAAAGACATGTATGCTTCCATGAGAGTAAGCTTTTCTTGCAAGACTTTGCTATATATTTTCAGTTACAGCATTGTGACTAAACATGACATGCTGTCTTGGGTGGCAGGAGGAGCCTGGAAAAATGTTTTGTTTGTAACATCGAGGAGGGAGTAGGGGAGGAAACTACTCAATTTCTGGTAAAATAACATGACATGCTCTATGCTGCTTTTGTATGCCCACTGCTGCTCTGGCTGAAGCTTATAATATGACCAAATCTGGATCCCTACTGTTGCATAAATACAGGAGTGTGATATTTCAGTCATCAAATACTGTTTACAGTTTATGTTCACAAAGTGAAAATTTTGGTCACCCTACAGTCCCTTCCACCTGCCTCTTCAGAGCACATAACAATCCCAAGAAGCTGTTAACATTGAAACTCGTTTCCTTTAATGATGTCTGTTCTTCTGCCTAGAATATAAGCTTGACTTTATGGAAAACCTTAAAATTTAAACATATGTCCAACCTGAAGGTTGCTAACTATGAAATCTGTGTGCACTTTCCAAAAATTCAGTTTCTTCAGAATGATTTGGAACCGTCTGGGCTCTGCTTCTAGCTTTAATGTTAAGGCATTGTGAATAGCATTCAGGCATTACTTAATATTTTTGTGCTGTTATTAAGATGGGGATTAATAGTGCCCACTTCAAAATAACTTACATAAATTAAAAAATAAATATGTTGACAGATTCTCTGGAACGGTCAGGTAAAATATCAGGCAAGTTTGCTTAGTGTTCTGTAGGTGGAGGATTATTTGTGCTGCACAGGTATCTTGTACAAGTAGACTACTAACAAAATAAGGATCATACCTTCTGCTCTAATAGAAAGCCATAGCAATAGCATGGCGGGGCGAGCAGCAGATGAATGAGATGGCAGACAAAGAAAAGGAGGGGAAAGTAATTGAGGAAAGTAAATTGACAGAGACGCAAAGACAGAGTGATTGCATGAGGGGAGAGTAGAAGAAAAGCCTGAGGGAAATAAGGAGAAAGAAATAGAAAGGTCCAGAACAAACTGGGAGAGGAAGTCCGCTGTTAATAGTGAAATCAGTGTTTCCTGGGTTCTCCTTGACCCTGAAGTTCACTTGGTATCTGTTATCATTTTGGTAAAATATATTTTGGTGAATTTCTCAGCATTGTTATAGTGTGACTAGTACTGAAGGCATCCCATGTTTGGAGTCTTATCTGCTATATGTTCATAAATACAGGTGTGTAAAAATTAAAGCTGTGTAATAGGCAAGACCTCGTTTTAAAATCCCTTTAAACACTCTGATGGAGTTCCGTTGTTACAGCATGCCTATACCATGCCTGATGTAATGGGGCACTAGACTGATAGTGCTACTAGTATAACAATAATAGCAGTCAACTGAAGAGAAACCCTGACATTTTCCTTTGAATGCCTTTCTCCCACTTTTTGCTGCTATACATTTTAAGGCTTCTAGCCCATCAAAATAATTCAGAAGGCAAACGGAGCCTGTGAGCTCACAGTCTGGTTTTTTGGAGATGGACAACCTGATGTCATATGGAGCCTGGTTTGGCATCAATTCACAGAGAGGATGAGCTTTTTGGCATGCCGTGTTGTATAGCATTATCATCTCTGCCGGATACCAGGGGAGCAGATGTTCCTTGGGTGGCCCCAGGCTGGTAGGCATCATATGTATACTTGACAAAATTTTACAGAGCAGACTGCTTGAAACATTTCAAGACTCCCATGTCCTGCCTGCTCAGTGCTGTTTGTCAGCTGGTTTGGCCTGGCACCTTTTCAGACTAGCTCAAATCAATTAATATATGTTGTTGAGCTTAAACAGGTCCTGGCCAAGATCTGTGGCAACACCACCAAATATAGAACATTATCTGGTGTGTAGTCACAATTTTTGGTATTAAGGTCCACATTATTTGAAGTTTTCTGTTAGAGAAAGGGGAGCAGTTGCATATGACTGGGTCACAAATGCAGAACATCAGGTTTTCAGTGTTCAGAATCAGGTGAGCCCTGTGGCTCATGGGAAGTTTTTAAGTCCTCTTCTTTCGATAGTTGTGCCAGAATTAGGACCAGACATGCATCACGATTAGGAGTGATGCTAGATAGACTCCAAAAAAGGAAAGCTATTGTTCCTGACTGCATGAGAAAGAAGAGACCACTGCTGTACTTAGGAGTCTGGGATAGATTAGGGAATGGCACTATTGGTTAGTCAAACCGGAGCAGAATATATAGCCTGTTCTAGGGCAGCTTTTTTATACATTTTGGCATGGCAGTTTACATCTATTACTTATGTGTGTATGGATCCTCATAAAAGGAACATGGAAGCATAGGTAGGAAAAACTTCTAGTGCAAATGAATAAATCCAGGGGTGGCTGCATTAAAAAGTAACAGACATTTCCTGAGAGAATGGACAGTGAGTAGCAGATTCAATGAACAATTCCACTTACTTATCCTCCACTTCCCCTATCCCACCCCAGCTTCCAAAGCTCCCTCTTGCAGAGCAGGAGAGAGCCCATGCTGTAGTCAGTCTGGAGCTGTGCATGCACTGGCTGGCAGGCAGTGTTTGTGCACAGAATTATCTAGCTGACTGTTGAAAACAGAGCATGAAGCAGCTGAGCTCAACCTGCTCTCTCAGTCCAAGGATGAATACTGTGTTTCTCTCTTCTACCTAGCTGCAAGTTTTCACAGGACTTATAGAAACATTTTTAAGACAGCTTCTCCTTTGAGACTGGTTCAAACAGGCCTGGATTCAGTGATATTTTGCGGGTAGGGAGAAGGGCGCATAATAAAAACATGAAGATACATATCTTGTTCTTTTATGTGACCTAGGTAAAAATGAATCAAAAACCTTAATGGTTTATGGATTTAATGAGCAGGATAGTATCCTTATAAGATCAAGAAAGATAATGGATTCTCACTGGGAAGGGAAAATGGTTAGAAAAAAAAATATGAAGCGTAATTCTGAAAGACTGTGGATGTCTTCACTTTTCAGTGCAAATTTGAGACTGTTTTAAAAGAGCCTGGCTGTCTGAAAGAGTAAATGCTTGGTATTCTCTGATAATAGAAACACTGAGTATGCTATGTGATGGTTTAAAATGAAAAAGATTAACTCTGATTTGCTGCAAAGGTCAGATGGAAAAATAAAGACTACATACAAACTTCTGTGTTGTAATTTAAGTATTTACCAAGTATGGATTACCATTTATCTACCGCTTCATTAGTTATATTAGATGAACATTTATCTAATGTTCTTTTACAAAAGCAAACAAGAAAAACAAGCTAACAAACCAAACTAGTTGAACAATTTGAATTGTTGGTGCTTTTGGAATTTTATTAGGACTGCTCTTTTTGTGTAAAGAGAAAATTAGGGGAAAAAAAGGATGTCTAGACTAAGACAAAAGATCATTAGGGAAGTCTCCTCTCAAGATGCATTTGGCAAGGTTTCTACTGCTTTGCTTGTTCAGTAAATGGGCCTCAAAATTTCTGGTAGATGTTTCATATTAATGCTACAAAGTAGGTATATTGAGCCCCATATTCCTAAATTAAGTAAAGCAGTTCAGGGGAAGTCATGATCTGCCCTGGAATTATTAGGTATGGCTTTCCCTTGTACCTCTCTATTCTGAATTTGAAGACTGAGCCATTCAATGTTTCCCAGTAGTTGTACAGTGAATTCATAATACATTGAGGAATAAAACCTACTACTAGGCTTCAGCCATGTATTTATTAATGTATTAAATATGTTTCTTCCCCACCCACTGAAGTGTACTCAAAAGGTTCCAAACACTCAACAACAACTTATTGGAATTGAATTTGTGTAACTTGTGTTCTTATAGAACTCTGATAAATGTTGCATCTTGCTGGGTAGGGAACGTTTCTGATATAATTCGACTTCTTTTTAATTTTCATGTTTGGTGTAATATTGGTAAACATTATTTTTGTTTCTTTGTTTGTTTTTCAACCAGTGTTTCTATTTCTTTTGTGTTTGACAGAAAATGAACTGGCAACCCCACCTTTAGATGGCATCATCCTTCCAGGAGTGACAAGACAAAGCATTTTGGATCTGGCACGCAACTGGGTGAGTGTTTTGACCTTGGCAGTAATGGTTTCAACTATCATGTTATAACATCGATGAAAGTAAGCATTCCTGGTGCTCAGTATCTTGAAGTTCAACTGATCTGGTCAAATCCCTTAACCTAAAAGGGAACTAAGGGCATGCTAATTCATAGATTCCCAGCAACATCATCAGAATACCCACACCTGTCACACAGAACAATACTAAGCTTGTTAAAGTAGCTCCGTGTAGTATTTAACATGAAAATTCTCATTAAATCCACTGGTACCAGCAACTTAAAGCAAGGAAACAAACAATTACCGTGCATGACCACAGCTATACTTCAGTCATCAGCACGCTATTTCTCTACTTAGTTCTCATGGTTCCACCCTTATTTCTAATAACTAGCATGCAGCCTAAAATCCAGCCACAGTCTTGAAGTCATCTGTCTGCTTCCAGATTCCAGTTCTGTAGTGTAGCCATCCACGTACTTATTTGGACACTTGGGACTACCTCATATCTTGAAATGCAGCAAACTGTTCACTCTGCCTGTACTGTATTCAAAGGTTTTATTGTGGCTTGGATAAGAATACTATACAGCCAAAGGCTCATCAAGCCCAGTATCCTGTCTCCTGGTTTTGGCCAGGCTTATGTTTAGGGAGGAGTAACAGGAATAATACAGGCATGTGTGATACTTTCCCCCTGGTATTAACTCAGCTTCCAACCACCTGTAGCTGAAAGACTTCCTGATATACAGTTCACAGTTATACCACTGAAATCTAACTTGCAGTGAAGAGAGCTAGGCGTGTACTTCTCGGCGCATGTGTGCCACTTGTTGACCTGCACTGAACTCTTACGTGTCTTTATTCGTATTGGTACTCCCCTAGTGCGGATGTGCATGCACACTTCTCAGTCCCATCTCCTTTACAAGACAGACAGATATTCCCAGTTGATAGGGCTTGTTTGTGAGATACCAGACTCTCACTTCAGTCCTCTTGAATAATTAGGTGTCTTCTACTCTCACAAAGCTTGTTCTCTTCTTCCTGACCTCCATTCCGTAACCTATCTGAAACTCTGCTTACATGGTGTCCCTGCCTCTCTCTCTCTCTCTCCAAATACTATCCTGTCCAGAGCTAATCCTGTTTTCTGCTATTGTAAGCATTTCTGTTTCATGTTAAAAAGCTTACATATAAAACAAGGACTAAGATTTAGTTTGGTCTGATAGGACAATAAAGTCCACATAAATCCATGAAATGAAAATTTCAAAGTTTGATGTTTATTTTTGTTTTTTAAACACGTCCCCTCAATCAGTTGCTATGCATTCTTCAGCACTTGTAGAAGGTAAAACACTTCCTATGTTAAGACTGTCTAACGTGATTTGCTTTACTCATACCTGCAGTACAGTTAATTTTCGTATTGCAGGCTACAGTGTGAAATTTCACCAGCGATTAAAGAAATATATCACATCTAGTTGGCATTGCAGGTGGAATTAACAGAATGTATTTTGCTTAGGAATTGTCTGACAGTGGGATGCAAAGCTCTCTTGACATAATTTTGTACAAAYGCTAGCATGCTAAAGACCATGAGTAGTCAGATCTTGTGTCACATAACCCATGACAAATTCTGCTGTGCTGTTCCCTAATGGAATATTGATATTCTGTACCAAATCGGKGGGAGGTGCCACTTAATCATCAGCATTGTATCTGGCAAACCACTGGCTTCCTTGAAGGTCATTCTTTTGATTAGAGTCTATCTTGTGTGATACTGGGAGGTTTGAAAAGATCACAAGATCACAGCCAAAACTTGACTGATTGCCACTAGGCTAATAGTTCTATTAGAGATGTTTCAACATGGAAAACAAAAATACAAACTATTTTTAAAYTTTTTACAATTTTTATGGTTGATTCTTCTTGTGCAGGGAGAATTTAAAGTGTCTGAGCGATATATCACCATGAGTGACCTGACAGCTGCCTTGGAAGAGAACAGAGTAAAGGAGATGTTTGGTGCTGGAACAGCTTGTGTTGTATGTCCTATCTCTAAAATTTTATATAAGGGCAAGGTAAGAAAATGTCTCCTTTTTTTTTTTTTTCCTTTCCTCAGAATTTTATCATAATTAATTGCAGCTGAAGCAAAAAACAAGTGAGATAGAAAAGGAGTGCTGGCAGAGGCTCCTGGAAAGATGAACAGTGTCAGTATGTTGTCTCCCAAGTGAGTTACTGCTATTTTGTCATGAGAGAACTTTCCCTCTCGTCTTCTGGGGTTTTTTAATAGTTAAAATCATAAAGTCTCAATTCTTGGGAAAAGGGAAAAGAAATAGTTCCCAGCTCCCAGCCTGTTTGAAAACATAGAAAAATACATTCTCCCATGTTTCTTTTATTGAACATTTTTTCCAAAGTTAAGGCACCTGGGAAAGGTGAGGAGAGGAAAGATTTTCACAGAGAAGCAAATTTCTGAGCCACTGCATTCTTTTCTTCTCAAGTTCATCTCTTCTTCACCCCTCATTGCAGGGAACCCAGCTCTGATGGAAGAGCTGTTTCAGGAGGGTGCACAGATGCTTCCACCTACTATGCATTCAGACTGTTGAGCTGACTTGATGTTATTTAGCCAGCACAAAGTTAGTTCAGAAGGCTGGGTTATTGCAGCTGCATATATGGATGTGCTTTGTTCCATTAAATATGACAAGTACAGTAGATGTCTGTTAGGTGATACTTCTTGAATTAGTAAGACGGAATAAATGTATTGATATTATCAGATGCTAAGATAATATGAGAGACATCAAGGTGCTGAGTGATGATAAGTACTATAAATGTACCTGTTGTGTTTCTACACGATATACTTTGAAATGAAATACTGTATATAGTGTTACTGCTCTTACTTGTACAATATACCCTCCGTTTCGGACAGATTTTTTGGAAGGCTTAGATTAGCCTTTGTTTAAAACCAGCATAACAGTTCAACTAATCTAACTTTTCACTGGCTCAGCATGCCCTCCTATAAAAAGCATTACAAGAATCCTTGCCTAGTTGCAAGGAGGGCTAGAAAGCTTGATAAATATTTATTCAAATTCTTGCTGACCCAAATATATTAATATGTATATAAAGCTATTATTACATGTTATTCTCTTTCTCCCCCCCCCTTCTTTATTCAATGTCAGCATTTGCATATTCCAACTATGGAGAATGGACCTCAGTTAACAACCCGTTTCCTGAATAAGCTGAGTGATATCCAGGTAAGGTGCTTCCTCTTCTTTAACCAGATAAAATAATGAAAGGTGAACATTTGAAAACATTGGAAAATAATCTTTTTAATAGTGGTGCTATAGGCACCATTATATAATAATATGGGCTCTTTTGTTTGGTGTGGTTGTTCTATCAATTTTTTTTTTTCCCTTGAGAAAGTATGATATGGATTAAGAGTGATATATTTTTTCCCTGTTCATCTTGGAAGCTGGATGAGAGTTGTAAGATATTACTGTTATCAGTGAAATCCAGTATTGTTGTTATAGGATCCTTTTTAGGGGAAAAAATAGCATTATGAAGCATCTTAATAACCATGATCACGAATGAATATAGGCTAATCAATAAAGAGATGGGTGAAGTAGTAAGCACTCACTGGGCACAGTCAATGAGCAGCACGTGATGGCCCTTCCTATTTTAGTTGCCTTTTTTCTTTTCCTTATTTAGCATAGTTTATGGTGTGGGGGATTTGGGGATAGGAGTAGGTCTTGGCAAGTCACAAGCCCCTTTATTTAAGATCTGATAGCAGCGGCTTGGCAGTATTGTAATGATTTTTTCAAATCAAGTCTGATTGTTACTGTTCTACATTCTTAGCTTTTGACTCAAGATGTTCTTAGATTTGCTACTAAAAATTTTATATTCCTGCCAGTAAGCCCTGAACTAAGAATCTTCTTGAAAGATTGTGAGATGTACTGCACCACATAGCAACCCTATGAATCCCATAAAATAATCAGAACTTTTTAAGGAAGAGTCCTAAAATTGATTTTTCTTTCTATTTTACAGGCCCTTTACTAGTGTGTAGAAATAATCTGACACAGGGTTCTTCTGATGAGACCCCAGACAAAAACTGCTCATGAATTGCAGTCTGCTGTCATATGTTGACCCACCTAAAATCCCATGATAAGCAGGTTCATTTATGTAATGTTATTTATTCAGTGTTTTGTGCTATATTGCAGTCCAAGTTTAAATCCATTGCTATTCATTGTGGGTTTTTTTCATTGCTTAATTCAAGTACAGTGAAGCAGTCTTAGACAAGGGGAAGTCAGGCCATCTCATATCATTTCGCTGGTTCTTCTGTAATCTTGTTTCTCTACACACTTTTGCCTTTCACAGCTGCTGGTCTCCAGCATAACTACTTTTTTTTTTCCTGTCCCCCGCCCCCCCCCCGCCCCGCCCCGACTTGTAGCTCAAATGATGCAGCAAGACCATTTGACTGTTCTTCACTAGGAGGATGACATGGGATCAGCATCTCTTGTTCTTTAGAATAGCATGGGACATTTCTGGCTGCAACTCAGGGAAGAAGGAATTCCTGATATTCTGGTACCTTTGTGTTGGTGGCTGAGCCAACTTTCATGTGGCCAAAAAGAGACACTCCCCCATCATGTTTCTGTTGTTTCAGCTGTGACAACTGTTATGGCTTGGGATCTGGGTCTTTCTCTCCAAACAGTAGGACTGGTAGCTAGGAAGAAGCATAGGCATCTTTGGTTCTAGATTTTATTATTTGTTGAGGGGAAGAAGAGGCTTAGTATTCCATGTTCCCAGCTCAGTTACATGTAACATTTTTATCATCTTACTATATGAGAATACACAGTAGCCTTTCTCCAGAATGCCACTACATACCACAGTTTTATTTCATCTTTCTCATCCCAAGTGCCTGATACACCTATCTAAAATAGCAGTTGGTGTCCATCACTTTATTTTTTTTGTTGTCATATGTCCAGATTTATTATACACTTTTCATTGTGATACATACTGATAACTGTTTTCATAGTGTTCTTCTCTGTATTAAAGCCATCTTCTTAGTATGTCAAATATCTATCTTTAATGTCTAAAAGCACTTGTGTAATTCCTGTGTTACCTTCTGATGTCTAGGTGATGCTTTTGCAATATATGTTAGGGCCTTCAACAATTTGTGATCAGTTTGAGTCTCCACTGATCACTTCTAATTGCAGTCATGGCACAGCTCAGCATCAGAAAGAGTTGAGGCCAGTTCTAGCACCTTGTTGAGTGTTATGTGTGGGAACAGATACTGCCTTAGCAGTTTGTGTCATGAGACAAGCAAGTGCATTCTCTAGAAGAATGGCTTGTGAAATCCAGAATTCCGTTTCAGAAGACAACACTAGAATATGTGTCTTTCTGCCTTGGCCAATAGATAGTGAGTGGATTATTAAGACAAATTTATCCAGCCTGCTCCCTGAGGCTTCCTCCCATGCCCTCACCAATCACCCTGCTTTACCACCCACAAGCAAGGCTCAGGAGGAGGCTGAAAAAGCATGGATTGCTTCTAACCATTATCTTTCTTAGACCTTTTCACTTTAAAACTATGCATATGGACCTTTTCGCCTTTCAACTATGTACATACCATGTGTTCATTAGTTACATGCCAAGAGTAAATCCATCACTCCTGGAAAGTGCTGCACTATTATGCATATGTTTACTTCTGGGTTTCCTTCCTTCTTTAAAAAAGCCAGGAGAGTTAGAACACTTCATCATTAGAAACATGATTTTAAAGAGAATGATGGCTGCTTCCCCTTTAAGAGTCAATCAGTGGTTGCTGATTGTGTTTCTGCACTTTTCTATCTGTGGAGAGATGAGCTTATATCCAAATGGACCCCAGGTTGTCATACAAAAAACAATGCTGCAACACACAAAATGGAACATATAATATTCTTAAGACGTCAGGATTTTTCAGGATCTTTCACAAAGATCTTTTATATATTCTACCAGGAGGGAAAAAAAAAAGATCTCTTCGCAGTATCATTGTACTATTGTCATATCATTTGGACAGTCTGAGGCTGTTATTCCAAAGAACATTCAAGTTTTGAAGAATAAAATGCAATGGAAATTACAGCCAAACACAGCTTTGGTCTCTGTGCTGTGCTGTTGCCTGAACTGGGGCAATGTATCCATTTCATGTTGGACAATAGACATTTGTAAAAAAGTAAAAATTCTCAGTACCAATATTGTCCTGCATTTGAACCTGTGACTAAGAGGTGCAGGGCTCCATATCCAATATCATTATACCAATTCCCTTGTGTACAATACATGCTTTTTAAACATTTTCAGATTATCTTCGTTATTGTGTTTCCAAGTCTGTTTTCATGCTGCTCATTGTTCTTTTGCAAGTCTTCTGTGTTCAACAGGATTTCTTTGGATTTGAACAGCTGTTCAGTGGAACTAGAGCTAGAGTGACAAATTAGAAACTCATGGGCAGAACTGATTCTATTTCTCATGCCAATTGAGAGAGACAGTGGTGGCACTGTGATATACATTTCCCTTCCTATCACTGAGTGGAAATCATGATTACTAAAGGCTGATAAAGATTTTACATAAAATCATTTACATTGCATACAGTAATGGTGTGCTTATGAATGAATTAGTCACAGTACACTGTCTTCTATAACCACTTGAGTTAGAAGATTTAGAGATGAGATTCTTTTCTCTGGGAATACACTCACTGAAACACCACTCAGATGTTTTTGTGGTTTTGCATTCTATGCTTTGAGAATAAACAAGCTTTTGCTATGCCCTTTAAAGTGTAGATCAGGATGCAACTTGGAAGGGATGGATAGAAGGTAAGATATATTGTTTATACTACATGATATAAAATACATTTAAACACTGCAGTCAAGACAGGAGTGAACAGACATTTAGTCAAAAACCCTATCTTCCTCAAAGTTGCACAATCTAAATGAGCAGGCCAGTGGAAAAAAACGAGGGAAGGAGAATGTATGTGTTAGTTTTCACAAAGCAGGACCTGTAGGGGGAAAAGGAGGGGTGAGATTGACTAGCCTGAGGTCACAAAGTCTTTGACAGAATCAGAAAAGGAAACTAAATCTGCTTTTATTTCCAGAATGAAAACATCTTGATTGTGGTATAACATCTTAATTCCCCTTATAATTCTGGAAACGGATTCAAACCGTAGTCAAATGGCAACTCTGMCCAGCCCTTGCAATTTCTGAAGTCAGCATCAGAGCATTAGGTGATACTACTACCTAAAGYCAGCAAAACTTACAAATAATCACCTGGCCTTTGCCTGCTTTCTGGTTTGGGTAAGGTGGGGGTGCCACCTTTTCTCTGAGAAGCAGTGATATGAAGGTCAAAGACATCTCTTTTTTCTCCCTTTGACCCCACCCTCAACAAAATTGCCTCACACAAGAGTAATCCAGTGCTTTGAGGTTAAACTAATGATACATCTGCTTTTCCTTGGTTAAAGTTCCCAAGGCAACCACACTGACATCTGGAAATCCTTTGAACAAGTAATTCGTCCAAGGTCCTGTGTAGTCCCATATCAGTGTTTAGTCAACCGCRTTGCAGACTGCAGAACAGGAGCAGCAGAATTAGTAATGAAAAGAAAAAGTAGATGTGATAAATGTGGAGGTCATTAGAGGCTTTACCTGCTGGACTAAAGAGTGAAACACAAGCACACTGAACATCATTCCTCTGTGGATCTAGAAGTGTGTTTTTTCTGGCTCATCCTGATTTGGAGCTGTTGTCTTTTCCCTGCTTTAATGTCCCTTTATCTCCTTTCCTGCTGATGCAGAACCTGGATTGGAGGAACTTCCTTTTATCCTCTCTGGAGAAATTATCATCAAGTGATCTTTTCAGCCTACATAAAGCCTCTAAAAACAGTCTTTATTCCTTGGTGAAAAGTGTTTTCAAGCTCCCTGAACATGGTACTATGAGGGAAAGGGCTCCCAACTTACATCTGCAGCTAGTCTGTCCACCTCTGCTTTACTTACATACTTGAGCCCTATGTGCGTTTTTGGGGATCTCTGGAGCATTGTTTACAGGACTGGTGACAAAAGAGCTTTAGAACATGGAGCCAGTTTAACAACCAAAAGTGCTGCCTTGGGACTGTATCCCCCCCTGGAAGGGATACAGCTCCATGTGGTAGGTTGCCTTCGTTTCTGCCTAGTGATCCTCTTGGTTTGCGTATGGAAAGACAACTTGTTTTATTTGGGTTACAATTGTCTCTAATGGTACTCTCTGGTATTTGTGATGGGGTTTATTTCACATTCAGTCAGAATGCTGTAATAAAAAGCCACCTTGAAAATAAAAAGAAATAAAAACAAATGTGTGTGTTTATTGGAGCTTCAGCAGGGGCATACTTATGAATGAATTAGTAAACTGACCTCAGGGAATAACTGTATTAAATTGATGGAAAGCTCTAGTGAAGCAGGACTATTCTGTATCATCTCTAGTGAGTATCAGTATYGCCCCTTCCTAGTCTACTTATTGGAAGATGGATAAAGCTTCAAGCTGCCTTTAGACTTTGCTCAAATCAAAGACAGAAGTAAAAGCATAAGAAATAATGTAAGCTACTATCAGGGTGGTGGATATGAATCTTTCTGAGGATAGACTTAAGAAGTTATCATAATTGCATATTGTTACTTTTAACTTTTATTCTTAAACTCCATTTTTGCTTCATTTCAGTATGGAAGAGAAGACAGTGATTGGGCAGTGCTGGTGTCGTGAAGGTGGAAGATTTCAGACCCTCCAGACAGAAAAGACATGAATAATGACAACTTCTGTAGCTGCCTGTGCGTAGCATAGTTTCTGTATCAATTTGCTCCCCCAGATGATTGTTTCCACAATCCGGCGAATGTGAACACAATCATGTTGATTTCTACTGTAATCCTGTTGGTAGAAGCCTGTCTTCTTGGTAGAGGTGCTAAATGTTAGCAATAGAACTTTCCTCATGATTTTCTTAGTGCCTCCTTGTGTCTTATGTACAGTCTGAAAACTTGTAAAATGCTCTTCAACTGCTCTTCAGTTTGGTTTGTTTTAACTGCCATCACCAGCAGAGCACGCTGTCATATAACACAAAGACATTGCCTGTTTAGCTGGCCACAGGGTTCTATTGACATTATTCTGCCTTTTGCTCTGTGTTCGGGAAACAATTAAGTTTAGCCATATGCTCTTTCCTTTCATACTCTGCTTGTATGGGAGATTCCTGAGTTTGCATAGCCCTCTGGATCCTCTGTCAAATAACAGCTCTGTCCTTTAGGCCAAAATTCTCTGAGTCGATCTAGCCTGCAATATGCTCCCTGTTGGCCTATTGCCTTTCCCTCCATGGGGATATGCAGTGGCTACTTGGGCAGTGCATACCTCTCTAATAGTTGAATACATCCTTCCATACATGATTTACAGGGCTGGGTCAGGCCCTGCTGAGACAGGAATTACCCTTTGTCTGGTCTAGCACAGAGCTGGGCACTGCGGACACAGTGTTGCCTGCCAGGTGAATGTCTAGAAAATAAGATTAGACAACTGTGGCTGTGAAAGTTGAACCACTCTTCACAGCAACCAAATCTTTGGATTGAGGAATTTCTTTCATCATCCAGTCACATAATTTAGATCAGCAAAATGTTTTTCTTGTCCCCTTCACCACTCGCTGTGAAATGTATCCAGCCTCCATTGACACACATGTACATTAATAGGCCCTTCCTGTTAAGGAACAAGCTATGTTGTCAACAGAAAATATCTAGCACAAGAAGGAAAGAGATTTCATTCAAACCCTGGTTTCATTCTGATTAAGCACGTACTTCTTCATATACCGCTACTCTCTTACATGCAGTCTTGATACTATTTGGAAGCAATATAGAGCATGTAGCCCATAGTTAGGGAAATAACTTCTGTAAACGTTCACTAACAATCATACTGTAATATTTATTAGCTTTCTCTTTTTGCACACAGCTTTGTCGAACAGCTTTAAGATATCTCTTGCCAAAAAGGATCACCATATTCTGTATCAATGTTCCAAAGTGCTACGTCAGTGTAAAACTGGTGGAACTTTATTGACACTGATGGAGTCCTGTAAGAAGTAAAAGTGAAACATTTATTGCCATAGTTTGCAATAGATACGCACCAGTATTAAGGGAAATACTTAGCACTTTATTTTTTTTAAGACCCAACAGTCTCTCTCCCATGCTTTATAAGTCTTTTGTAGTTACCAGCATTTGTTAACATAGCTTAAATAGGCAAAATACAATTTGTAATAGACCATCCATGCCTTACTCAACTGCTAAAAAGTAGCCTTATGGCTTTCCTGTTTATTTTTGGTCAGATTTTAAAGACAACCCCTAGTTAGCCATCACTTTCTTTTGCTCCCTCAAATCATGACTTTTACTATCTTTCACTGCAGTCCAATCTGATCTTTTAATGAAGAACAGTTGAAGGTTCTCTCTGACAATGTAACCATTGTTAAAATTTGTTGGATAGTTTTCTCTTTAGAATACAACTGAAAGCACAAAATGTTGTTTCACTTACAGTAGCAATAGTATTGTTTGTCTGCTTTTCTGACCATTTGAATCTGTATCGTGTGCTGGTCTTTGTTCAGTATCTTACTATGTATTATAAGCTGCTGGTAGTCTTTATTTAATTAGATGGGTGGAAAAATTAACMTGGGGAATATGTCAAGATGCAATGTGGGGTAGAGAGTTTTATCCAATGAGACAAGTATCGTAACTAAAGAGTGCCTTTAACTAGAGCGTGGCATGGAACTCTCTAAAGATTATGTAATGAGCAACCACGTGTGGCTTCCTGTTACTGAACTATCTAATCTGTCCCCTTATGTTCATCTTAAATTTARCAGCAAAAGGAAAAGTGGAAATATCTAACTTCAGATGCATGGCAAAGTGGTTGTATGATACCTTAACAACTCAGGACGTTGATAGAGTTGACAGGTATCATATACCAAAAATCCCCATGAAGGCATCAGTATACCAGCAGTAATCTATTCACTAGTCAGAATGAATAAGGACCAGTTAGAAGAATTATTTTACTGCAGGTAAACCTAAAAGTTGTGTAAAACTCTTCTTAAATTGGATGCAAGTAATTTAATGTGAGAAACCAGGCAGTTTCATTTATTGTGGTTTGCACTATTTCCTGCACTGACCGGAGAGACACCTTTCCTTTTACTGCACATCTTGAGCTGATGGAGACTTCGAAATGATGAGARTTGAAACTGGAATGACCCACAGAAATGCGTAGACTTTTCTAGCAGAGAAGAATGAAAACATGTAGTGTGTGTATGTTAACTGTTGTCTTTAACATCTTGGTTAATTGCTTTACCCTGGCTATGTCAACTCTAAAGTTGTGCTTGTTTCCAAATGGGATCCAGGTGAATAGGTTCTAGATTTTAAACTTTAAAACCTAAATAAGGGAGCTGACGGGTCAGTATAATACAGGAAATGCTTTTGATGTTGCATGCTGTCCTACCCTGCATTCTGCCACTGCTTTTTTATGCTGTTAACCAAAGGAAAGAAATAATATGTGTAAATAACAGTATTTGGTATTGCATTCTCCCTCTTTTTGCCTGTAAAATTTAGGAGGGAACTGTGATATTCCCTGAGCTAATAATAGATTGTAAAAGAACATCTGCACATCTTTTCTCCATGTGCCCTATTTGTTTAATTGCAACAGATTTACATAGAAAGAGTATGGTACATCATAACTAGGCAATTATCCATTCTTCATCACTTAGTTATGGTTCTGCTAATTGATCATTTAAGACATAAGATAGTCTAACATTAGGAGAATTTGAGACTGTTCAAAAAAGATCAACAAATTAATATTGTTGTGTGATATTTGCATAATTGGCTGCAATTATTTAATGTTTAATTGGGTTGATCAAATGAGATACAGCCTTTCACATGCTTATGTTTTACAAACACTYGTACTTTAAAATGATAATAATGAACTCCAATTTTCGTATGTTCTTTCTTCTCCCCTTCATTCTTTTGATTATTATTTTCAGTATTGAGCATGTCCTTAATTTTCAGTTTGGTGAGCATGATTCATKCATAGGAAAGAAGTCCTTCAAATGAGAGAACTTTTCATGAAACTGGCATTTCATACAAGCTGTTCTGATGCCAAGGGTTATGGCTTCAGCAACTGGCATTACTGAACTAGATTCTTAACTGCAATGAGGGCAAATTCACTAAGAATTTACAGTGACACAGTCTGGTGAGAATGCTAATAAAGGTTCCTGCTTAGGGTAGATAACCTGTTCAGTCTGTAGCAGTGCAAAGCAAACATGATTTTTCTGGGATATAGAAGGGAAGTCTGATAAGACAAAAGCAAGATAGTGAGAGATCTCTCTGCCCAGCCATTGTTTACACCTGTTCAACTATCTCAAGCCAAAAAGCAGTTGTCCTCCACTCCTCCTCTTTCTAGATAAACTTTTGTTTAGGGTTTACCTAATTCCGAGCAATATCATTGATCCTCTCCCATATACTTATTTTATACTTATTTTTCCTCAGGCATGAAGAATGGTAATTTGGAAAAATGTGATATTTGAAAGAGTCATTTGGAGTGCAAGTTATTTGAAATGTCTGTCTAATACATGGTCTTCCAAGGAGGTAGACAGAAAAACAGCTGGGACTGATCTCATAGCCGCCTAATTAGAGGAGGAACCCTCTTGAATTCAATGGCCTCTCCAAAACAATCTGCATAATCTCAACAGATTGCTTAGTGTGAACTGTCTGTTGATAGTGCCTTGCTATGAAATAAAATACAGAGATGGTAGCACAGCCTGCCAGACTATGGCACATTGKCTCTCTCTGCATGGGATTCACCCTACTGATGGTAAGTTTTAATGTTCTAGTGGCAGGCTCGTATACTGAGAGGTGGGCAGGTGTAAATGACGGCTGAGCGCGCCCTGAGGTGGGCCGTTCCTTGCTGTCTTTCTCTCTCTTCCACACAGACTTGCAGCCCCTTTTCCCCAGCCTCCTATCATGATGCCACTTAGTCTCATATCTAAAAGTGACCATTTAAGCAAATTTTGCGTTCTTTTTGCTTTTAGCAGTAGTGACAGTTAAAAAAAAAAAAAAAAGTGTTTTTTTCATCTTGCAGGTGTTCAGGGATCAGAATTGCACTTTACCACCTGCACAGGTAATGCCTGAACAGACTGCCACTGACTTTGTGACCCTGGACAAGTTATCTAACCTCTTTGTAAGTGCAGAGTAGTAGTACTACTGCTTATACCACTTTTAACTCTAATCCAAACTTTTGCATAAAAAGTTATTTTACTACAGATCAAATAAGCTTTCCAGAAAGCTTTTTAAGCAGCAGAGAAAGATGCCATGTAAAGTCCAGTGTTTCAAGGATTGCTTTAGAGTAGAAGAATCTTGATTATGCAGGAGAAAAATGTTATTTGCATGCAAAATATATTTAAGGTTTGCTGTATGAACCCATAAACAAGTAAAATATGTAGGTCAGAACATAAAGTAGCATACAGAAAGATCTTGAAAAGAGAATTTACCTCCACCTCTCAAACAGTGCTATCTTATTTAAAAGTGATGCTTGAAGGAAGCATTGTACCTCTCAATGTAAAGTCAATAGAYTGCAACTATTCTAGAGGTACACTTTGTCATGTAGCACTGAGACAGGCCTCTTTATCAATCTTGACTATAAATTTTCTGAACTGCAATATTTAGCAACTGGGAAGTGTCAAAGAGCTGTGTTTTACTGTATTTTGTCACCATCCTCAAGATTTGGAAAAATAATTCATAGGTCCTAAATCATTTAAGCTGAAAAACTTCCTAATAGGTATTTGTATTTTTAGTTATAATAGCAAAAGAGAGTACTGGTATTGCATTGGTGGAAAATACTGTTGTAGCAATCCTTCTGTCCATGCCTTGCTTTAAGCATGATGGTTATTAGTGGGAATTCCAGGATATTTTCCCAGACTATGCAAAACCTGAGTGCCATCTATAGCACAGTTGGCAAATACATCCCCAACTCCATAAACAAAACTAACCTAGCCATCACCTTGAGCTAGATCAGCCAAGTACATTAGGGCTTAACAGGTGTGGAACAATACAGAATTAGAATAGTCAAGTCTCAGATTTGGAACAAAATTTTGGAATTAGTAGCTCAGATAGAAAGAAATCTCATTAACCACACTAGCAAGGTTAGCCACACCCAAATTTACTAAAAATAATGGTGTTTAAATTCACTAGTAATAACAGCATGGCTAGGTCCTCTTGCCTCTCTCTGAACATGAATTTATACTGTTTGCTTATCTTAAAACTTAATTTATTGTATCTGATTTTTACCACAATCCTGAATTCTCCTGCCATGCTTTAAAAAAAAGAATCTTAGATTTCATGTTCATGGGAAGATCTTAAGGAGGATTTAAGACCTTGATATAGAATTTTAAAGTCTTTAAAATATCTGCTCGATAAAGTTAAGATAGAAAAAGAGAAGACAAGTTTGCGGAAGTAGTTAACCACAGTGTTCCAAATGGTTTTCAAACACTGGTCATTTTTTGTTTTTACCAAAGAGATATGCAGGGAGTAGTAGATAAAATAAGCGTAGTGCTTTTTTTTCTAAGGAAGTGTTGGGAAAGTTTCTAAGAGCTGGTTCTCTTAATAATGCTAACTCTTTATAGGACTTGATTCTGTCAGGCTTAGACCTTCACATTTAAGTGTGAGATGGAGGAGCTCAGAAGTTATCTCAGGTGGTACTATCTTGCAGGAACAGATTTTCTTTAATTTTATGATCAAAGGGATCAAGACATGAACATGGAATCTTTTAAATTTTGCACCTTTTTATAAACATTTTTCTTTTCATTTTAAAATTCTGATACAGTATCACTGAACTATTATCTTGAACTATCATGTCTCAGTAGGTTATAAGAAGAAAGCAAACATTCTTATTCTTTATGTAATCACCTTCTTCCTGTATGCCAAATCCCCTCTCCATTATGATTAGGTCACCGCTAGAATTGTGACCTCTTCAGGTGAAATAACAGGGKTTTTTTCTCTACTGTACCCTACTAGCGCACTCTCGGGTTTTTAGTAAGTACTAAGTGCTTGCAGCAAACGCCAGAGCAAAAAGTAAAGTGGAAAGTCTTCTGTTTCTGGAACAGGCATGCTAAGGAATGAGAGTAAAATTACCCATCAARTCAGTCAAGACAGGAGGTCAGAAGAATGTCACTACCATTCTCATTCAGTCCAAACCGGAGTCTACCCAGGTATACCAAATGTCTAGCAAGATGGTAGATTGCTATTGCTATTTAAGAATGCTTTTATTCAGTTGGTTAAATAGCTACATCTGTGCCTCCATTTTCATAACTTGGGCCCTAGTATCTTAACTGAAACCTGCCACACAGTCTTATATGTCATGAAACAGTAAAATATTAAATCGAAACGGACAGATAATGCTCCAGATCATCTAACAGTGAGAAACTGTTTTCTACAGGTCAGTGGCCTATTCTGTTCCCATAATTTATATTCCTTTTCTAATGGCCCAGTAGTTGACTAGAACTGCAAGTAGGAGACAAATATATCATTAACTCTATTCCATAGTCGAGGATGTTGACAAAGAGTGAATCTGTTCCCTCCATCTCCTGGGGAGATGGCTTAGACTCTAGCTTGGCCACTACAGTAGAGAGTGACAGAATGTAACAGGTTCTTTGCCATGACAGAGACAGCTAGGAGTTTTATCTGAAACTATTTGCAAACAATTCTGTCGAAGCAGTAAATTTGAAAAGACAGATGTCCCAATCTACCTGGCCTTCAAGGCATTTAGAAGGGTGCAGTAGTAGTTATTGGAATTGTAGCATATAAGCAGTGGGAAATTAGTAACTTAAAGAGGGAGAAGTAAACGCCTCTGAAGGGTCTCTGTTTTCTCAAATGTTAAAGTTAACTGGGTATTTTACAAGGATCTGAGCATATAAAAGCAGTAAAGGACAGATGTGTGAAAAAAATACTGGATAAACTAAAGGAAACTCTACCTCATTCTTCTCTAAAGGTTTTGTAAAAGCACAATTAAGCGCTCCTAATGGCATTGTTACGTACAGACCATCTGGCATGAAAGAAACACTTTATATTTGTATGTCTATAAATCCTGTAATAACTGTATTTTGCTGGCAGTAGAAATAGTCTATACTATTTGCAGTTTTCCTCATCAAATCTGTAATTATGCAATGTTTCTGTCTCCAATAAAGGAATTTAATGGGCACCTGTTTGTGGTATGTTATGAAATCATCACTGTTGAGTACAGCTAACTAAGCATAATTATCCCATAGATGGGAGCTATTATGACATACATTCTTGAAGGCTGGATTAAAAGAAAAAAGAATTACTGAATGAAGTGTGGCATTTAAGAACAGCAAAACAAGATGCAAGGGGTGAGAGATAAGCTAACTCTATAGTCAAAATGCAAAGCCTGTATTCTGCCTTCTGGCTTTCACTGAAGTCTAAGGATGTGGCACTCAGAGGGAAGAATGAGGCCTTAACAATGGCAGACACGCATCTAGCCTGCCAAGCCTGGAAGCTGAGCCAGTTTTTTCACTCACAGTAAAAAGTTGGACAAATCAAGCAGCAAAACTACCTACCTGCTAACCATGTTGTCATGAAAGAGCTTTTAACATGCCAGGACTACGTAGCAGTGATTGAATACAGCCACCATTCTAAGGGTTTTGGGGCAATGAACTCAAGGGAGAGAAGAAAGCCAGAAAACAACTTTATACTTTGAGCACTTACTTCACAGGGCAGTTTTGAATAGCCATTACTCTAAAGTATGTCAACCAATGGGAAGCCCTTTGAAGATGGAAAGCACTGAAAAGTGAGTGTCATTAAAATCTTGACATTTGCCATGTGTAGTAGCTATATTTACCAAAATACTTGATGTATTCCCCCTTTTTAGTGCAGGGAATACTGTGATTAAAGGTAGTACTGAGCCATGCTGTGGTAAAGTACACATCAGGGTAAATTTTCCATCTGGTTTGGTTCTCAGTGACTTCAGAGAAAGCTGGCATGGATACAGGACACTTTAAAGAAGCTGTAGGCAGGTAAGTACTAAGAGTTGTTAATTACTGCTAGGAGAATGAGCCTAACATGTCAGAATCAGACTTTATTCCTGTATTTTGGCCTCTCCACTTTCATCCTAAGGGAACCTTTCTTAACTGTAACTCTAGCTTGAGCTTCAGTAAGACAGCTTTCAAAACTTGCTTATCCCAAGTAGTAATAATTTGAGGACTGATCCTGCAAGGTGCTGAGTGGGCTTCAGAGATAGACCTGTGCCTTTTAGCAAAACTTAAAAAGACCCCTTGTTTCCTCCCTTTTGAAACATCTCARTAGCTGGCAATAGTTCTGTTCAATAAAGCACTTGCAGTACCACCACCAGCACTGTGTTCTTGGGGATGGAGAGTATCAATTCTGAGGACTCTTGATCTGGCATACATAGTCTTGTAAAGTTCATGTGACAAAAAAAATCAGTTTTAAAATAATACAGGGGGAGGACAAAGCAGAAGAAAAAAACTGCATTCTGTACATATAAACAGGGCAAGGAAACAAAGTTGGGGATTCCAATATAGGAATTGGAAAGAAAGTATCYTAACCAAACTCAGTATTTGTGAGATCAATACCTAACTCTAAAGGATAAACAGAAAAACAAATGTTTAAAATGGGTCAGTTCTAACCACAGACTGTGTAAAATGCACGCACACTTTAATTTTAGACACTCTACATATTATCAGAGGGACTTAATGAAGTATTTTAAATTGTCTTCTTATCGGGTGAGATAAAAATTGCATGTCTAAGGCACATATGCATATTCATAGTCTACAAAACATATGCCTTTCAAACAAAAGGCTGATCAAGTCAATACTGATTTGATATGTGGTAATATCTATGAAGCAGGCATTTTGTAAATGCTCAGCGAGCAGSCCAGGCGTCTCCAGTACACAGCATATATTCAAGGACCCCTCTGGGTCCGTCCAAAAGCAGATGTAGGTAAAGCCCTGGTCTAGATGAGGCCTATGCAGCTGAAGCTGTGCCACGATATGGAAGTGTGTGCTTCGCAGGCTTGTATGTGCGAGGGAGGTGATTTTATACCCATCCTTTATAGATATACAAATTAAATACATGCTAGGAGGCTGCCACTACCAGAAACACCATCACCTGTAAAACAGCTAGGGCTGTTCTGACTCTCATTTTGACAGGGATGAAATTCATCTAGTGTACCACACCTAAGCTGAAAACAAAGACTGTGACTTACCTGCCATTTAGGTGAAGTTTACATAGATCATCACCAAGCAGAGCCAGTGGAAACACTAATTTCAGTGGAAACTTCAAATTCAACTGGTATTAGCTCAGACCCTAACTTGAGGTGACTTTCATGCTCTGAGCATGATGAAGAGAATGGCTCCACTCTTCTTATTTCCAGCTGTTCTATCCCTGACCTTCCCTTTGTGGCACTGCTGGCATTAGAGCARTTGCAGAGTGACCAGATCACTGCTTGACTACAGGAAGGCAGAAGCTTACGCACAGACCGCATGCATAGGAAGAGCGGGACTGCCCTTTTAGCCATGGCAGAGTTTTTAAGGAGCTGAAGCCAGTTAAGAAGTCATGCCCATATGAAATGTTAGGATTTGAATATCTCCCAGGTGCTAGCCACTTTTATTATGGCTCTTAAACTTTTATGCACCAGACCTTGCTTAAGTCATTGCTGAATTCTGGGTTCTTTTTTTTTTTACCTTCCTTTAGCTCATACAAGCCTTGTGCCTGAGCAAAGACTGTAATATTTGCTTTACTGTGAAGTCCCAGACTGGAAAAGAAAGGAACTTCTGAAGATTTTGTATCTTCATCATAAGGGCACGGCTGAAAACTGATTAGAACAAAGATAGTGAAAAATACTCCCATCTTTTTAGGAAATCTCAGTGCTTAAAAATTTGAAGAAAAATGCTGCAGATCAGACTACTGTCCCAGTATCTTTTATCTCTACGGATGGGGTTCTGACCATCCCATTGCTCTGGATCCTACCAGCTAAGACTCACATTGCTCCTAAATGCTTAAAAACTTAACATCATTCCCTTCCTCCACCACAGAGTCTGTCCTTACATCATGCAAAGAACAGAAAACCTGAGTGGTTTGTCAGCTGCTTATATTCCTATCTTGAAAATGCACTCCCACAAATACCAACCTCTAAGCATAATTCATAGCACAGGTTCCCTTTGCTACTCCCTCCTTTTGCAGGTGGAATATTTTTATGGCTCTTGAGGAAAAACAGTTGAGTCTGAGCTAAACTCAAGGTTAGATATCCTCCCTAATCCCCACTGCCAATCAGTTTTCTACAGAGGGTTCTCCCTCTGAAGGGGTAGGGTCAGTAACTCACTGGTGGGGAGAGACCCCATCTGTCCTGTACTTGGTGTAATCAAAATGCCTACTTAGTTGTCAGGTGGCAGCAATCTTCACACTTACGCAGACTTGCAAAGTCATTATGAGGATTGTGAAGATGAGGTAAGAGTTGGTTATCCATGATACGTTGCCTTACTAAGAGAAATTACAATTTCTCTTGCTCTGTTTTGGTATCTTCATCTACCATTGGTGATACTGTTAGGCTGGGAAGTGCTAATAGCTGCTATCAGGTGCATCATTAATCCAAAGATCTTCAGATTTGTCAATGGCTGTGCCAAGGACTTCTCAGACTGCAGAGTTTGTAGCCTCTGTGTGTGTTAAGGCAGAAAGCAGAGAAAGGTAGTGTTGCGTATGCTTTTCTGAAGGAGCAAAGAAACACAGTTTTGGGAATGYAGGGTTTACTTGCATGGCACTCTTGAGGATTCCTGGGTGAGGAACCTACCTTTTGCTGTTTGGTCCCATCATATTCCTGAAATGAGAGCTTCTTTTTAACAAACAAACAAGCTAAAGAAATAATATTACCTAACTTCATTGCCTGTATTTTTGCTGTCATGGAAAGAATCTGGTGAGACCCCAAATGCTGGTGCACTTTCTCCCTCGTGCAGTATGACCTCCAAAAGAGGAAAAGCATAATTTTTTTTTTTTTACTACAGGGAGACCAGATTAGAGCCTGTCAGCCTAGGCAGAGTCTTATTTAACAATATGTGCATGAAAGCCTTGTAACTGATACTGGCATTATGCATAGGAACCATAACCAATCAGCAGTTTTTTTAGGTCAGATGGCTGCTCTCGTTTTGAAAGATCAGTGTTACTGGGCTCCTACCTTGCGACTCCTTACATCTACTGAGGTGAATCTTAAGAGCTTGATTGTACCTCCTACAGCTGTTTAACTCTCAGAGTCCCTTGAAAGGATTCCCTTTGTTAGTCTGCATGCTGCTACATCCAAGCAGCACAAAGGAGAACCCCTTACTCTACATTTCATTTCACATTCCAACAAAAAGATATCAACATCTGTACTGTTTCCCCATTTTTGCATATGTGTAATATTGGCAAGCTTTTTCAGTACTAAGATAACATTGACTCAAAAGTTGAGAAAGATGTCAGTAATGCCAAAGTTCAGGTTGACAAAAGGGAAATTCCCCAAATTTTACAGGRTAAGATCATATTTAAACACAAACTTTATTTTCTGAACATGTACATATCTCTGCCAAACCTCACAGCTTCTTTGTGGCAACTTTTTCCCTGGAAAGAGAAAGTAACACGAACAAGGCTTTAATATCTGTTACTATGATTTAAGCAGCATGAGGGAGAGCCAACAATGTTTGACCCAGTGAGACTCTCATCAAGTCATATATGAAGTTCATGGCAAAATTCATCTGCTGTAGAGTTGTTTAGCCTGCTTTAACCTTTCTTTTTTTCCTCTGAAAATATATATTGTCAGGAAAAATAATTTCATGTTTGTGTAGAGCTGGTAGCCAGAAAAATGTATGATTTTCATTTTATAAAATGAAAAGTAATTTTTCAGGGAAAAAAGAAAATTATGACCCACAGATCATCAGTAATCAACCAAGTATATTTTAACGATTACTGTTTCATTCAGTCATAAGATGATAAGTTTGAGATCTTTCACAAGAAAACTGAAAATCAAACTGCAATTACAGTAAAGTGCTAAAACCATGTTGGCTTGTAACGATTTATTTTTAAAAGACACTGCTTCTCTTGGTTTCCTCTGCCATGCATAATATCAGTTTATCAGATAAGAAGTGATTTTCATTAGGGAAAAATTATAAGCAATCTGGAAAGGAAGAAAAGATTAGCAGCTACCCTTGATCAATTCCTTTCTGTGCCTTTGAGAAAGGCAGGTAACTCTCCTAGCTCCTATTTTCCAGCTGTAAAATGGGGGTAATAGTTCTCAGCAAACTGAGAGACTCCTGAGAGGATAAATGCATGACAGGCTGTATGATCAATGAGCAGTGGAGGGCCATATGGACCCAAAGACAGATTCCACCATGGCTGCTTTCTCCACATTAATCTGTAATAGCGTGCTTACTCTTTCAATTAAACCTTACAATCACATTTCTGCCAAGCTCAGTGTTGCTTCCCGTTTCAGTGAAACTTCGCAAGCTGGAACATTGCCTACAGCTGACAGTGACATTTAAATGCAAGAAAATCAAGCTTATGCATGGCCAAACCTTCTATAATTCCAGGCCTTGTCAGTCTATGGTATTGATTCTGGTTTAAACAAACAAACACCCAGCTCATTTTCACCTAACCTTGGAAGAGTTTGCATTGCCTAAATGTTCCACTCTGCATCCCAGGTGATATCTTCTGGGATTATGCGTGTTCAAAAGCAAATTAATTATACCAACAACAGGCATCTAGGCACAGTGCTATGTTTTTTCAAAAGAGTGCCTGGCCACCTGAATTTTAAGCCCTTCTCCTTCATGCATGGAGACCAAAGACAACTTGGACCTCAGAGGAGGGAGGCAAGTTGCAAGAGGAAGCGACTTTGGAGACTGCACCAGAAAGTCAGGTTTCTGACCCTACGTGTTTAGTGGCCATATTTTTTGCATACACAGTTTTCTTAATTGAGGACCAGCTGTTTTGCAAGTACAAAGTTCTTTTATGTTACTAACCAGCATAGAGTAAAAGAATCCACGCAGGTGAGACTTGAAACTTTTACTGTGTTTATTTTTGTGATCTTGACCCAAGCCCACACAACTAGGAAACCCCACAGCCATCTGTGGAAAAAACAACACTTTGGTTATTGCTTAGGAGAGAAAGATGGACTTGAGTTGCAGTTCAGTGACTTAACCAAGATCTTTCTGCTTCAAAACTGCCTGGCTGCATGCGCAGTTCATAGCTGCAAGAGCCCTTTGGTGCCTGTGTGTGTGAGTGAAGAATTGAGCATTGTGGACTCTTGCCTTGCCAAGGAGGCGGTCAGGCTGGCTCTGCTCGCTGTACCTGCAGGAGAGTCCCCTCCACAAGGAGGTTATTCTGCAGCTGCCTTCTGGCTCCTTTGTGTAGCACCACATTTATTTAGCTGACCAGATAATCTTTGGGTGTACAAGATGAGGTAAGGTGGCTGAGACATAGAAAGTGAGACCCATGTTTGGCCTCTTCCTTCCTGCCCACAAGTGAACTATTTTTGCTGCTTAAATGCACTCTGTAGTGCTGGTTTAAAAGAAAAAATAAAAAAAAGTACCAAAAAGATTCTTCCATGACCTCCACTGCAGAAGGAAGAGCTGACATCTGTTCTGGAGCCCCTGCAGTCAGTATCTATTATGTATCTTGTGCCTGCTTTGGCTTTTCCAGGTTAATGCGATTTTCAAATGCCTGAACTGCAGGAACATTCATTCCCTGATAAAACACAGAGCTCCCAACTTTTCTTCATTTAGCTTGTGCCTAAAACCTGCCTTGTCTCCAGCAGTCAGGTTGTGACGCCTCTGATTTCCACTAGCAGAACTTATCTAGGTTGTTTATCACAATTTTAACTTTCCTGGCAAATTATTCTTTTAACATGAGATGCATGGTTGGATCTTTCTTCCTACCTGAAGCAAGATGTCCATCGAGGGATACGTGCAGTTCTCTCCTCCCATGAAAACTGTAGGGAATGCAAGAAGCGTTGTTGTTTTTCATGCACAAAAGGAAAAAAAAAAAGCCTTGCATATTTTCAGTTCGCGATAGCTTCCTCTGAGTAAACAAAACACTGCTAAAGAGAACAGTAAAGCCTCTGTGAGATATCAATGGATTTTTAGACCTGCTATACATAATCAACCTCCAACCCTGCTTACAACCTAAGTGTGATACACTGTGCTCCTATGTCTATGCCTAGGTGCATTTTATCAGTGCAGACATACAGCCGCAGCTCTACCAGTGAAGCTGCATTTTTTATCTATAGTAAGACCATACCTGGCCACGGCCCCACACAGGAAAAGCTATACCAGGAAAAGCGCATTTTTGCTAGAACAACGGAGTCATTTGGGGCTTTGGTTGGCACAGCTCTGCTGGGAAAATCACAATTCACCATGCTCCTAGTTGGCATTGCTGTTAGCCAAAGTTTGGAACGGAGTCTCACAGGACACTCATAGCTCATGAAGAACAGATTGCCTTTAAACTTACTGATCCCAGGCGACTCAGGTCTCTGGTGTTTTCTTGACAGCCCTGGGAGCCTGCGTGAGTTAGAACAGGCTTTTGCAGAGCTTTTGTAATGTACTGTGATTTGTTTTAAACTAGAATATCCTTCCTTCACCCATAACTACTTCTACCACATTACTTATAGGAGCAGATGTGAGCACTGCCTTCTCTAGAAGATAATTTGTAACCATTTTTACTTTAACCCATAACCACTTCTTTACCTGATATGAGAAGTTTGCCAATAGATTGGGAAATTGGATCTTGTTCCAGCTTTAAATCTGGTGCAGGAAAAAAATAGGTCAACCCTCCAGACAAAATAACATCCTCCCTTTCCCCTGCCATCCAGCACCCTGTCCTCAAAAAAAAAGAAAGCAAAAACAAATATAGAGAACAGAGGTAGAGAGTGTATTTCAACACGAAAACTTCTATATCAGTCCTGCCAAGAAACACAACAGTATTAATTCATTTTATACTTCTTTAAAAGCTTTAGTACTATGTTTCTTCCAAACCAAACGAAAACTGAAATAAAATCCCTCTCATGCTGAAATAATGTACAAAGGGGACCATTTGGGAGAGTCTGCCTAAGAATGGACCACAATCACCATCATCATCATCCCATGAGCGCTACCTTACAAGTTTAGTTTCTTTCATCACATTCTCTACTTTTCCATTAATACGCCCCAGATCATTACCTGTAGTATTCAGATTCATAGTAATTTTTAATTCTTTGCTGTTTGAATTTCAGCCTGCCATTCACTTTTCAGTCGTTATGCTAGTCTGTTCAGTTACGTTCTCCTGGTGGGAGGATGCCCTCGGCAGACACAGGGCAGCGTTACTGCTCCTGAACCCTCTGTGCTTGTCTCCCAGAGAGCTGATGGGTTGGCCAAGTGGCTTTGTACCCTGGCTGTACCTACCGTGTGCCACAGATGAGTGAGTGGGTAGGTGTCCTGTCAGGCACACGCTCCTCTGCTTCAATGCCTCTTCATCCTGCTGGGGGATCCATCGAAGGGTCAYTGTTGATTTGCTGAGTGGAAGTAGCAGCCACCAACAGATTTGGACAAATTTTCCCCTACTGAGTGTCTGTCTTGCCTTGTCCTTTATATTGCTCTAAATTAGAGCTGGCCAGTGGATGGGCCAGATCTGGTCAGTAATAAGGTTTTACTCTCCCCTTCTCTCCTCCTGGCAATGCTGGCAGGCCAACCTGATTGCTGCCATTGCTGATGTAAAGCTTTGGGGAACAGGGAAAGGAGATGGGGATAAAACAGAGAGTCAAAGCTGTCAGGACTGGCTCAGCGTCAGGGCCATGTGAACCAGGCTCTGTTCTCTAAACACATAGTGGGAAATGAAAGTGGTCTCCTAACTTCTGGGCAGCAGTGAGAAATTATCTATCATCTGGGCTATTATATTAAATTAAGCTGAGGGAATGGCAGAGTCTCAAGGAGAATACACCTGAATTTGAGTTATTTAATTCTCATTTTGATTTCTTGTTCACCTTTTTGTTTCTTTGTGAGGAAAAGGGGGGTTTATTTATTTATGAAAAACAAGAAGTCATTAGCATGCTGACTGCATAGTTTATGTTGATTTTTCAGGATCGGTAGTATAGCCTAACCCAAAATCATGAGTCAGGTCTTACAACTCTTCAAGACAACCTTAAAAATCCCAAGCATCTTTTGCAAAATAAACCAAACATTTGGATCTCTCTTTCTTGGCTTTCCTGTTTTTAAGCTGCCTGATACACATATTCCACCTTTCCTCTCTATCATATGTGCTAAAAAATAATGTTTAAAAATAATTTTTTCCTGTCTACAGCATGTAGAGGTTTAAAAAAAAAGTACTAGGTATTATGGAGCTTGCAATAAAACACAGACAGCTGTTTACACTGTATCAGGTATTTTTTCTAACAGTTTTAAGATGTCCCTACTTCATGGCTGCAGACAATTTGAAGTAGCGTTGCTCATCTTTTTTGTCATCTCTTACCTCTCCTTTTCTCAGGAATCTTTGCAGCCATATCTATTGGRGACATCACAGAGTTAGACAACATGCTTCTGGTCTTTGCAGGTTGTGTATAGCAGCACTTTGGTTTAATAAGTGTTTTCAAATGTCTACCCATCTATCCTGCTAACTTTAATTGTCATCACCACAAACAGTCTTTACCTTTTCGTGAAAAAGATTGCAATATCAGCAGCTGCTTACAGTGAGAAGCAGAGATTGACAGCATTATAATCTGGTGCTAACATGTCATGCAACTAACGCACATCACTTCAAATGTATTCAAATGTTATATATGGGGCTGTGAAAAGACCCAGCCTTTGCTCCRGTCGTGGAAATGTACACTCTCTAGCCCTTGTCTCTTGATAGGATTTTTCAGGGTTCTTGTCTTATTAGGGATATGCATTTGTAAATTACTTAACGCCATGCAGGTAAAAGTCCCAAGACCTTTGTCAAGAATATAACCTTCAGCTTCATTATTGTCTCTTCAGAAACATAGTCCTCTCCCTGCCAGCCAGCAATGCTGACCACTTAGTCTCCTTCTCAGGTGCTTGGGGTGTTCCTCGGCTGCAGCTGAGGTCGGGGGGATGCTGCTTGCCATGGAGATTACTCGCTTCTTTCACTTCATTTACTCACAGTAGGAAAGGGGGTACAGCCAGTGTTGCCAAGGGCTTGGGCCTACAAACTGAATAAAGAAACCAGCTTTATAGTTTGTCTGTGGTAGATGTACAGTGTAGAGGACTGTTACCAAAACACCAGTGGGATTACAGGGAGAGAGAGATTAATGCCATAGTATTTCAGGAGAAACTTTAATTAAGAAATTTTAGAAATCGTACAAGAAAGCTGGTTCTCACAATATTTCCAGGTTGAAGAAATTTGCCAGGGTCACACCCCAGACTTACAGATGTATTTTCTAGAAAACTGCAAGGCTTTAACCATCAGTTCAAAGTAGAAGAGTTTCTGGCAGCCATGGGGATGCTTCTGCTGGATTGCAGGAATCCTACAGCCGAGGCTCCCGTCGGGAAAGGGCCTTTCTCGCATTCTTGCCACACCAGTGTTTTATTAGTTAGCAATAGATGGCGCTAAATTTCCACCTGTCCAACGCCGTCAGCCAGAAAATGTATTTGAAGTAATTAGGCCTGCAAGATAACACTTAAAAGGGTTACTGCTGAAGTTGATGAAAGTGTGTGGGCATAGAGAGGCAGGAGCGCCAAGATGCTTCACCAGCTGGAGAAGTCTTAGGTGAGATAGTCTGGCTGCCAGAACAGGCTGCCAAGATAGTCAAAGGGAAGGAGCCAGGAACTGGAGAACGATTTGCAAATTCTTGAGAACAGCTATCACGATCCTCTTGCTGGCTGGGTCAGGTAATGCCTGTCATTATCAGCGATTGAGGATCCCAGGCCAGACGTGTTAAAATCCCACTAGAGGTTCTCAGTCTCATCGGTGGTTTGTCACAAACTCCCCTCGCCCCGTGATTAACCCATTCCCCAGCGCAGGGGAGACATTTGAGCTGCGTCATTTGGAGCGAGGCTGTGCGGGCAGGACCAGAGGGAAAGGCTTCAACAACTTTCTCACAGTCCTGCTGGCTCATCACCCCATGGCTCTTGGCACTTACAGGTGTGGGGAGCAGACACAGTCATTTCTCACATGAAGAAGAAGGGAGAGGGAAGAGCCTTCCCTACTGAATTTTGTGCTCGTTTTCTGGCAGCAGCAGGGAGCACCTCCACAGTGTGGGGCTCAGTGCTTGCAGTTCTCGTTGCGCCGGCTTCTTCTTTTGTGCGATAGCCCAGCATCCCGAAGGTGACAGGTATAGGTGAGGAAAAGGACAGGATGGCTTATTGCAATAGCGATTCACTCTCATGCATGCTGTGGAAATTATATTCATAAGAGGAGAGGTTGTCCTGCTGGGAGCCAGAGCACAGCTGGTGCCATATGGCCTTGTCTACACTGCTCGGTTAGCTATCCTCACCTGGCCACGCCGAGCAGCTGCCTGCAGCCCCCTCATGGATTTCTTAATGCTGTGCAGTCTGCCCTCGTGCAGGATCACGCCCAAGATCCCTGCTTTTTAAGGTACAGACATGATGTTACTTAGAGAGGTGTGGAGTGGAGAGAGGAGTCTGTGTTTGCCATGGTTAGTTGGGAGGAGTACGTATTGCATGCTGCTAGGCAGTTGTGGGTACCAGTAGCCCTCGAATGCTTTGCCAAAATGAGTCATGTCATGAAGACCATTCACAAACTTGTTTTCCTAAACAGGTTTCCCCCCACAGACACACCTATATATAACTTGCAGGGCTTTCTTTTCCATTATGGAAAAATCTCTTTCTGCGTTTCTCAAAAGGCTTCTCAGAGCTGTTTTGCACAACGGAGTGAGCAAAGTTAAAGCGTTTTGTGGATGATGGCTGCATTACATGCACGCTTTGCAGTACACTGGCTTCTTTATTGGATGGGCAGGAGCTGGCACTGCTGGAACCAACACAAGTAAGGGTGTGCAGAAAGAAAAGGAATAGCTCACAAAATAAAATCCTGACCAAGRATGTGAATCGGGCATGGAAGATGCAGAAACATGGTGTCAAAGCAAAGAACACAATTTTGCTCAGACACACCTGTGTTAACATTTGAAAAGCAAAAATGGAAATCTTGTATAACTTTGCAAAATCATCAAAATTTGTCAGATCTGACCCTAGATCCAGTTGTCCGTCAGGAAGAACCAGACTGTGACTTGCCCTGTATGAGGAAAGGCATCCAGGTTTATAAGGCTCATCCGGACTCTCAGTCCTGCATCCTCCAAGCCAACTGAATGTTGCAGGACCTAATAATCCTCCTCCTGAATAATGCCCACTGCTTTAGAATTTGATTGTTCACCAGTTCAGCACCATTAAAGCAAAGTATAGCAGATTTGATGCTTGAAATATGTAGCCTAGAGGTTTAAATGCGGAAGCCAGAGTTGTGCTCTGCTCCTCTCCTTGCCTCTTCTCGCTCAATAGAGGCTTTCACCAAGGACTTCAGTTCTCTCTCCCTGTTCCTCTAGTAGTAGTCACCTCACGACAGCTGTGTGAAAATGATTGGTTGCATCTCTGTTCAAAGATCTAATTAGAGGTGGTATTATTACTACTACTACTACTACTACTACTACTACAATGGTATCTTTCCACAGTACTTTGCAAAAGAAAATATTGCCATAGATTGAAGTTAAAGACAGTTAAAGGAGTCCCCCTGCCACCAACCCACCGTTTCCTACCTGTGCTCGCAAAGCTGTCTTGTAGCAACTCGCAGAAAGGGTTGCCTGTCCTCTTTGGCAAAAACTTAAAAGCCCAATGTCAAAGGCTCTTAAAGGCTCTTCAGTGGCAGAGGTTTCTTTATAAAGACACTAAGAAGGCTGTGGTGCTTATCTAAGATTGTGAGACTTTCAGATACTCAGCTGATGTTAAATGTAGGCCGTTGCACTTYGGTTGCCGGTCTGTGGCTTCGGGAGCTCTGCTGCAGGCAGCCGGGTTTGGAAACGCTGGTCTTCACGCTGGCAGCTCGTGCTGTTCTGAGGGGAGAAGAGGTGGCTGCTGCCACTGAGCAGCGGGGTGCTCCTCCGCTTTTTCATATCGTCAGACAAAGGGTGTATAGAGCAGAGACTTAGACCCATAAATCCGGTGTCATTAAAATACTGAATGTTAACTGTTAAAAGTACTCCGAACAAAAAGACTCTGAAAGAGTTATTAAAAAACCACAGAGTTTTCAATTACAGCTAAATGAAGCAATAAATGCACATATAGTTAGTGATGTATCCTAATTATTATTCTGAACTTCTGCCTTATTAGTAATGTACGCTGGCTGGTGAGTGCAACAAGCTGCAAGAGGCAGAAATGATTCTCCAGTGTCTCCCTTCTTCCAGAAGGTGTTGCTATTACACAGCTCTGTTAAAGACACACAAAGTCCTGTAGAAAGCAGGGTGGAATAAAATGTGGTAAGGCTGGATAAAAAAATGTAAACCATACTAAGTATATAGAATTCAGTCACAAGGATTTCTATTATGCAGGGAAAAGAGAGCCTTTAGTGTAGTATGTGTCCACAGTATAAATAGTTCGGCAAAATGTAAACACCAAATATTTCCACCAGAGATCTTTGCAACCTCACATACAGTAGCTCTACTTTTCTTTTTCATTAAGGACTTCTTTTAATAAAGGGGCTTTTGTGGACTGAATTGGGAAAAATAGCAGCCACCTGTAACTTTTTTTTAAACCTAACAGTACATACAGTACATCTATCAAAAGCCGAGGAATTTGAAACCTGCAGACTTTTTAAAGAAGCAAGTTCCACACATGATATAAAACAAATGCCATGTGTGCACCAAGCCAAGCAAATTAACAAAAGGGCAGGGGCATTTCCAATATTGCTTAAATAACTCAGGCTTAATAATGGGCTCTTTTCACACAAGCTCACAAAAGCTAAAATGTGTTTAAGAAGAAAAACATGCATTTTCATTGTATTGTGTGGCAAGAACCCTGATTTTTTTTTTTAAAGCCATTAGCCTAAGCATGTGAATTCTCTATGGGGTTTTTTGGGGGTGAATGTAGCACCTTGATGTAGAGCTGTTCTCTATGGATAAAGGGGAAAGATTGGTTTTCCTGGACCATTATATATTGCTTGCCTGTCAGAAGTACTCTCTTGAGGTCCCTTCCAGACCAGATAGGCATCACAGAAGTCCCCTGGGTGCTACTTTGTTTGCTATCAGTATTCAGGGAGAAGCCAAGTGTTATGTGGGTACAGAGACTGATGCTGTGCAAAGGCTGGTGTTCAGAGAGGCAGAACTCGCTCCGCTCCTGCTAGAGCTGGGTTGGTGTCTTTGGATGCTCAACAGTTCCATGTCTAAAACCATGAAATGTTCCCAAAGGTGGCACCTTTAAGTCAGGGCAAGTGTATTCAGTTAAATTATTCTTCAGAGATAGCAAGTCCCTTATTTTTCACAGCCCCAGATGACTTATAAACCCATTCCTTAGCACGACCATTCAGCTTCAGCTCTTGGTGGCTGGCATGCTAGTGGTGAACCACAGTGGTGCTTTACAGGGATCTAGATTCATTAGGATTTCCTTAAAAAGGAAAAAATATTTTTAACATGATTGTGCTTATGTTTTTCAGTCCAGTGGAGAGTGACAAAGAGACAGGACAAAAAGATACCAAAAAAATGACTCACGCAGGAAATTTAAAATTATGTGTTGGTTGATATAAACAGTCCTTTGTATAGAACTGTTGTTCCCAATCTTCATTGGCTTTGAATAAGCAATACAACATGTCACACTTCGCTTTTCCTGTTGGCCTCCGTTTAAACTTCTCAATTTCCTGTGGCCACAGCAACATTAAAAGGTCTTGTGAATAAAACATTTACCCTCCTTCCATATAAAAAACAAAGGACCTCTACCACAGATCCAGTAGACATGAACTCGGACTCTTCTGTCCCTGTGATGAACAGGGAATAGAACTCTCTATGACTACAACACTTAAAAATTGCTGCCTTTTGACTCCAGCCCTGTTTGATTGCATTCAGCCAGAGTCTAAGGACTGAGATATCACCATGCCGCTGCTATACTTGCCAGGTATCTGGAGCTGTTGGTGGCTTGTTCTGTGTCTGTCTCAGGTGTTACAGAGGCCTCTGCACCAACTGCTCGAATGCAATTGGCATTCCAGATGTTCCAGAAATGCTCCAGAAACTCCCCAGGTGGCATTTTGTCAATGCCGGGGGCCAAAGGTGTGAACAAGAGCCACCTGCACCCACCAGAGACTGTGTTGCAGTAGGGGAACCTTGAGCAGTCAGCTCGGCTTTATTATGGTCCCTTTGTGCTTCCATAGCGTCAGCCAAGATTTTCCCTCTAGCTAAAAGTACTTTGCAAACTTTAACAAATAACTGTATGATTTAAGATTTTTTCCTCTTTGGAAAACACAGAAATATGTCAGAGAAGCTAAGATGTCCAAGAATCACAAAGTCACACCAAGGATGTGAACAGAAATGATTAGTTCCCAATTCCTCTTTTCCAGCCATGGGTTTTTTCTTGTAATTTGTTCTCAGTGGTCTCCTATTGTCTTGCCATGAAATTAGGTACAGCTTTTTGAGACAGGGACCTCACCTTTCTTTTTGCTTGTTATAGGCCTCACAAATTGTTACCTCTAGGAACATAACGAGTGTCACGAGCATTACTGTTGGTCGGACTTTCAGCTGCTTGGTTATGTAATTTCAGTGCACTTGAATTAGAGCCTGAACCTTGATTCGGTTTGGAATGCAACGGTTCAGATGCACAATCAGGTCATCCTGGATCAACAAGCTGCTGTGCATCAGCTGAGCGATGGTAGCTTGGATGCTGAGGCCTGATGCTATACCAATTCCTCAGTTTTGCTGGTCAGTTCAAAAAGATGTGGCTCTGTGTATAGGCTACTGTGGCATCTCCAGCCTACCTGAAGAGCAGTTTTTACTGTTGTTCTCTGCTATCATACTAAAAAGAGACTTCTTTTTGTTAAGTATTTTGGATGTTCAAATTGCATCATAATATATTGGCCTACTGCATGTATGAAACAATTGCTTTCAGTGGATAGATTTAGCAATGTTTAACTTTATCCGGTGCTTGTGCACATGACCTGCTTGCACTGCCTTGAAATGGCTGAGCATCAACAACCAGTCTCCGTTAGACTTTGTCCTTAAAAAGCGAGAGCTACGCTCCATGCTACCAGTTGCTGTGGAGTAGTTGTTGTGCACTAAATGAAGCTCCTGGATGGGTGTATATTTGTTATAGTGTTCATTAGTATCAAACTAAATAGCTTAGTCTAATATATATGTTTGTACATAAGCCAATGTAACTAAAAGGAACTAGCTATTACCTTTTTCCACCATTGAAAACTTCTTCACCTTTTCCCCTTTGAACAGTATTGGGGTTTTTGGATCCAGCTGTAGCAAAGAAGGTAGATTGTCACTATACAGTTAAAGAAACAAGATACCAGACTTTGGAAAGGGGCTTCTGTCAGCTTTGAAAGAGTGTACTAGTTTGCTATTACGCTGTTTTAATCGGTATCTCTGAAGTAGAGCTGGCTGAAATTTGCTTGTTTTCCCCACGTTTATTTCTTCGTCATTTGTTTATCACTTTCTAAAGCAAACAAAAAAGAAAAAAGATATATTTTTAATTTTAACTGACAATAGGTGTTCCTCAGCCTCTCCCTACATTCTTCTTTTTCAGTACAAAAATGAAAAAAAGAAAATGTGAAGAAAATAAAAAAAAAGAAAAGGGAGGAAATCAGTCAGTCAACAAAACTGCTTTAAACTGAAAAACTGAAGAATCTTTAAAGAGGAGAACAGTTATTTGCAAAATACTCATGAAACAATGAAAAAAAAAGGTTTTTTTCTTTAATACCAAAACAGCCTTCAAGACAAAACATTGCAACCAGCTTCACCACACTGCTATCTATGTTGGTGCTGATTTCCCTGACCTGGCTCTGTGTTACTTGCCTACCATAATAAACTATAAGACTGTCTTTGGTGAATGCAGAGTCCTCTCACGTGGCTGGCTGCATTCTTGACCTGGCGTTTTGTCTGATTAAAGATGAGGCAGCTGAAAATAATGACTGTCACAAAGTGACAGTAACCCCTTTCTGATCTGAGGTTGCCCCTCACCTCTCCCGGGCAGGCAAGTCCATCCTCAAAAACCAATAGGCTGGGTATTTCAAAGGCCTCTTCTGGGCAATTGTGTCAATGGATCAGTCAGATTTCAAAACAATCTCTGATCTACCTGTAGCAATAAAAAGGGCCCTCTTGAATAGCCCAGTAATAGAGCAATCCCTGATCTCCAGTTTGACCAGCACAGGTCACTGTTGACTATGTGCAGCCTGTATCTGGTAAGGAAGCTTGCTATGCCACCAGCTGTAGAAGCCAAGGGAAAACAATTGCATCACGCTGGGATTTTTTCTTCCTGTGAAGGAAAGGAGAGGCTATGTAGTAGTCATCAAGCAGCAATCTGTAGGGTTTTGGTTTGTTTTTCAGTGCTGAGCAATCTGGTCAGTCATCCACACTTAGCAACTGAACTCGGTGTGTCCTAGTGCTGGCTGCTTGTGGTCTCTGTGTCTGTCTACTGATCAGTCATTCGAGACTATGTGCTTTATCAATCTAGATTTTAACAGGTCTCCTTTGGGGCTCTTCCCCTGACAGTTTCAAACATACTCCTCACAGACTGTAGGTGTGAGCCATACCACTCTTCCTCCCTTACCCTACACCCTTGTGGCACCTGTAGCAGGGCACAGGCAGAAGCCAGCTCCCGCTGTTGCTCTCCCTAGTACCAAAGAGCATCCTGGCTATGTGAGCCTTCCACAGGCAGGGAGGGAGGAAGGGAAAGCAGGAGGAAATCCATCCATGATTTTCAATAAACAGACAAATTTTGCTGGGGAAATGGCCCGTACATGGCTTGCTGGCTGGATTCAGCAGCAGGGGAGCCCATAGTTAATCAGCTCTGCCTTCACCACTGGGTTTCACAGCAGCTGGAGCCATGTCCCAGAGGAGGCACAGATGATTCAGCTGCTGGACAAACAAGGAAATTAACACAATAATATTAAGCAAGAAATATCACCATGAGCTCCTACTTCTTTGCCCTCTCCCCTTCCTCCCCTTATGTAAGGCTGTATTAAAAAACAGACCTTGGCTGGCGGTTTAGAGAGGAATGTATGACATGGTGAGATGGATAATTGGGGCTACCGCTGGGGCCGGCTTTGGCCAGGGTACAGCTGGGAAGGAGGCAGCGGAGCCCCCTCGGCTGTGCGTGCATGGCCAGAAGCCCTGCCCACCTCCGGCTTTTTGGCATGCCTGGCCGGAGAGAGCTTACCGTGTGCAGCCATAGCAGTGTTTTGGGGGCAGGCTGGGGGCAGCCCGAGGAGGAGTGTACATCTGCTCCTTGCCTGCTCTGAGAGYCTAAGTGAACAGGGTGGGGGCATGGGGGGCAGGTCAGGATGGTCAGGTGTGCCACAGCGTCACCTCATCCCARCGGGGAGAAAGCCTTCCTGAGCCTGGGGGAGAGCCCTGCGGGAAGTGACTCCTTCCCTCCGCCGCCCCAAACCTCRCTCCTTCGCAAGCAATGGCTGAAATCTGCTCAAGGCTGAAACAGTGTTAGCGGGAAGCTGAAAAACATGCCAATGCACTGTCCCTTTGCTGGYTTTCACAATCTCAGTGCACCAGGGATCCATACTGCTCTTTTAATTGAGCTGACCCTGAAAAACTTCTGTGGCTGGTAAATAAAGTGAAGAATATCTCGACCTATCTGCTTAGAAAAAAGGCACAAGAGCGACATCTGGCATTACTGCACTTTCCTGCTCGGTTCTCAGTCCTAACAAGTAAATGACTGATGAAGCACCTGAAGATTGTCTTCCTTCATGTGATCCAACATGCCACAGGATCTGCTTTTCACCTGAATTATGAAATGGCCACTCGAGGGAGAGAGATTTTATTGAGGGAGCAACCTAAGATAGGGATCCCACTGACACAGACTAGGGAGCCCCCCTGGCATCAGTCCCCTTACATTCAGGTCTGATGTGAAGCACCTGCGCTGGGCTGAAGTCCTTCCTCATTCAGCTGATACTGACAAGTTTTAAAATATGTATATAYCACCCCAGATCAGAGAAATGTGCAGGATATTCATACAGACAAACATAAGCCATAGAAAAATGGTCTCCAAACTATCAAGCTATTCCTCCTACCAACCATGGTGGTAAAAAGAGAAGAGGATTGCTGTTGTCCTCCAATTAAAAATGCCTAGGCAGCACTCAGACGCAGTCCTATGCCAGATATGATCTCTATTTACATAGATAAGCCCACCATGTCAGTCAAGAGTGAGATATTGGGCACTTGAGGGAAATGCATTGCCCTCACAGTCRGAAGGAAATTATTTGCGATCGTAGTTGTCCTTCACTATTGCTTAGTATTATTTAATGCTCCTATTTCAATAATGCCCTGAGGCTTTGATTAAGAACTGGCAATGAACTAGAGTGCAGTCAAACTGCTCTTGCCGTTACTGCAGTTGTACCGTGTCACTGGAGAAATCACCTTTCCCTCGAATACTCTCCTTCTGCAGGTCTTCCTCTGCTTTTCCTAGTCAGCATGCAGGCGTGTCGTCAGCTTGCCCTCTGAGCAGTGAGATGTGCTTACTGGACATCCATCCATCGCCTCTTAGATATCAGTCACAGTATTTAATTTTGATTTGCATGTGCTTTTGGAGATGCAAAATGCTGAGCGGTTGGTGGGGGCTATTGCTATTATAATTTGATTTCAGATGCAAGTTTGTGTCCCTGGCACTCAGCTGTGGTTCTGGCAGTCCTGGTAAGTGACCCTTTGCAAGTCACTTTCCTATCTGCTCCTTCAGTCATATGCTGACTGGTAGGGGTAGCATAAAGTAGATGGGGAAAATAATATTGTTCTTTATCTAGAACTTCACAAATATTAAAAACTGCAATATATTCTTTACATTTTACTCTTGTTCTGTAATACCATTAACAACAGATATATCTCTTGGGACTTAACACATTGCTTTGGTTAATTATCCTTGTCACATCCACTTTGTTTATTATGTTTTATAGTTGTCACACCTATTTGTTGTGCCCAGCCACTGATATTGAGGTGAAATGTCCCAAACTTGATGCTTACTGTTTACCCAGTAAGTGCCCTGGTAGAATGTGGGTAGCAATAATCCAAGTGACCTCATGCAATTTCCATAAGACAAAACTTCTCTTAATCCAGTCGGTAAAAAAACCTAACAAAACCCATACAATTAATCAGAAGGTATTTTAAAAGAAGAAAAGCTTGACACAGCTTACCTGGGCTTGACCACCTGAAAGAGAGAGGGGATCTCTCTGAGTATCAGTCTTTTCCTCATGGAAAGTTATCAGGCAACTGCTCTTCTTCAGATGGAAAAAAATTGAGAAACTATTCTTGGTCAGTTAGTCATCTGGGCTTCAGGACTGGCAAAATTGGCAGTTTAACTTGGCTGAGCCAAGAAATCACGATAGATTCAGTTCCTCCCAGGGCACTGACTGGTTCATCCCTTAACTGAAGCTGTCCACTTGTCCTTTGTCCTCCACAGCCTACTGTTAAATTAAAGCAGGATGCAAGAAATACACCAATACCTGTGTCATAGCAACTAGTGAACATTATTCTAGTGCAGCCCTCTGGTCTTCACACTTAAATATCCAAAAGGATTGATCTTTCTACCACTAAAGATAAATAGGTGATATTCAGTGTCTCTAGGGAGGCACAGGTCATCTGTAACAAGTGGCATTAAAAATGTGAAGAAAGCAAAGCTGTTACAAAAGTATCTAGCTTAAGGAAGGTGTGAAATCTGATGAGAAGTACAGGGTAAAGAGTTTGAACTGGAAAACAAACAAGGAGATTGGGAGTATCAATTGTAAAGTCTTCATTTATTCAAAGAAAGAATTAACTGGGGGGTATTATTGTTCATTCACTCCTATCAAAAATAACTATCGCGCAGAAGCCCACTTGATTTGTAAAAATGGTTTATTTAATTTACAAGGCATTTGTGGAGCGTATGATCACTATGGAATTATAATGCTTACAAACACCACCTGTTGAGGAAACTAAGTGTTAATATTTCATAATTTCACAGGGAGAAATGGAGAATGAGGAGATTAGTCTCAGACTAGAGACTGAAAACCAAGCATTTCTGCTTCCCGTGTCTTTTTCTGCAGGCGTTAGCCCATGAAATGAAGATGTCCTTTTCTCTACAGAAAATATAGGGTGCAAAAAGAGTTCCAGAGAAGTTGTTGATGACAGCTCAAAGAAAAAATACACAGATGCTGTAAGCAGTAAGTAGTTACACATCCAGTATTTTCCATATTTTGCTTTGCTCATAAATATTGATCCAATCACATGAATGTATGTAATGTTTCAATACACTATAATGTCTATTTTTAGTTTCTCAACTCATGAGAAAAGTTTGGGATCTTGGCAACCCAGGTACTTGGCAACCCAGGAACTCTTTTGCTTTGATTTTCCTCTCATGTAATACACTAAGGCTAACTAAATTGTTGAAAACATTTTTGAAACTCAAGAAGTCAAACAGTTAATTGAATTATGCAGGTTAAGGGCCTGCTTCTTCCTTAMCTTGCATCTTAGTTAGCAACTTACAACTGCTATGAGTACATGAACAGCTCTGATCCAGTAATATTTAGATGCTGACTTTGTTCTGTTATAAATAATTGTTCAGTGTGCAGTGTGGTGAAAAATCTGGTCTTCTCTCTTCTCCCAGCATTGCTAGGATGGGTTCTGTATGGTCCTCCTCTCCCCTGGTAATAATTCAGCGTCATATTTAGAGTGACCAGTTTAGCTGAGTACATTCTAATCAAAGTTAGCATAAAAATAACTATCTCTTAAGTTAGATGTCCATGACACTTTTTTTTTTCTTTTTTAATGGTAAATGTTGGAACAAATAGTATCCCATATTGGTTCTGTAATTAAGCTATGCATATGTTGGCTCCAAAGATCCCTAATTACATCTGCTTTAGGGATGCTGTTAGAGAGAAGATAATTGTATACAGTTGCTGCAGAGACAGTAGAGGAGCTTAATCTGAAGTACAGGGAAAGCTTAGAATAGTAGCTTTGGACCACTATTTATCTTGTGAATTCTTATCCGCAGATATTACTGTAAGCCTGCATTGTCCTACCCATTTTATTAAAAAAAGATACATATTTATATTTTGGATGTAGCTTTTCAACGATGGGCTTCCTCTTCTTGATTAAATCAATGACAAAACTCCCAGAGATTTTAATGGTGCAGTCTCAAGTCCCCAAATAATAGATGCTGCTCCCGCTGAAAATGGCTTTCGTTATGTAGTTTCTTTCATCCAAAGATTCCTGAAACATCCCAGACTTCACGAGCCAAGTTCAGCACCATGAGCAATTCTTAAGGCTAAGCGTACAACTTTGTCAAAAAAGATAGGTGGGTGTGTCAGATGCACGGTAAAAGTCTCCCATAGAAATTCTTCCTTTGTGGTTGATGAGATGAGTCAGAACAGAAGGACCGAGACGCACATGGTATGGGGATGAAAAGGCATGATGCCATGGAGCTTCAAGCCGCAGTATACTAAAGGCTTACGGCAGACTGCAGAAAAAGAGCAGTGAACTGAATTAGAGGTACCAAGACAAAATGGCCACAGCCTGCCAGTGACTAAAAGAGTAATTTTAAAATTATCTGTGGATGGATGCTGTCTGATGATGTAGGCAGAATTTGAAGTGATGCTTCCCGTCTGGGCATTAGCAACCTTGCAAACAGCAAGAGTTAAAAATTAACAATCTGAAGACAAGTCAAAATACACTCCCTGTCTGTTAATCAAAAAGTACTGCTTCAAATGCAGCCAAATCTGGCTGCTCCCTTATCCCCCACAACCACCATCATAATTACAGCAGCTGATTTTCCTCACACCCACCTCAGAGATTTCTGGGGGTTTTGGCCAGGTTTGCATCCCCATATGATTCAGCCTACTTTTACTTATGTTTAGCGCATTGTGTAATAAGCAAAGCTTACATAAGCTAGGGACTGTGGCTCCAGCTTCAAAAACCTTCATCAAAAATAGGAGATCAGAAGCAGGATAGCAACTCATGTAGTTTCTTTCTTAAGCACGGATACAGAATTAACTGTCTTTGGGCTAAATGCTCAGCTGTTTCAAATCTGTGTAGAATCATTAATTCCTACTCAACTAAGCTAATTTACACCTTGCTGAAGGTCTGGTTCTCATCAATAAGTGTCCCAGTGTTGAAAACTTGACAGTAACTAGTCAAAAAGAACTGGGATGAAATTTTGACGCATTAAATTCAGGGGGAATTTTCTCATTACTACCAGATAAGCCCTTACCTTACCCCAGAACAACCAGCTATTCAAAGTGAAAAACAGACTCTGCTGTGTATCCCTGTTCCTGTCCTGAAACTGTTCCCACCAGAACAGCCAGCAGTCCCTGCTCCAACTCATTTTATCTGGAAAAGGTAAATAGAAACTGCCAGTTCCTCACAAGAAGGTGTTTGATTGTCTTATTGAGCTGACACAAATTGGAATCAGTGAGCTACAGATGCATGGAACATTTTCACATGGTCCAGACCAAAATAAGATTAGCTGTATTACTATAGCACCTTAACAGCYAAGGATGTGGGTTTCCTTGCAGTAGGTATTGCAAAAATATAGACTAGGAAAGCTTATGGAGAAGTGAATATTATCTACATGATGTATACTAGCCTGAATGATGTGATGTTTTCTAGTTACATTAATTCCACTGGCATCTTTTGGGGTGAAATTTCTTCTAAAGAAAATATATTTTCAGTTGTTGGGTAAGTCTGTGATCACTGTTACATTGATGTAGATCCAGAATGCTGCTGCTGAAGTTAATAGAGCTATTGCAAAGTTATGCTGTAGTGGAGATCAATCTCTGGTCTTGTATTTTAAAGCATCTGAGTTTTTATAAATCTAGTGTTTTCCACTTCATGCAAAATAAATTGATAAAGGTACTGCTACTAATGAAGGAGTTAAAAAATACAGCCCCAAAAGGGGCTGAGCTACAACCCAGGCAGTTTCTGTATTTAAGGATTTATTTTTTCAGTGTCTCTGCACCTTCAAGTTTTTTGTTGGGTGGTTTTTTTTGCTTTTACAATTTAATCTTTCACATAATGGGACAGACGCAAAGCCTTGGTTGGAAATCTCCCCCTAGCCTGTTGCAATATTTATAAAGCTGTGCTTTTTAAACATGCTGCAAGATGGGTTTAGTAAAACAAAAGGCATTATAATTTATTGTTCCAAGATTATTGATTCAATAAATTAACAATAATTTCCATGGAGGGTAGGAGCCCTGGCACTATAAAAGTTTATTTATCCATGCTTTAACTAGCATTGATTAGAGTATTCAAATTGTCCCAGTGCTATATAATTGCTCTTTATAGGTGGAATGCCCTCTGCTGTGCAGGAGACAGTAAAATAAACATTCAACCAGAAGTGACAATGGCTCTTTTAAAAGCCAGGATTTTTTTTTTTTTTTTCCAAGAGGGAAGAAAGAGTTTGTGTAATGTTTTAAAAACACAGCCAGCTTTGGCCAAACTACCTTGTTACATTGCAAGGACAGACAAGCAAAAGGTTCCTATTGCTATTGTTCTGAGAGGCACAAGACATAAATATAGTAGTTATATCTTTATATTCGACTATATCCAAATAAGAAAGTCTTTTTCTGTTGTTGTTTTAAAGTGCCGTTCCGTGTTGCACTGAAGTGCCAGGTGGAAATTGTTGTTGCACATGCTTTTCCCTTTCTCCCTTTTGTTTCTGAAGTGCCCACTGAGCCTGTTCAAGGTAACTATGAAGCTATTGTAGATATGTTAATAATTCAAGCAAAACAAGCCATACTTCCAGATTCGCGTTCACCACGCAGGGTTGCTCAGAAAGGAACATTTTGCCACCATGGAGAACAATGGCTGATTTAGTTCACAGGCAATTGTATTCCCCTTACATAGAATGCTTAGGACAGTTACATTTTTCAGACAGAGTTATGATAGGTCCATCTTCTGATACGTACGATAACGCTGCTTTTATTTTACAACTCTGTTGATGTAAAAGATTAACAGTACCTTTTCCCTCTTTTGGTTTTAATAAAACATCCAACTGCTAAAAATGTCACTTAGAACCACGAGTTTGCAATAATTAAAACAAATTATGCATCTTAGTAACACAAGGTGGATGATTAATGCAGGCTTTAAATGATTGTTTGTGTTAAATTGTTTCTCCAAATGCAATTCAGGAATTTGAAGTTGTCAGATTAACTGCTGTATTTACTGGTCTGTTTGATTAGGTGAGCATAGTTTTATATTCCCTCTTGGAGACCTAAATAGCAACCATTTCCTACCAAAACAGCAGACAAAACAAAGGCCCCATTCAGAGGAGTATTCAGAGTGGGCAATGCTCTATAGCCCTTTGTATCCTGAAACAACATGGTTACTGAAGTGCCTCTAAAAGGTACAACAAATTTTTAAAAGAAAATAATAATGGCCATTATAATAATAATTGGAATATTATATTTTTGTCTAAAGATAAATACATTCCATCATCAATTAGTGGATTAATTTTGTTATCGAACTTAAAGACATCTCTCGGAGGCCTTTATGATTAATACTGTAAAATAGGGTTTAATGAATGCTGTTAAAAGGATGGCTAATATTCATTTGAAACTGTAATCCACACTGTCAAAGTTTGACCACTCTGTACTCTTTTCATGAACATCCATGGAGTTGAATTTTAATAAGCATTCATAGAAAATGAATTCTAGGCTTGGACGTGTGAATTTTTAACCAAAGTGAATTTAATTTCTTCTTCTTTGGGCCTTTAGCACCAGAAACTTGGTCATCGGAACCAATCAGGGAATGGAAATAATGTCAAGTGTCTTCTTTCTCTTTTTCCAGTCAACAAGGGCACAATAAGCACAGCTTGAACTTGGATCATCACACTTCAAATATCAAGACAAATGAAGTGTTTACAGTAGATTTTGAGGAAAATTGTATAGTGCCTTTCTAGGTCCAGATTAGATACTAAGCATTAGTAAGCTCTTAGTTTGATGATAAGTTTTTTATATATGCACTTTTCAAGAGCAGCTAGCTAGCAGCTTTGCTGGGACAGTGGAAAAACACTGAGGAATAATAAATATTATTAATAACTTCTTGGTATTTCTGGGCAAAGCTAACCTGATTGCCACATCATTCCTGAGAAGGGAGGGAAATTGGAGGACACAACATCCTTCACCTCTTGATGCAATTTCTTTTTTCCCTTTTGAAGGATGACTTATGGTAGGAACAACTACAAACAGCTGTGGAGGTGGGAAGGCTCTGCCTTTCAACATCTCGTGCTAATGGTCAGTAGTGCAGCTGGAGGAAAGCCAGCTATGTATGGAAAGACTTCGGTCGGGGCACACTTAYGTGTAGTCCCACTTGATTGCTTTAAGAACTGGAAGGGCCAAACTTAGGCTCGGTGCTGGTTTAACACTGTGCAGAGAGGACAGACAGACTGGGGTTTTTGGAAGAGGGGACATAGTTTCACCAGAGTAGGAGGCTTCTGAGTAAGAAATTGTTGGAAGCTGAGAGAGTATTTTTGAGAAATATCCCTTTCTTGCTCTATTTTTGTACTCTTTCCCAGGCATCCATTTACAACCACAGTTGGAGACAGGATAGTGAGCCAGACAGTCTGACCCACTGCAGGTTTTTTCCTCATTTTCTTGGGATTATCCTTTCTAGAGAAATGTGGTCCCTTTTTCATTCATGTGGACATAGGTGGAGTAAATCAACATGCGCAACATGGGATTTAGAGAGATCAGAAAATATCTACCTTCACAATTATTTCTTTTGCTGGTTTGAGGGAGCCAAACATCATATGGGATGAATGCCAGTGAAATTCAGAGAGGTTGTTATGGTCTTCCATCTCAGGAAGCTATAAAGTCTTCAGCAGCACTGAATCCAAGGCATCCTTGGTGAGAAGACTTGGCTATCGCTTTTTCCTCATCCTCATGGAGAGATACATGATGCTCTGCCTGGTTAGCAGGAAAAATGTACCTCTGGGAAGTTTTTGTGGCTCTGTGCTCTGGGTTGCTAAAACCATATTAAAGCAGCAGACTACTGGAAAAATCTAATGAATGTGTTCCCAGCTATGAGGACATATGCTCCTTCTCCATAGATATTTGAGTTATAGAGTTAGACATCTTCAGGTGATGCCTCTGCAGTCTCCCTTCTAGGATCCCAGGTGAACTATGATGGATGGCTGTCAAAAATGGGCATACTACTTCCCAACCTGCCTCCCAGCCATTAGCAGTAAAGGGGACATAGCTGGGATGCTGGCTGTGTCATTATATCAGGAGTGAGACAAGGATGGTATAACCAGGGGTAGCTGTAAGAGCTGGGAAACTGCTTGTTGGAGGACATCCACAGGGTTCTCAAAGATGTTCTGGACACTGAAGGAAATGAGGCACTCAAAGAGAAACTCTTACACTGAAATCAGTAATGTGATTTGACACAGTGCTGCTGTAACAGTCTCGAGGACTAGATGGCTAATTGCAAAGATATAAGCAAAGGGAGGAGCCTTCTTCATCAAGTAGGAATGTTAGAGCCCTGGGGAAAAAACAGGAAATCTGTTCATTAAATTTATTAAATTTCAATTAGGAGTTTACAGCTCGTAAGGGTTCATATTCCTAATGAAGAGATGAGTATATTTCAGCTAGTGGTGAACTATTTCTCCTCCTTTTCTGCAGTGCTCAGGGGAAGCCACTTGTACCAGCCACATACAGAAAAGCAGCCTGGGAAGCTGGACTGTGATTTTAGTTTGAAGGAAATATGGATCATAGGAAACTGCTCTGGTGATACCTTCTGCCATTTACATTTAAATTTCAAGTAAAGTACTTCAGCTCAGGTGTGTTGCTAGAAGTGCTTCAAGCTGAGCAGCTGGACATCAATTTCCAGGAAAGCCTGGTTTGGTCCCTGGAGTTGGCCTATTGGGTGCTCTGGGGGTCAGATGGTTGCCATACACCCACTTACTCTCTGACTGGGCTTGCAAAGTTTGCCTGAGCTTGTCTTTAAAGACGACCCTCACCCACTTTTTTTTACTTAGCAGTTTACTGATGAGTACATTTGTTTCCTTCTGACTGCCAGTGAAAATGTCCTTTTCCTTGACTGATTATTACGTGTAAAACATGGTCCCTGAGTAGGGACCAGATCCTAACTCTCCTCTTTGTTAAGGAACTGCCCTGTCGCAAAGCTTCAACTGAACTGAAAATGCTTTTCTCTACCAAAGCAACAAATCCAGTCACACTGAAGGCACTCAAACAATTTCTGAAGGCTGTTCCACAAGAGCAGCCACCTCAGAATAAAGCACTCAAATATAGTGTTCAAAGACTAGTGGAATGACTCTGCAAATATGAAGCAGAAGTTGCACAGCCAACGTGTATTATGCTATGTTGATTGTATTAGCTGTTTTTTATTTTATATTGAAGCATCCAAAGATGACATAAGGACTTCTGATTGAAAAAACCTAAAGAGATATGTGTTATATATTGCAGTTTTTCAGTTTTCCAGTGGACATTCATTTCTTTCACACTACCACATATCTCTGACGGGACTAAATGCCACAAAAGATGTCAGTCTCTAGGTCACAGATGACACGTATCTTTTCAGTATTAGAGCTTGAGCCTGAATGCTCAGTGAGACCCACTGAAGTTAGGTGCTCAGCTTCTGCTGCTGAGTGTCATCATATTTTGGAAGCTAATTTCCTTTGAAAATCCCAGCACAAAGGAACATCAAAGAGCAATGACTGAACATCATATTATTGTGAAATGAAAGAAGGAGGGAATATATAGCAAAGGGGTATTTTTTTGCTGCAAGGCTCCATTAGCAGTAGAAAACATAGGGAAAAGTGGAGACCAGTAAAGGTAACCTCAAAATATTTGTGGTTAAAACACTCAAAACCTTTTTGTTTTAACAAAGTTCAGATTCTTTTTAAGGAAAGAGCATGCTATTAAAAATGGTAGCTAGCAAAAAATCAGTCTTCTAACATAGCAGTATCAACAGAAATCTTTTGGCTAGCTAAAGATGTACAATTGTATTGAGGCAGGGACAGGGGACTGAGTTGTTTCTAGCATTAAAACAGAAAAGGTGATATCTTTCTCTGAAGACGTTATTTGCGCTGTCAGCCAGAAGAGAAGCTCCTACAACTGGATATTGTGCTCCTTGCAAAAGATCGTAAGTTAAGGGAGTTTATTTGTCCCTTTCACTGTGTTGGTGACAGGGCCTTGAGGGGGGCTGCCCAGACTCGCCCCCCCGCCCGCAGCCCAGGACCCCATTTGCGCTCCCTGGGGCCATCAGTCGCTGCCCCAGCGATGCCGCAGCAGGGCCGGTCTCCAGCTCCCCACAGCCCTGCCCTGCCCAGCCATGGGTCCACACCACACTGGAAAATGCTATTGCTGGTAGCCACATACAGCACAGAAATAACTCAGCTACCAGTACACCACTGCTTTTTGCAGGGCTTATATTTTTTTAAAAAATCTATTATTGAGATTTGTGAAAAGAAGTATTTCCATTGTCTTTAGTCTGMTTCAACTACCTGTAGTGAGAGATTTTTTTTCATGGGATCAAAGGCAGGTCAGTATTGAGAATTTTGATATCTTGTCCAGTATTGTTGTAAGTTGAAAGCATTTGATACAGAAATCACTACGGGTCTGTTTTCCCTGAAGTATTAACAAGAGTATTGCCCCTAACATGAATCTTACTGACACAAAAAACAATTAACTATTAATATGAGTTGTCTGGCTTGTTGTGGAAAAGAGGGGGAATTTGCTGTAGTTCACACACCTCATCTGTTGCTAACCCCGCAGCAACTCAAGTACTATTTTTCAGCATGGCTATTCTTGCTTAAGCTTCCCTAGCTCTGGAGGTGAGTAGGCAAGTTGAGCTAATTCTGTAGCAAATGTATAGCGTGAGATGGTTAACTTTACTGAATTATTTTACAGCACAACATGCTGATTTATAGCTCATGTTGCATCAACCCAGGTTTATACACATTTACTTAAAATTCTAGAGTAAGAAGACCTCTCTGCACAGAACTACATTAGAGTTTGCAAGGGACATAGAATTACCTTGAATAAAGAAATGGTGTCTGTAATTGGTGACCTTATGTTAAGAGGGGCAGAGTTTGTATGGCTACTGGAATTTTTGTAGATAACTATAAGCAATGACTGTTGACTGGATTAACATGCTGCCTTGCCTTCTGCTGATCTGTTTACTCATGACCAAAAATGGCTTGCAATTGTGGAGTGCTTGCACTATATACAGTCCTGGAGCTCAGAAGCATTAGATTCACTGGTAACGATTGAATCAGTTGGTTAATGAGTCTGTGAGATCTGGCATTGGCATCCCTTAGTTCACAGCAGTCAGTAATATATAGACTCTGTGTGTATACATGCCGAAGCTTAATTTGCAATCCTATTTAAAGTGGAAAAAATGCCACAATTAAAAAAAAAAAAAAAAAAACCACGTGCAAACAGGGTTCTTTTCACAGTGGACAGAGAATACTGTTAAACAGAGGAAGCACAATATCCCTTTTCATAGCAGGAGATCAAATGTCTGCAGAAGAGTTTAATTTATACTTCTTCATGTGCCAGAGCTGTGTCTGAGACATTGCAGCATTTCAGTACTTTCAATCAGGTCATAGTTTCCAGCACAGATTACTTCATCCCTTTTAAAATAGAACAAATAGAATAAATGGAATTCCACATAATCATGGTAGGAGCTGGGATTATAGGAAATTAAAACACATATTTAAAAGCAGAGATCTGTGCGGTAAATAATCGTGACACAGAGCTTGGAAAGTAGTGCTTGGTCTCTTCTAGGTAGTTAATGGGCAACGAGGGTCTTTGGCTCTGCACCTTTCTGTAGCATGGGGGTGTGGGTGTATCCTAGAGGAGGATGACGAGAGTGATGGTGGATAATGTGCAGTGTCACATTTAATGAAGTTGCTACCTTTCCAGAAGAAATATTAAAATAACGCCACTTGACTCAAAGGCAACCTAGACAAACGCTGGCTGATGTGAATCAGGCACGGACTTTATAGTCTGTGCACCGCCACGCAGTTTTGATTGCTTTCCCCAGTTAGGTCCTCTGTTCCCTAGCTGCTACAGAATATTTCACATCTCCCAGCCACGGCTCTGCGTTGGCAGTTGGAGAAAAGGTGTTGATGAATTCTGTCTCAAATTTCTGCATGTCTGAAGAAAGCCCTTATAAAATACCAGCATATATTATACCGATATCCCCCAAACAGAAAAGTAGCTCACTGCAACCTGGAATGCTTTGAACCAGTACTGTAAGACAAGTGTTTGCAGTATTTATTACAACAGGAGAAAATTAAACTAGAAACATGTTGTTCCTTAATTATAGTATTTGCCCAACACTGCCCTTGTTGTGATCCATTTTTGGCAATAGAAAAAAGAACTATCAATAACTTATTTGTGACATGACAAAATTCCAACTCACATCAGAGCTATTTCATTAGGCAATGTACAAGCATGCAGTGAAGACAGCCCTTGCCCCCAAAGGACTGTTTTGTCTACATAAGTGAATGAGAGACTAGGATATTACATGTGTTACCTCAAGGCACAGAAGAACTCAGTAGCAAGGCTGGGAATCGAATTGTTTTCCTGAGTCACAATCCTGTGTCATTAAAGATAAGCTCACTCAGGTCATGTGTGTTTTATGTATGTGCATACATGCATGAATACAATCACATTTGTGCAGTTTGACATGCAGGCTGGACTGTGGGTCTGTAACTTGCATATTTGTATCCTTTTTTTGCATCATGTCTAACTATGGTAAAGATTACACTGACAGACTAATTCCTTTTGGGAAGGTTTYTGTTTAAAAGCAAGTAAAACTCTGGAAGAGAAGGCAAATTCATCACTGGTGAGTTGGCTGAATCCAGTCACATGCTGTACAATATAACTTATCCTTAGGAATTCATGCCTCCATTGCGTCTGCCTACCAGATAAGCTATGCTGAGATGAAAGTGAGTTGCATCACATTCTGGTGCCCAGAGCACACAGTTCAGGCTCTGTTCCTCCTTTGTTCAACTGGATGCTTTATAAGAAACAGCATTCCCTCTCTCAGAAAAAGAAGTTAATCGAGAGGGAGATATACAGGTAAAAGTTTTATGCATGGCACTCTGTTAATATTTCTGAACATTTCAAAAGTGTACTTTAAAGTTACTTGCGTTGACTCGGCTTCTTTAAAAGTTTAACCTGGATTGCTTTAATCGCAGAAAAGAGAACTCTCTTGCTTGACTTTGGTAAATGCAGTCTCCTACTGACATCAAAGATTATAGCAACTGCAAGGCACTAGTTTGCCTTTGTAGTTCCAAGTTGCTCAAAAAACTTTTAATGTATTCTTGTAGGTGTAACCATGTGTCATAAATATACCCGCCAACAAGAGATAAACCCTAACTTGAAAACAACTGTTAATCGATTACTGCAGAAAAACTGAAAAACTCAAAGTGAATAATGCTAAAAGGTGTTAATTTGTGGATTTCTGTAGGCTTTGAAAAGCAAAATTAAGTCTGTATGGGATTTGGATGTGTAACATAAACTGTGGGCCATGTGCCTCACTTGTATAAATCAGCATCATTGCACTGAGAGCCAGGAGAGCTCTGCTGCGCTCCAGCTGAGAAAGTGGCCCATGACTCTGAACACATGGTGATCGACATCAGTTTTTGTTTGGTTTCATTTATTTGGGGAGGTAGGGAAAAGAATCTAATGGGGATTTGCTAGCCTATCACTCAAGTCTGTAAACGTTTTTCCTTTTCTGCATGAACGTTGCTGCTACTGACTGGTGCAAACTGAGTATGAACGATGTTTCATGCTTGCACCAAGCTTTAGACCCCCAAGCCTTGGGGACGCTGGCAATGATGCTAGGAGATTATATGATCCACCRCAAAATGATTCCAGGCAGGCAGCAGACAGTAGCCGACGTTGGCAATCAAGAGGGACAGCAGTGGCAGCTCTAAGCATTGTCCTAACTTGCTAAATGGCCCCTCTTTCCATGCAAAAATGCAGGCACACACAAAAACACTTCTCTTCAGAGCTAGGCAGAATTTTTGCAGTGAAACTTCTTACCAGCTCTGTCTATTTAGCTCCAGAAAAAACAAATTCACAAATCTGTCAAAAAACCTGAAATTTTGAATTTCAAAAAGAAATGTTTTGACTTTTTTATTTGAAGTGCTTTGCTTTGTTATCTTAAATTTTACTTACATTCATAATTTAAAAAATAATTATCTCAACAAAATGAAGGAAGGGTTCATTCAGGTAGAATAAAATTAGAGGAAAAATCAGAATGTAAAATTAGAGGAAAATATTGCATTTGGTTTGGTCAGTAAAGTAAAAGATCACTTTAGTCATAAACTTCACTGCTTGTTTTCCTTTGCTCCATCCTTCTCTGCATAATTTTGCAATGTGTACAGGAACATTTAATGAGGAACAAATTCAGGCAAAAGGCCATTAGAATATTTGTTGAGATGGATACCAGACGACATCTGACTCTAGTGTACTGGCAATCTCATGGGAATGTGGAAAGTCAGGTGAACCGTAACTTTGCCTTTGTGGTAGAATTGATGTAGGGAAAGGCAAAGGAGGGAACAAATAAGGGAAAGCCAGAACCAAGTTGTATGTATGTATGTATGTATGTACATGTATGTGTATTTTTTTTAGTACTTCAAGCTAGAATTGGGAAATCTCCTTCAGCCTGCTTTTGGATTATACTTGCAAAGCTTTATGTATCTTTTTGCCTCGAGTTGGTAGAGAAGAAGAGAAGACAGAGTTACATGGATCACGGCAGCCATTGAAGTTAACGCTGGGTATGCAATTTAGCATGCTATAAATGTCAACTAACTGAGGCTCCCCCACTCACTTCTTGGTGCTGTGAAGTGATAATGAAACCAAACAAGCTTAAATATCCTTAACCAACCTTTTGTCCTACAGCATCGTGAGTGAACCGAGCCTTGGCAGCTCTGGGACTGCAGAGGTCTCGTGGGTGGTGGGGTGAGGCTGATGGCAGGCTGTGCTGGAAAAAGGTGGCTTCACTGGCACGTGCCGGGCTTGGTCCTATGGCTTAGGGGCTGCTCAGCCTCACCGGAGGGCTGGTGGCAACCTAGCACTGCCACTGCGGTTGGCTCACATTAAAGTGAGAGAGAGGGACGCTGTCCCAGGCGGGGAGGAACTTGCTCAGCCTTGCTGAGTTTCGTGGCGTGGGGTGGGACTTGGAGCTGGCAAGGAAACATTTTGAGAAATTGGTGTATTTTGAAACTTGGTCAGGTTCTTCTAGGTGCAAATAGTTGTACTGCTTCAATTTTAGCCCTGGTATGGGTTTAGGGTGGTTGGCATTTAGAATAGTAAAGAAAAGTGGAGGGCGGGCATGAAAAGCCCATGCCTCGAGCACTTCCAACACTATCTATGCTGCTTTAGCCTGGGGGCATAACCTGGAGCAGCATAAAGCACCTCCATACCAAAGCACTTGTGCCTTTTCTAAGGGTTGTGGTCATTTCTGGGGTGGGAGAAAACTACTTATTTTGCAGCTGAAATTACTCCACAGTTACACAAACTACTGAGGTAGCTATTGTGGTATGCAGGCAGTGCCTGGCCCTTGTCTAATTAATTGGTTTCTCAAAACAACAACAAACAAAGCAGCCCAGCCCCACTCACCCTGCACTTTTCATTTTGATATTATTTGCCTAGTTTTCAACCTCGCTGGCTATGGGCATTTTCTTCCCAGCAGGGCCTGAARTTTTCATAGGAGGGAAAAAAAGCTCCTACTGCAACTGTTAGCTGATCTCAGGGTGCATTGCAAATTAAACCTTTGTAACCCAGGGTCGATTTGGGCCCATTGTACTTAATATCTCTTCAGCTATACTGACATCAGTGAGACTTTTTTCACCATCCTGCACAATCAGGACTTAGTGTTGCAAACAGTAAATTTACTTTTTGGAAACTGATGTAAAAGACAAGGTATGCGCAATGTGGCTGAGTTAATTGTGCAGGAGAAACATGGGGCCAGATGCACAGTGATTATCAATTGAACTGAAGCCAGAGACTCAGCCCCTTAACTTTTCAAATTTTTGACTCCCTGATGTTGCCTCTCCCTCTATCGCACTGCATTAACTCACAGCGTAGCTGGAACGTTCCACAGTTACTTACAAAAAAGGATCTGTGTGGGAGGGTGAAGGAGGATGGTGGGGGCGACAGGCAATTCATGGGGAGGAAAAAAAAGGAGCTGGAAAAATCAAGAAATAGAAAGAACATAAGGGGGAATTGCATCTTTCCCTATATTTGAGTGGGACATTCTTGGCATTTCTGCCACTATGAAGTGCTGCGTGAAGTTATATATTGGCTCACCTCTTATTCAAATAATTTAAGATGGCATTCCAGAGCAGTCGAGCCTTTTGTTATCCTGTCCCTAATTATGCATTTTTCCATCAAAAAACAGTGGTGAAACGAGTCCATTTAACTCCCTTGCAATGTTGTCTGAGAGTCCTGAAATGTTCTGGAATGTGGATGGCATAATTTTTTTATAATCAGCATCTGCAAATATGGTAATTCAAAACCCCTTGGCCAATTTGCCTCAGACTTCATATTTTCAATAGGGGCTATAAAAACTGAAGGCAACTGCACCTGAAGTTTCTAATTTTGGCCATTTTTTTAAAAAAATGACATTTGAAACTTACAGCAAAAATGTTTTCCATCCTACTCTCACAACATCAAATGTTGTCCTGGTTTCAGCTGGGTTAGAGTTAATTTTCTTCCTAGTCGTTGGTATGGTGCTATGTTTTGGATTTAGCATGAGAAGAATGTTGATAACACACTGATGTTTTAGTTGTTGCTAAGCAGTGCTTACACTAGTCAAGGACTTTTCAGCTTCCCATGCTCTGCCAGGTGCACAGGAAGCTGGGAGGGAGCATAGCCAGGACAGCTAACCCRACTGGCCAATGGGGTATTCCATAGCGTATGAAGTCATGCTCAGTATAAAAAGCTGGGGGAAGAAGAAGGAATGGGGGAACATTAGGAGTGATGGCGTTTGTCTTCCCAAGTAACCGTTACGCGTGATGGAGCCCTGCTTTCCTGGAGATGGCYGAACACCTGCCTGCCGATGGGAAGTAGTGAATGAATTCCTTGTTTTGCTTTGCTTGCGTGCACAGCTTTTGCTTTACCTTTGAAACTGTCTTTATCTCAACCCATGAGTTTTCTCACTTTTACCCTTCCGATTCTCTCCCCCATCCCAGCGGGGGGGAGTGAGCGAGCGGCTGTGTGGTGCTTAGTTGCTGGCTGGGGTTAAACCATGACAAATGTCTAAGCAGACTTTCTCTCAAACTTTCTATAATATAAGTTACCTTCCAGTGAGACCGCACATGGAAAATTTCAGTGCAGAATTTATTTCATAAAACTCACAATAACAAGAGATTAGAGTGGAATCTCAGGGTATTTAACTAAAGCGCCTGCTCTTCTCCAAAGTTATGTTCCTCTGACACACACACGCACACACATACAGAGAGAACTTCCACAACAATGCAAAAATCACCATTTGCCAACAGACAGGGCAAGTCATTGCATTTATTTCCAGTTCAAAGCAATTGAGAGGAAACAGTGGTCTATCAGACCTACTGTGTGATAAATAATGGCTGGTGAACAGAGATCTAATTTTTAAAATTATGAGTGTGCGTGCAAATACTCACAGAGGTGGTGTGCAGTTGCATCTGTGGTATGAATTTGGAAGCTCTCGGTGTGCACAGCCAATATACCCATAGATACAGCCAGGAAGGCGGGTAGTTCCCGTAATGTGTGTGTTAGGGGGGAATGGCTTCAGAGAGAACCGCTTTGACATCCACTGTGGATTTGCATAATAGGTGGCCACTGAGACTGGAAGTACAGCAAGGACTGAGAATTCCCAGATTGCTCTTTATAATCTCCTGAGCAGCACACAGCAAAAGATCTGCCTTAGCATGTATTCCTCCTCTATAAAATGGCTGCTTTTCTTTCGCACCAGAAACCTGTGGGTCTTAACTGATACCTGTAAAACATTGCATGCTGGGATGGCATGTGCTGCAGAAATGCAAAAAACATAATTAGCGTTGCTGTCCAGTGGTAGAGCTTGATCCAAAGCCCACTGACTTCCCTAGATCTTGGCTCAGGTCAAATAATTTGCAAGTACTACGATTGCACTGCAATACTACCCTGCCTCTCTGGTGTTTTGATCCTCAGTTACACAGGGGAGATAAGGAGCAGAGGGGAGAAGAGATGCTTCAGGTTTGCTGCTGAACATCTCGTAGGAAAAATTGCTATTTGGATGAGGGCAGCCTGCTATGCAGATCTCCACTGAGACACTTCTGACAAGGACAAAAATCTAAGCTATGTCACAAGGAACCTACGTACCAAAACAGATTTGAACATAAYTGTTTTGAAAGAGAGTCTTGCAAGTGAGGGAGCCAGTGTAGCACAACACATGGGACATGGTATTTTTTAAAGAAGTAACTCAGCTCAGAGTGTTTTCCTGCAGCAAAGAGACGGGGGGCTACTGCTGCATCAAACCTGCGAAAGCGCCGGTCAGCATAGCACAGGCCCTCCACTTTCTTTTAACATTTCCCGTCTTGTTCTCTACTTAACAGGGGCTCTAATGCTCCGTGACAGCACCTGAGAACAAGGGCCAGCCACGAGCCGTTCTGCCGAGCCCCTCGGAGCTGCTCGCAGCCAAGGCAGCCATCGCTCCAGCAGAGCTTGCCAACCGCAGGCAGCACCGGCTGGCTGCCGGGCGCCCGCGCCTGCCAGGGGCAACCTCTTTGAAGTGCAGCCACTCTTCCCGGCCCCGTTCCCTCCCTTCTGCTAGGTGTTAACGCAAACATCTCCCCGTCCAAAAGAGTTTCATTATTTATTGGAGGCTACTTTTCTGCCAGCTGAGTCCCAGACTTCAGTAGCTTTGCAGGAGCCAAACAACTGGATATACGTCTCCAAAGATATCATAAAAACCTGGGTAAAATGGCTATTGAATGTGCATACGGAGCACCTTATGAAAGTAATCTCTTGTGTCAGAGCACCGTGTGCCAAGAGAAACAGCGAGCGAGCCCTCTCTGGAGAGAGGTGCTGACAGTGACAGGTATTAGTGCACTGATTACAATGGAAACATTTGTATATTAATTACAAACCACTCAGACTTACCCCCCTCCCAGGTTTGCCTTTTTTTTTTTTTTAAAAAAAAGAAAAAAGGTGGAGGAGGGAGGTTTTTATTATTGCTGATCAGGGAGTATTACTTGCATCTCTCTCATGGCATATGTTCATACGCCTGTGGGCTCACACACACAGCGTTCTCATTTCAAAGCTGAACAGCTCTCTTAGCTATTTTTCTTTTCCCTTCTTCAGGACTTCAAGGAGTGAGTAGGATGTAATCTCAGAGTGAGGAGGCTTGGTTCTGTGCCAGGCACTACTGACTTACCACGTTGTCCCTGAGTAAGTCACCTCACCTTTCTTCTTCATCTTGCCACCTGTAAAAAAGGGACTGTGATATTTTCCTTCCTTTGTTTAATTAACTAGCGGCACTTTAAAAATTCATAGACTGAAAGCCTTCACGTCACATTTTTATTTTAATTAAAACCTAATTGACTTCAGGGCATTGTAGAAACCTCCAGAAACATTCAGTCTGAGTCTTATCTTACATGATTACTGTAGCCTCGTTGCTTTAAATAACTTCCACCATTTTAAATGCTAGTCTGCCTGTTGGAAGGGATGTAGTAAGAAGGCGGTCCTGATCCAGCAAGGCTCATCAGTGGGACAGAAYTTACATAGGCCTCTGCTGAGCACTAGAGGGGAAATCCTGCTTCACTGAGGGCTGTGGGAAAGACATTTTGCCCTAAGTAACAAGAAATGGACATCTTCCCAAARCAGGGATTGAATTTGTACCATATTGTAAAAGAATCCAAGTTGCAGGGAATAGGTGAGGGGAAAACCATACCGCTGTCACCTGACCCAGCTTTCTGCTTGTCGCCCATCTTGTGCTTTTTAATATGTCTCTATGTATATCATTGAAGCTTAAAAATTGGAGGTGGAAAAGGACACTTGGGTCACCTAGATTGTTTTTGTGCACTGCAAAGTTGCCTCCTACAACGTATCTCATGTTTTATGTATTGGCACGTAGGGCAGAAAGGAGCAGAGAGGTGATCAAAATAGGGGCGATTGCCCACCCCCATTCACAGTTTTCCTGTAAGCCCTTCTTTCAGGTAGCAGCTGGGATCTGATTCTGTGATTCCTGCTAATTTGAATATAAGCCATTTTTGTATGCAAGGGATTGCTGACACCAGCAAGTTTCACTGTAATGATTACTATGGAAACGTTTATCTATAAATATAAAATTCTTTAAAGCTTAGCCTTTTATCTTTATAGAAAAAGGCCTGTTTATGTCACTTCTAAGCTTCCAGCTTTAATGTAGACATGAGCTGTTCTCATGCCAAACAAGATAACCTCAGTGTTAGAGCTGTGTGAGCTTTGAAACATGGGAATTTGAGCTAAAACTATTATTTTTTTAATACAATATTAATAGCTGAATGGAAAATATTTTAAAATGCCTTTCTAAGCCCAAAGCTCTAGTTCACTTGCAGTCTTCTTTTCTATAGGTTTTATTGTAATGTTGCTTGTATGGAATAGCTGCTTTCAGCTGCCAGTCAGTCCTTAAACTCTGCGTGCGTGCGTGCGCTTGTGTGTATGCATGGTGGTGAGGCTTGTGGAAGCAGAGCAAAAATGGAGAAGTTACTTGTTCATTAACCTTTTTCCTTTGGAATGTTTTTAGATGTTGCTTTTCAAAGCCTATGTAAAAATATGGTTTCTAAGTTTAGGGCCCCAAAAGATTTTTTCAGGTTTTTTTTTGCTAAGTGACAAAAAAGAGACATGACTTTAAGTTAATAAGATTAAGTTTTTGTTACTTAAAACCTACAGTGAAAAGGATGCATTAAGAAAGACGAGGACTARTATTTTTTCTTTGCATTTCTATCTAAGAGTTTTTAAAAAATATTTTTCCTTAATTTCAACATTCACACTTGAGAAATATCTATATTAACATAGATWTTTTTTTCAAACATACACACTAATACCACAAACACACACATTTGCAGCTACTCTAAAGCTACTCCATTAAAGTTATTCTCAAATCAGATGGAATCATGGGGGTTAAGTAATATATATTTAGGGTCAAAACTTAAATTGTTCCAAAATGTTTGCAGGATCAGGTCCCCACTGATTTTAGGAACAGAATTCATGACATACGCAGAGCAAAATCATAGCTGATGACGATCAGAAGGTTAATTTGTTATTCATTGCCAGGGAGCAATTGATAGCAGCAACCTTGTCTACAAGGGCACAATTCATATATATGTATTAAACTTTCTCTTTGTGTAGGTTTTGATTATTAATACTGATGATTTTTTCCTTCCACTTTTGGGTGGAATGAGAAAATGGACAATTAAATGTTTCATTTAAAATTCAGCACTAGCCTGATGAGCTAAAACTAAGAAGTTCAGTTCAAGGATAGAGGGGGCTTTAAGTTGCCTTTTGTTCTTCCAATTTTATAGGAGGAATAGAGAGATCCTTGGCATAATTTAGACACTGGGCAGAGTCAGTTTTTACGTTCAAATGTCTTTCCTGGATTGTTCTAGGGACTGCAGTCCCATCCATAGTGCGTCCTGCGCGGGTGTTTGAGAGGGAATCCCATGTTACAGGACTGAAGAGGCTGCTGGCGGTGAGACACGGTCTCATCTTCCTGTTTGATTCTCCCTTTGTTCATTTCCCTTCCTCGTTTTTTCTCACCAGTGGACTGTTATTAAAGTTCTCTGAAATCTTAAATGGAAGTGCAGCTGAAGTACAGACAAATCATCCCACACTTCACTGGGCTGTACATACCTCTGCCTGCCCTAGCTCTGCTCTTCCAAGTTCACTTACTGTTTTGTGCTCTGAGAGTAGCGGCAGTCAGAGGACTCAATTGGATACTGTTAGTAATCGAACAGATTGCCTGGAAATAAAAGATCTAAGAGCCAGCATTAAGCTCTTAAATAGAACATGCAGTAAAAACACAACAATATACTGTGGCTCCCATAGGGCTGAGGGAAATTCAAATAGTAAAGGTCTCATAYTGGATTCAAAGAGATACTCCCAAATTTAGAAGATTATTTGAATCCTATCCCAATAATTCAAACTTGTTAGATCTGTAAAATTAGTCTGTAAATCTCACAGGAAGGGTTGTGGGGTATTTCAGCACTTCCATTTGTGCTCCTGGCTGGAGCATGAGTATTAGTATAAAAACATAAAAATGACCATGAAAGTAACTTTTAAAGCAGTAGCAGCTTTTTATTCTCTTTCAAATCCTACAGAAAGGATTAGGGTTGTGGGAAAAGATTTAGCTTACTTTCTATTCAGTCCTAATTGGCTTGCCCAGCCTTGATATATTAAACCATACATTGTTAATGTCTTTATCACGTCTGTATTTCTTGTCCCATTTCAAGCTTCAGATCACGGTCATCAATCCTCACCAGAAAACAGTCTCCTTTCCTAGAGCATTGCATTGCAAACGTAGCAGTGATTAAACTGGGAGGACTGACAGTAGGGGGTTACCATGATAACTGGTACCTGGAAGGAGGGGTCTGGATGAAGTTCCCTGAAGTAAAGACAGGAATGTCACTGAGAGGGACTTGCATCTATAGCATTCTGCTCAGCCTAACAATGTGGGATAGTCCTCTATTCTCCTCACGAGCTGTGCTCACTGCAGTGCTCCAGTAGCACCATAACCAGGACTAATGTGGCGGGGTCTTTGGGATGTGAAGTGTTTTCTACTGGATGTCTCTGTGGCATCTCACATGAGGGGGCAGAGCTCCAGCAGGCAGTGGGGAAATGCACGGGTGTGTAGCAGAACCGTAGCAGTAAAATCAGCATCTTCTTTCCTTTAGTAAACTGGAACCGGACTCTTCCCAGTTATGCCCACTGACAGGACAAGAGGCATTGGGCACGAAATGCAACACAGGAAATTCCACTTAAACATAAGAAAACACTTTTTTACTGTGAGGGTGATTGAATACTAGAAGGGGTTGCCCAGAGAGGGTGTTGAGTCTCCATCGTTGGAGATATTCAAAACCCGGTTAGACATGGTCCCGGACAACGTGCTGTAGGTGACACTGCTTGAGCAAGGGGGTTGGGCAAGATGATCTTCAGAGGTGCCTTCCCACCTCAGCCCTTCTGTGAGTCTGTTACTGTGGTATGGCTAACTGTTGAATGTACAAGTGAGACACTGCATAGGAGGGACAGTTGTGCGAGGACTACACAGAGCTTTGCACAGCTTTGCGTGTAATAAAGCCTGCCATTTGAGGTTGCAAGCATTCACCACGACCCACAGAAATACCCCTAATTTGTTTGGCCTGAGGATTGGCTAGCATTTTGGGAGGATAAGTAAATGAGAGTAACCTCTACTACTTGCAGATACACTGGTGCAAGTGGGATGCCTTGTCCCTCCTCCAGAAGATGAAGAGAAGCCTGCGTGACAGGGAAGCAAAGTCCAACAGATTTTGCCTTCACTGGCAGAAATATRTACTATTGCAAGGCAGTAGTATTGCAAGAGGTAAAATTGCAAGGCAGGTCTGCCCTGTTCGGTCACACTGAGATATTCTGGCTTTGCGTTCTGAGAAGGTTCATGTGTTTTCTGTGCACCCTGGAGATGTTCACCCCATCTTTCCAGCACAACTGTAAATTTTATGCAGAACAAGGCATACATATATTACATGTATATCTACATGTATATGAATATCAGGCCTGAGGGTTTGGTGGAGAAATAGGTCACAGCTCAGTCACTCAGTTTAGTCAACACCTTCTTTGCTGGGAGATATTGCTGTTACATGATAACAAGCATCAACCTTTCTGATGTGTGTGAACCTGGAGGTTTTTAGCCTTCTTAATCAAGTGCACTATAGAAGTGATGATTTATCTGAGGAACTAACCCATCAGGGCGGCCAGTTTTAATAGCCAAGAGCTAGAAAGTGCTCTTTCCAAATTAAACACATTGTTATGTTTCTTTGGGTTCTGTTTCCGTATAGTTTGCGATGGAAGTACCTGTTTCCATTCACAAATGGATAAACACAAGTATACATTTACTCTTCCGACTCTGGGAAAAAGATTGCTAGCAGGTTGACATGGAGGGGGCCCAATGTACCTGGAATAATATGAAACACCTTTTTTGTATGTATTAGTTTACATACTGTGTTCAGGAAACAGGGTACAGAAACTTCCTTAAAACTCCAGGAACAATAGCTATTGTTGGTTGTTGATATGGCATGAGCTCATATCCAGGATACCGAGAAAGGAACTCCTGACTACAATAAATAATATACTTCTTAACTCCTGGTGTGAAAGAATGTATTTATTGTTTTTGCAAAGAGAGATGGAGAAATAAGGCTTTAAAAAGAGGGGGTTTGCATGGCAGGACAAAGGCTCTGATTTTTTTTTTCTTTTTTTTTCTCTTAAAAATTCAATTAAGGAATTTCTTATGGAAGAAAAAAAGTTTTATAGTCAGGTTCCCAACAGTTTGTTGAAATCTATTTCAAATTTGACTGCATTATATGAAAATGATACGATTAGTGTGACAGGCCTATAAAGCTATTCTTTCTAACTGTTTTTTTCTTGCCTACATCTGCAGTGGGGGTGGGAAACTATTCATCACACAGCTCAAAGCTCTTGGTCAAAGTTATACAGGAATATGTTTCTCTGGATTTTTACAAAGTTAGTTAGGGTAGAGGAGCTTCTTTCATGCTACAGTCTGTCAGCCCTTTAGGAGCACAGCCTTAAGTTGTTTGAAAAAGGAATTTGCAGAACCCTGGCTGTTCTATCTCAAACTGACACTTACACTAGATTTAGTGGATACTCATGACTAAATTGTGCACTACAAAAGGAAAGACCTTGAAGGGAGCCTAATCTTTAAATGGTATGCACCAGTTAAAACACAGGAGTGGGAGTTAGGGGGCTCTGCAGCATTTCTGATACTGTGGCACCAGTCACGTCACTTAGTAGAGGAAAAGGGAAAAGGCTCCTATCCTATGTGGATCCTCCACCTCCTAGGAGTGTTACCTTTTTTCATCCCTTTAATGCTTCCCAAGAGAGCCATCTGGAGTACTTTGGTGAAGCAAAACTTTGTCACATTCATTATTTTATTGAAATGTTAGCCTCTGCAAAACTTTGCTCGGATGGCTTTTGGGTTCAGAGGGAGTGCTTGCTTGGTTTGCTGGAGGTCTGGACTGTGTAACACTGAAGCCAAATCCCCACTCCCTACTCAGTCACTTGGAGCAGACACTCATACCTCTGTACTCCCAGTCTTGCCATAAGCACCCAGCTAATGCCTGTGAGGTAGACTCCCCTGGAAAATTGAGTTATCCTTCCTTGTTCCTAAGACAAAAGCAATGGACACTCAAAACTATTATCATTTTTCAAAAATGTCTCCTGCCCCAGAGTCTAAATTTTGACTACCCAAATGGCTATTTCAGACGTTGTCTGTGTTAATGTTGCTATATAGGTGTCTTGTAAGGGCAAGTATTAAGCCTTGCAGTGACACTTCTTAAATGAAATGGTAAATTTTTTAAAGATAAACTCAATCAATATTAAAAACCCAATAAATTCTAAGCACTGATGTCCAGCAGTGGGGTTTTTTTTAATGCTATATATGGTTTGAGGCACCACTTCCCTATAGAATTATGTATTATTGGCTACTGCACTATATAGATGCCACAGAAATAAAAAGACAGCACTACAGGCTCCAGTCTAGAGGTGAAAAATGGAGAGTGACCTTTGATGGGTTATTTTTTCGTGATTTCTTTTAGTCACTTGCCCCTACTAAACTGAACAATTCTTGGAATATCAAAGTCTTTTGCTAACTTTTGCAGTAAGTAATTCTTGGTTAGATACAACTCAGAATACTTTTTTTTAATATGTGCACTTTACGTGTGCTCCGAAGAGAACATGGCATTCTTTTGGTTCCTTGATTGCAAGGCTTTAAAAATAAACTCAGTGCAACATTGCAAATGAGATAAAATGCATACTTTGACATTTACTTTTGTTTCTCTAAATTTTAATGAGAAATTTAAATAACTTCCTATGAAACACGCCTAGGAAGTGGTAAAGCTGTGCAGTGTGTGGCTTCAAGGCAAAAAGGGTCCAGTTCAAGTTGGTCTCTACAAACAGGCCAATATTTGCTCAGCCTGGAGTTGCTTACACACTTAGGCCAAACTCTTGATTTTCCCAGGCAAAAAGCAAGGAGTTTTGGATGAGGCTTGTTCTGTGTTTTTTAGACTTTCTCATTAGGAAAAGAGTGAAAAGCAAACCTAAATCCCTGCAGGGTAAAGTTGTGAAACTGCTTCATAGCTGCTAGGTCCCAAAGCTGTGATCCTGAAGGGATGTTGGGCAGATGCTCCGCACCYATTCGAAGCCCGCTGCACACACAGAGCAGCTGAGCACCACTCTGTCAGTAGCAAGGTCAAATCCCACTCTTACAAGCCACATTTAAATGTGTTCCCAAATGAACCCCAGCCAGCATTCCCCCTGTAAAAATTAACCCATATATGGTTAAAACCATTTACCAGAGGAACAACATCCCCTCCAAACCTCCCCAAGTGTGCTGGCAGAGTTGCATAAAACCCATAATCTATCAGAAATGGGGCCATGTTCTGATATCTGAAAGACAGGCACTTTTAAAATTATCTTGGGTTTAAAGTGAGTGCTACCATATTTAAAGAATAAGAATAGTTTTCTTCTATCGGCTAATCAATAGCCAATTCCCTACGGGATTTTCTTCTAGAAAGTTAGGACCAGTTTGTCTTTTGGTGGTTAAAAATCATACCACTTAGTAACATTCTTCAACATTATTGTTGATTCCTTATATCAATGTTTGTAATTCATGTACGATGGTGAGAAAAGTTGTCTAGTTTGAAAAAAAAAAAGCATCTCACTTAACAGAGAAAATTAAATTAAATAATCTTTAAGTATGCGGAGACTTTGCTTATATTTCAGAACCCTCTTCTGAATGTTCATATTCCAAGGCAGCCAACTGGACAGCTCAGCTAGTATAAACCTGAGCAAGGAGAGAAGCAGGTTTAGAACTAATTTTGTAGGACTGTTTTTGTTACCTTGGAAAACTACAGGGATGTTGTTAGTTTAGCAAGTTGCAGCTTTGACTAGAAGGTTATATACTCTACACTTTCCATGGTATGATCCAGCTACAAAAGCTGCTATAAAGGCTGCCTTTTAAATGTCCAAGTGCAACCTTGCCAAATCAGAATGACAAAACATTCCTTCCTAATGGGATAAGCCTTGCTCTCATAACTTCTGATGTGTCTGTATCTCCTCTGATTATTTTACAACAAAAAACAGAAGTTGCTGCACCAAAAGTACTGAAAATACTTAATCGTCCCATGCCAGCTTTTTCCTGCTGATCCTGCTGCCGGTTCTGCATCAATGTTTATAGACATTCTTCTTCTCCCCCCTCTTCTGCTTAGATTCCCATTAAAGAAGCACAGGGAGTGTAGTTGTTCAAGTACTCAAAAGCTGGCTGTTGTGGGATGACACTGAGACAAATAGCTTACAGATTTTATTTTATTAACAAATAGATTAAGCACTTCTGTTAGTACAAATAGCATCACAGTAACTGGGACTAAAAGAGAAGGACTCCAGTCACTATGCTTCTCCGCAGGGGACACTTGACATCTGGGGCTGTGACTCAGTCTCTTCAGTATTAGAACGAAGGTGCTATGAAGTGCGTCATGAGAAGCTTTTTACTTCTTCTGACGTACCAAACAGTAACTTTTGTTACAAGCACGACACTAGTGATATATGGTACTTACCCATTCCATGTTTGCAAGTCTTAAAATAATTGTTATGATCTAGCAACTGTCACACCAGAGGGAAAAATATTTTCCTTACCTTAACCCTCACCCTTTATCTATTTTTGTAAGTTTAAACGAGGAGGTCGAAAATTATTTCACACTGATTCTGTAGTAGAAGCAGCAATCTAGACTCTGGTATAGTTTTGTAAAGTTCAGAGAAAAAAGAAAGATAGGAAAGAAATACATAAAAAGCTAAGTAATGTTTTGTCTTCTGGGTTCTGGTCCAAAGATAGGGCTTAAGGAGTTCTCCCAAAAGAAATGAAAGCAGTCATGAAGCGTGCTGTGATATTAAAACACACTCGTACACATTGTCCAGAGTTCCCAGTCCCCCTCCACCATGCCATCTACACTAGTACTGGCAGAAAAATGGCCACATAGAGCCCTTTATGTTTGTTCTAGTCTGTCTTTATGATTAGGGGCCGTATACCACAGTTGTCATGCGAAGAAGCTAGAACCAGTCCCTCCGATTCTAGTTAAAATAGCTGCTGTTTTAGGTATGTGCTTAGGATGTGTGTTACAGAAACATATTTGTTTTTTCAGAGGTCATTTTGAAAAGTGTTCTAAGTGCCCTGGAGTAGTTAAAACATCTCCTTCTACCCACAGGGGGACAGACCCTTTTTAATTCATTTTCCGTTTTGGTCATCTGGTGGCTTCATTCTTGTGACTACCAAGATTCTTTTAATAGACCTTGGATCTCTACTTGGATAAGCAATTTTTTATGCAAGCATAATTCAGCTTTTCAGGCTATCCGAAGGCAAATTTATCTCTGCTACATTGCAGAATTCAGAGTAGGTTTTGTTTTACCTTTCTTTGCTTTTTTAAAAAATATAATAGTTCAGGTCAGGAAGAATTCCTCTGGTCAACCTGGTGTACTCCAGAATAATTCAGTTGCTATGGTTATGAGCTTCAGCCTATGTAAAGACAGAAAACATATAGTAAGAAGATAAGCATCAACATAAGATATCTCTGTTATGTGGTTTACAAGAGCATCACCATTACGATGGCATAATCATGATGGAATTACAGGACACCACAGAAAGTATTCGGATAGCAGATAATAAGACAACATATAATCCAAAACTTCTTTGTCACAGTCAATATAGATAAGGAAATGGAAAACTGATACTAGAGGGGAGGCCTCTCCAGCTTGTTCTGTTTCTTTTTAGTGTCTAACATTCAGAGTCATCACTGAAAGTAATTCAATGGCTTCGCTTTCATCAAAGCATTGCAATTCCTCCACAAACTTGATATAGACTATCCGTCAAGGGGAGGTGGATCCACAGAGCTCCTTAAAGGGCACTGAAACCAGATCCATTTGTGGCAGCTGCCCTTCTCAAAGCCGTCCCACAAAAAAGGCATGATCTTGCTAGGACTGATCTATCCAGTTTCCTCCAGTACTCTTAGCTTTTAGCTTTATAGTTGCAAGCAGCTTTGAAAAAAATTGTATTTCTGACCTACAGAGAGGAGGCTTTATATTGCTGTGCCATGTGGCCTTTTTTTTTTTTTTTTTTAATGCCAAGGATTTGGAAGCTCTCCAGTATTTCCAATATCTGCACTCTCTGCATCCCTCTCTACTGCTGCTATTTGGAGCTGCTGCATTTCAATCCATTAAATTATAACCCCTTTTCTCAGAGAGTAACTGACTACATTTCAGCAATTAGGTGCACTTCGGACATGTGAGACCAAGTCTCCAGTGTTATGAATGACTTTTTAATTATGGGAAAAAATACAACAATTTCAAAAGGAAAACCAAATATCCCTTTCCTCAGCTTTGCTCCCATCCGTAGTTCTGCATCCATATACCATAACAGATATGACCACAGTCTATTAGGAGGTAGCTTTTTAAAATACCCCTCCAGAATGGGAGAGATCCAAATTCAAATGCCTGGATTTAATCATACAGAGGGAGGAGAAAAATCCGGAACTCTTCAAATCCCAGTTGACCACTCAAATTCAGAAGCTACGGGCTGTTTTGTACGGCTSAGTTTATTTCTGGTTTTCAGAAGGAAGTTGAGATTGGGAATTAGTTGAAAACTTTCAAGTTTGTCTTGGTGAAGAGGCAGATTCTGTATTCTCTGTGACTTTACTGTGAGATTTAGTGAGGAATCTGCTTCAGTGTGCTTGGTGAGCCGATAATCTCCAGCCTTCATTTCCATTTTATATGGTAGACCCCTCTTACAAACAACGGACTAGACAAGAGCAGGATGGGCAATAAGGTGCTAGTGAGGTGAGAGGGAGCTCCCTGATTTCTGGCGGTAGTTTCTGGCATGCCCAAATGGAGGAGGGCAACTGCTCTTCATAACTGTGGGTCATGAGTTAGCTATATTGTTGGGCACCCAGGAGGAAGCTGTGGCCAGTGCTTTTTTCATTAGTGTTTGTCAACACTCTTCTTATCTCAAATGCAACTTCCCCAGATGGAAGCAAAGACATTCAGCAGAGAAATAAAGCACTAACTCAAAGGCAGAAACCACTCCAAAATATTCCTTTTGCAGTGCTTTGCACTAGGAGCATATCAAAGCAATGATCTCAAGTCTGGTGAATACTTGTGTCCATGCAAGTGGCTGTGTGTGCTGGGTGTGGGACAAAGCCAGCTGTTATAGAGGCAGAAAGATGTTTAAAAAGAGTGTAGAATAAAGACTTAATGGGCAATATCTGGCTTTTTTGCATCCAGCTGGTACTTTTATCCTTTAAGCTAAAAGTGGCTCAGGTGGGGCTGTTCCTTTTAGGGTGAACAGCTGAGTGTGGGAGGGGGAGAAGTTTCTAGCCCACTATGATCAGGTGGAGCTAAGGTGAGTGTAAGGAGCAGGAGCTTGGGACTGATGCTCACAGGGTGAAGAGGTTGCTGTAGAGAGCGGGGTGTAAAACCCACAGCCAGGTCTCTGGTGATGGGAATGAGTGGTTCCTAGGCACCAGAGGGGATTGTAGTACCTGTGCAGTTTGCTGCAAAGCAGAGCCATTAATTTGTTTGAATCCATGCTTGGAAGCAATGACCTACTTGCAAGAATATAGCTAACAGGGGAAGACTTGGGTATAAACCTTTTTTATTTCTGTTCTGCTTTACCTACCCTCTTTTGAGTTTTCTCCATTTAAAACCAGCTAATTAGTTTATAATCTAATTAAATTTGGCTTTTTTTTTGAGTTTGGTCATCTTTAGGGAGCTTGCTATAAGGAAAAGCTCTGGGAAGTTGTAGTTCAAAGCTCTGACTGATGAGGAATCCCATCAGGCTTTCCCGTGCCTCATGCAGGGAAGACCCAACCTGCAAGGCTTGTTGCCAGTTAACATTTGGGCAATAGTGCAGCCCCCTCCCTACCCCAATTAAGATAAGGGAAAGGAAGAAGCTGGGGGGGGGCAGAAGCTCCAAGCCTGCTGAGCCAAGCCATGCTCCTGCTTCTACCTTGAGCACGAATGGTGGCCCCTGCAGTAAGGTGTGCAACTTACTTTGGTTGTTCTCGTGGGTGGAAGATTTTTGTGGCAAAACTGAAGAATCACAGTCTCGCCTTTTCTGATATGCAATTGTTGCATGTAATGCCATTATAGAACTAACTATAACCTTCAGATGAATTGATAATTATGAAAGAATAACCAAACCATCTGCAATACAGCTGGGCATAGGAGCGCCTGGCTGACATCTTAGAAAATGAAAAGGGGATTTTGGAGAAACGTTTCCTATTAATTCGTGCTGCCAGTTGGTCCTGGAATTCCTGTGGATATTACTGGAAGTCAGTCATCTAATTATGAAGGGTCTTCAGTGACCCATTTGATTCTCTTACACAATGATGGTTAGAGTCACAAGTTTCAAGAGCATTATTTTTTAGTTCTGCCTCCCTGAAAAATTACTGCTGTCCACCCACCTCTTAGAAGGGACCGTTTTATATTAAACAAAGACATTCATGCAGGTCTTATTGTTTGGCTTGCTGTTATCTATTTATTTCTGAAGTAAACTCAAGGTTAGAACTGACTGCAGGCATTAAAGTGGTGATTTCTTAGAATAACTAGTATCCATGCAAAATATCTCATTTCCATCTGCTTTTGAAAAATCTTGGCCTTCAGATTTTATTGTGAAGTTCTTACTAGGTCATCCAATTAGTAGATTGACCTATATTTATTTTATTGCTCTTGTTACAGGTTAATTTTGACCTCTGGAATTCAGCAGAGAAATAAATCACAAAATAATGCTGCATCAGGTAAAAGAAGCTATCGCAACCTAAGTTGAAAAGCCAAAACTGAAGGGCGAAGGTGGCAGGAAAGAAGGCACAGTACATAATTTCTGATGGCGATATTCATGGCATCTCACAGTAAGTGCATTCAAATCCATTTCTACCAACTAACAGTTGCTTCTTTTGGATTGGGGGAATTAGCAGTAACAGGAGGTAGGACTTTAAAGTGAAAACATATTAAAATAGTCTACTTACAAAAGAGCATGGCTCCTACGATCTACTTTTCAAGGCTTGCATCTTCATTGCTATGTACTGTGTTTGCATCAATATAGTAATTTGTACTTGCAGCTTGTAGAAATTTAACTTAGCAACTGCTACCACCTTATTTAGAGGACTGTACGTTTTGTTGTTTTTTGTTTGTTTTTAAAAAAAGTAGGTGCAGTTCTTTAGCATATTTCCTGTCTAGTCTCCAGAAATAATACTCTAGGTCTTAGGCTAATACCTTACTGAGAGGAATCACGTGCCTTTGCTTAGTCCACAAACAGGACTAGGAATGCGGACTAGCTTGYGTTGGAGCTTGTTTGGGCACCACAGGATTTAGAGCTGTAGCCATTCAGAGAACATTAGCATTTTGAAAGGTTTAACCARTAAAAACACACTTGTGGCTTGGGGAATACAGATGCTGAGAAAATGTTTAAATTCATGTAATGATTTGGATCTTCAGGACCGCTTGATTCACCATTGCAACCTTGTCTCCAGACAGTGCCACAGGCTTAACTCACCTGCCAAGAAGTGTGAGCATTCCTTTGAGCCTCTGTAAAATGCATCTGTGTGCAACTTTGATAGCTTTTACAAGGCATAAAATTACTGTTCAGAGTAACTCCCTTCAGCTACTTTTAAGTCAAGTGAAGTAAGAGTAAATATTTCTCAGCAGGTTGGAATTCCAAATGCCACTTCTCTTTCTGTCTTTGGAGTCTCTTTATATTTTTGTATGCATATATTTCATGCAGGTTCAAGCTGAGACATTTAGGGGTCAAGGGAAAAGGAGTCTGGAAAAATTGCAGAACACTCTTGATAAATATTCACCAATATGGTAAATTCCATGAAAGTGTGGGATTTTTTTAAAGAAATCTGAATACATGAAGTGCTAAATCCATATGTAGAACTTTTTGTGCAATGATAAAATGAGAAAAATTTACATTTACCTTGAGATTTTCTTGGCACTCTTAGTATATAAAACTTCAATTAAACATATCCATTACTATTTTTCTATGTCGATGAATATGGGCTTTTCTGAGAAGGAAATTATATGCTGATGTGACGGGCATTGCACTAACGTGCAGTCTTATTGCTAATGTGATGAGGGGGTGGGGAAACTACGTATGGTGAAATCAGCCTTGTAGGGAGTCATGTCTCTGGAGTAGAGCTCCTGTGTCACTGCTCAGTAGCAAAGGTTGGCTYGTGAAAGCATGCCAACGGGTGGTGGAGAGGGCTCCCACTGGGCTGTGCTGCTCCAAACTTTCAAAAGGGACCCCACAGAGTACTGTGAATGAATTCTTGCCCTGGCCGGGAGCAGATGCAGCCTTGATCTAAATGGTGCATAGGTTTTGTCATGTTGCATGGGACTCTGTGCTATGCTGACTAGTGCTAGAGCCTCAATACCTCTGTGATGAGTACACACCTCAAGTACTTGGGTATGGCTATATATGTCTGCTTTGGCAAAAACTTGGGTTTAAGCCATCTCTACGTTCTGGGGCCAAGCTGTTTGATGTGTAAAAATTTACACCTCCTTTTCTTGCTCCTTCTTTCTCATGTTAACAGGTTCCACACTTCTGATAAATAGTGGTTAGTTGTCGTTTTTCCACTTTCGTGGAACAGATTTTAACAGTGGCTACTCCTCAGTTCTGCTCAGTTCTCACTCAGTTCTACTCAGTTCTGCATGTGTGCTGGTGCACTGGGGAGTGCTGCTCTGATCTGGGTCCGCTCTGCTCCCGCAATGAGTAAGCAAGGCTTGCTCCTTCTCTGGTCCAGTGGTGTTGGTTCACAGCCCTGAAAGACTATGATTACCTCAAAGCATGATTCTTACTTTTTCAGTCCAAATCTACGTTCCAGTAAGGTGGATAGGACATTCTGCTCTGAGTCGATTAGTCAGTCCCAGAGCTGAATCCTTCTTCCAAGAGGCAGGATCAAAGGATTGAGTCTGGGCTCTCCAGACTCTAAACAGGCTTTTTTGCAGTGACTGTGAGCATAATGCAGGTAAGATAACTCTCAGGACAACTTCAGATGGCTTAGGTTTCTTGCATATCCTCAGCAAATGCCTTCTCATTTGGAATTGACATGATCAAGGTCATGAAAGATGAATTTGTTGTTCTTTGTTCAGAAGGTGTACTGGCTTTGCCTCTTCACCCCTGTCTTAAAAGGCATCTTCATTACCTCATTATGTATGCTCTATTCTGGTTCACATTTCAGATTCTGCTTGCTTCCTTACAGTTCCTTAGGTTTTGTTTTCATTTCTTCTAAAGTCATGTTATCACCTTGTGTTAACTGATTAACGCAGAAAAGGGCTGGATGAATAATTCATGATGTATGATTTAATCAAAGAATTTACGTTTCCTTTTGTTTCAAAATGTCTGCAAATATATCAAAGCTTTCTTTCAGCTATTTGTTTTTGCAAAGTTATTTTGCCAAATAATTGCAATAAATATTCCTTTGTGCTGAAAGTGAAGCATTCTTTGTGCAAGAACTTGACATGGGTATCTAACACCATTACAATGCCAGTAGAGACAAAGGGGAAAGTTGTCACTGGTTGGTTTGGTTGGGTCTTTTGAGCTCCACTCCCATAATTTTTGCCCACACCTCACTTGAAGAACCAGAAGAGGATAGGTCTGCTTTGGAAGTAGGTAGGGAGCCAGATTGCTTCTTCTCTAATTCTGTGTCTGAAGATTTAGGCAGATGACCCTGTATTAATTACACTTCAATTTCTTCTTTAGAGCTAAAAGGACTAGAAATGAGATGATGTACACATATCTTCAATATTTACCTTCCTAAATTCTGATGCTCATCTGTCTGAGAGTCAGGTTATTAGACATGCACCTAATAATGTGTATGGAGCAGCAGAGACAGCTTCTCCCCAAGGAGATAGTCCTGTTATCTGTTTTGTCCTGTCACGGATCTCTTGCATTTTGTCTAACAAAGTTAGAGAAGGAAATGGCATTTGTTATTTGCAATGTTTCAATCACTCTTTGAAATCCACAGACAAGTTCTGCAGCTGGTAGTAGTAGATTTAAAATGGCAGAAGCATATTTGGTGGAGGAAAGATTTACTAGCTGTGCAGAAAAGGCCTGGAATCTGGGGGCGGTGGATGGGCTCTGAGCACTTCTTTCTCTGTAAATGGCTAAACTGATAAGAAAATATTGGTATCTGGCAGTGCATGTTAGCTGGAGACCAAAGTGTCTTTACCAACAATTTCCCACTGCAGATTTTGGGTCTTACAGGCACTCTTTTTTTTTTTTTTAAATTAAAAATAAATGTTAAAAATTATTCATTTTTCTTTTTTGTGTTGCGTGTGTGTGTGTGTTTTTTATTTTCATAACCATTCCTAAGGAGACAGAGGGAAGATTTGCCCTCTTAAAATAATGGCAAAGATAGCAAATCAGATGGTAGTGGGGGGAGGAACGGCCTTGAGGAGACTGTTTATGAAGGCTTTCATTCCATCATGTACCTTGGACATAGCTCAAGTGAGGGAGAATCTGCTATGCCAAATCTAAACTTGGCCCTGGTAGAGGCAGATAAGGACCTGTGCCTAGTGCAAGCCATGGGAAGAATCATATTTGGAGACAGGCACAGCTGATTGAATCAAAGATAGTGATAACCTGTGGATCAGACTATGCATCTTTTTGACAAGCATCAGCTGTTCGTTCCTAGCCTCTGGGTGACTCCTTTATACCAGATGCAGTGTTTCAAAAAAACAATTGCTAGTGATGTGGATTAGGGGAAAAAAAAAATGTAAATTGGAAGCGACCCAAGTTCCGACTATGCATGGGTGTCCCATGGGTCAGATGAGAGAGACTGTTTCCCAGGAATCACAGGCCAGATGACATTTGCAGAAAATGTGGAGGCAAAAGCTATTAGAAATGGAATTGTCTGAATAGGGGGAGGCCACATAAGAGAAATTAAAATTTGCTAATGCAGTAAGGTCACCACCATTAGCAACAATTMGTATCTCCAGTGTGGGCAGCTACCCCTAAACCAATGCTATTATGTGTCTGGAGACATCGACAGATAAAAGGTTACAGTGGACAAAGGATCCAAATTTGGTGATCCCTGGAAAATGACAAGTGTGGAAGACAAGTACATTTTTGACTGCAGGAGTTAAATAGGTGGCCACTGCTTGTCAGCTACTGCATACAGCAGGAGAAATCCAGCTGTTTATCCGATCAAGGCTGCTGCATAACTACATGCTGTTTCAAGCTGGACRAAGCAAAAGTAAAAGCAAGTGATATTACTTACTGTGAGGTGCAGTCAGTGGAAAAATCGGATGTCTAGAAAAGCATTTCAAAGCCTCTCACAAGAGAAAGAAGACATCAACAGCTTTGGGCAGGACTTGCCAGAAGCTTCTACTGACGGCAGCTAACAGAAATATACAAGCAGTTGCTTTTACTTTTTTTTTCCAGGAACAAGGTCTTTGTAAGACTGTGCTCAAATAAGGGAGTGCTCAGTCAGACAGCTTTCATGTCGTGTTCCTCAGGAACAGCAGGTACCAGGGAGAGCCCAGGTGTCTACCCTGATTCTCAGGTGGGTTTTACAACCTCAGATGTGCTCTGTTCTTCTGCATCCATGCTGCCAGCAACATCTGTTTAGCAAGTTCAGAGAAAGCCTGAGTATATTTCTGTGCTCCACAAAACATATTTACCGAAGTCCAGCAAGATTTGTTCTCTCTCCCTCCTGCTCAAATTGATATTCATCTACCTGTGACTTTCCCTCCAAGATGACTTCTGAGAAGTGTCAATTCCACACAAGTTAGTGCAGGGGCAGTGGCAAGAGCCTCCTACAGCCAGATATAAAGACGTGTGACGGAGCTGAGCATTAGATCTGAGACCTGAGGACTCCTTTCTAGAAGGGTGAGGGAAAAACTATGACATGAAAAAGAGGGAGAAGGTGGGGAAGGATGTGTCATGCAAGAAGAAGAGAAAGCATAGCAATGATCTGGAGAAAAAGATTTAGAACATTTGTTCCTTTCTTGTGGGAAATCATAACTAGTCACTTAAAAGCAAGACCTCCTCACATCATAGTGTTTCAAGAAATGAGGAAAGCAAACACTGCAAATAGCTGAGAAGGGATCCCAGAGGTCTGCATGCAAGGAATTGAACAGCTCCAGCAGGTTCTTCCAGATAGTAGTGTGAGCTCAGCTGTAGAGAAGGAATTGCTGATACGTCCTCAGGACATGAGTCTTCCACAAATTTACCAGTGGTAAAGCACATGAATAGCCTCCTACTAATCTAGAGCCAACTTGGAATGGTGCCCTATGTACATGACTCACGCAGTCAGAGCACCAGAGAAACTTCTGGTGGCCTGTGGTTACCTGGGTTTGGAGAGGCCGCATTAGTATCTGATCTTCTCATTGTTGCTGTGTTTCACACTGGAAATTTGTACTGKTTTTTTTTGTTTGTTTGTTTGTTTKTTGGTTTTTTTTTTTTTTGAAGGAGAGGTGGAAAAGAAGAAAATTAAGACCCATGTGTGCCAGAACAGAACTGGTAAAACAATTCAAATCAACTGGTCTTTTTTTCCTGAAAAAAGTGGGTTTTATGCTTTAATCTGCCCAAAAGTGTGCATGGTCAGATTTCGCTTTTGGCATTGTGCTGTTTATAATAAAACCTGATGGAGAGCTTGATGTGAATCAAGCTCAACCACAACTACGAGCTCTATCGACCACAGCCAAGCACAACTCCTACAGTAATGGCATAGGCATAAGACTTCTGTCACCAGACCCGCTCAAGAGTCACAAATCCTTTCCCTTAGTGTTCAGTTTGGGAGGACAATAAGCAAGTTGCAAGATGACAAAGATTCAAAATGATACAGGAAGATTAACAGATTACTTTCTTTTTCTCCCTAATATTCTGAGCAAATCTACTACATCTTTTTAAATATATTTAAAAAGGAGAAAAGGAAAAGCTAGTTTTAACATAACATAGCCAACTGATGGGAGTCATTGCTGTGGGATAACTATGAGCCCTGAATTTTAATGGATTTTGAAAAAGAGAAGGGGGCATATTTAAAGGGATGGGAAGATTAAAAGATTTAAAACAGAACCACGGAGAGTTGCACTCAGCATTGTGAAGATGAAATCTAAGCACAAATTGACAGAAACAGGCAGATGTTTCCTTTTTGGGTGAATCTTTCTGTAATTGTCCACAAGGGTTTCCTTGCCCTTTCCTCTGAAGCTTTAAAGTAGGACTGCTGTCAAAGACAGCAGAAGTAGTACTGCTGTAAKCTCTGTTATGAAGCTAAAAACCCAGCAGAATGGCTTAATACTTGAGAATAGCAGCTTGTAATGCGAGCATCAGAAAACAAAAGTTCCCAGCCATGAAGGGTAAGTAGTGGTTGATGTTTAAAGAGTAAAGTAAACCGGTTTTATCCAAAGGGTTTACTTAAGGCTTCCATTAGAAGGATTAGGTCTTTTCTTCTCCATCAGAGCTTATTCTCAGTCTGTACATCAGTCTGCCAGCAATATAAGACTAAAATTGTCGGTCTGAGTCAACTGAATCCACTTTGGCGTGGGAGACAAGGGCTTGCTGTTTGGAGGAATAGTTTTCAAACTCTGGCACCTTGACCCAGAATACTTCAAGGTAATGAGAAGTGCACTACTCTTTAAGAGGAGGGATTAGTAAGAACCAGGTAAAGACACTTCTCAGAGTGTCAAGTGCAAATGAATAAAGTTATAAACTTTCATCGTGTGAGGGTGTGTATATACACGTATATGTGTATATACACGTATATGTGTATATACACATATGTATGAATGAACTGAACTGTAGATGAGTTCTGAAGATGCCGGGCCATATAACTCCATGAAGTGCCAGGTTCAAAGCCAAATAATACAGATTCTTTTCTTTCATTTTGTTTTCTTAGCATAGGAATAGCTGGTTTGAAACCCGCAAGCAGTTTTATGTCCATAAGAGTATTAAGCGAGAAGTTTCTATATGAAATCATTATCTTCCCTCTTCTAAATCCAAATACTAATTGCAACCTTGCTGTGAGCCTAGAATATTAAGGCTATCATAGCCATGGCAACTGAAAGCAACATTAAATGGAATATATATCCGCTGCACAAGATTGGGTTTTTTTTGTTTGTTTGGGCAGWAGGCATGCATTTCTTTTCAGCAGCCATGATATACAGGTCAAAAGAACTTTCAGTTCTTCAAACCTCTAAGCTATTTTGCCACATATGCTCTGCTATCACTTAATATTTTGTGTATCTGTATAATTAATTTCAACACAGGATGGTTTGTTAATCCACAGACACAAATAAAAACACAAATTAAAATTTCAGCATGGATTTTACAATGGCCCATTTACATTTCAGGATTAAACCCATCATAAAAACTTTTGTGTAGTTATAATTGGGCTGATTTTTATTAAAACCAGGAGATAAACATCTATGTAAATAGCCTTAAAAAGATATTGTGTTTAAGAAAAGAGCACTTCAAATGAGCTGCTTAAAGTCACCTTCTATGCTTTGCATGATAATTGTAATGCAAAATATTAAACAGCACAGGGCACCAAGCACAGCACTTCAAGGATGATATTGTGCCATTTATATAAAGATAATTAGGCATTTAAAAACAACCAATATCACTTTAAAACCTTCCAATTAAAATTTAAAAAAAAAAAGGGGGGGGGGGGCTGTAAGGTAAAATTATTGAAATATGTTTCCATTTGCTTGATTTTCCTGAGGGTATGTGTCCATAATGATCTGTCTGACTCCAAAGCATCTAGTACACACTGAAATGAATTGCTGGGGACATTGCAGTGCACCATAGTTCTGTAGGCCACGGGTGATATTTCAGACATTGATATACTTTACCTCTTTATGGGTATATATGAGTGTTAGTTTTACCTGGAAAAGATGCTGCTTTGCCTAGATTGTCACGTAGCATGGAGGAAAACTCGTATTAGCTAAAGAACTTATGGCTTGGATTGCTTATTCCAGTTTTCAGAGACAAAGTATGAGAGAGACAGCTATATCAACACAAGTGTCTTTATGCAGGTATAATTGTATCCATGCTAATGAGTTCTCTCTACCAGAAAAAGCTCTAAAACATTGCACCTTAATTCAACTCTACTCTGTCAGCAAAAACTTTTATTCTATAATGTAATATTTATGTATGTTTATAAATGGTTAAGAAAGGGCTAATATAGTCAGATATCATTAGCATAGGCAGAAACTACTGGAAGGTGTTAGAGATTAGCTGCTCATGCCCATGATTTACAGCAATTGTCCTGCTGGAACCAGTAATTATCTAGGAAATTATTATTAAAACACCCTTTAGCAAATTATTTATAAGGATGCTTTTCATGTAAATTACACCAAAAGTTGTTCAGTTGAGAGCTTTACATTGATAAATAATTATTTTAATACAGACTATTGAAAAAGAATTTTCACCGAGTCTTGAAGCGTTGCTTTTAACAGTAGAAATGTGTTCAGGTATTTTGTGTACGTAACAAGAAAAATAAYGTGAGTCCGTTTCATCTGAAGGAATCTCTCATGTCCCGCTGCTCTGCGGCGGTAGTTGCGGAGGAGGCGCCAGCTGGTTGTGGCCACTCGGCTCTGCACCTCGTGCACAGTGCTGCGTGCTGAACCCTGCGTCCTCCAGCTGCAAGGAGGTCTTGTCTGAGGGACTCCTGCAGAGCACCTGAAATCGTAACCCTTCSCCCAGAACGGGATAAATCATGAATTGCTCTAGATTCTGTCCCACAGGCAACTCGTGTGGTTGTTGGGTGTAAACCACAATGTCACTTCAGGCCTCCATTTCCCACTTGTAGAGAGAAGAAATATTCCTCTGTGCCTCAGTGGACAATGTGGGGATGAAGGCACTGAGGGTGCTCCTGCATGGCATGAATTCCAGTGGCAGTTTTTGAAAAGACTATTTGCTGCTGGTGAGATAATCTAAACCAGAAATCTTTGCAGTGCTCAGTGTACCCTTAGCCATTAGCAAAGAGCTTAGATGGAAGTGAAATAGTATCTCTGAGCTTTGCATGGGTTCTTGATTCTGTGATTCTTTGCATGGAAGGGAATATTCATCTTTTCAGCTCTGCATGATTTTGTGGTCAATTTCGTGCAAAAATTCAAAAAAGGATTCTTGTGATGAGTCTGAACTGTCATGTACGCTTAGCTGAACAAAAGCTTGTAAACTTGACAGTGGTATTAGTTGATCTAAAAGGACATATTATCTCATCCTGCAAACTGTAYCTGCTCAGGTGCCTGGACTATCATGGTTACAACTACACCATAGTTAATACTCGGAGATCAGCTTGTTTAGGGAGAAGGTGTAGCATTTTAATTAACTCTACAAGGGCTCGGTGTAGTGCTCAACTAAGTTACTACTGGTATTTTGTTTACCCTGGGCATGCTCAGAACCTTAACATGAGTTTTGTGTAGCTACTCATTGCTCTTTCCATGCTGGCTCAGTCATCTTTTCCCATGGTAATAGTGTGACACCTGACTTTATGTCATTGTTGTAGGAGGATGACTAAAGGTAACCCTCATAAATTCAAATATGCTTAAACCATTTTGACACAACTTGTAAAAATTAAAAAGCTGATTGCACTTTTAATAGCAATCTTGTCAGTAATATTCAAAGTGATAAGTCTCTAGTATTCTAAAGGCACAGATTACCCTAAGTGACTGAAAGAGACTTCAAAGAATCTATAATTAAAATCAGTAATATGTACCGTACGTTTTAAAATCCTGAACTCTATTTGAGAGATTATTTTCTTTATATAGTACCTAAGACCATATTCAGATATATTGATACCACTATTGTCTTATTTAATGATGATTCCTGCTGAATACTAGCCTCTGCGTCTGTAGGCTGAGTCCTGCATGTGGGACGATATGCCATTGTACTGTCCCAGGAGGCATGCTGACAAAGAAACTTGTCTCAGTCACAATACCATCCCATTCTCCTCTCTCGATCCAGAGAAAACATAAAAAAGGTGCAGTTTACTTCCCCCTGCCTGTCTATGGTTCCCCTGGCAAGCATGGTATGAGCAAATTCCTCTTAGTCTCCATTCATGTGCAAAGGCACAAAAGGAGAGAACAATATCTGCATTTTCCACTGCAACCCATACAATATCTGGGTAGGCAGCGTGGCTAGACAGGGATTTGGGGAATTGTTCTCCTGCTTGGGACTGAATGACAAACTGTTCTTGCAAGAGCAGAGTCTGYTGGTGTCATTATACGGAACTATCAGTGACACACCTGGAGCTGCCTGTGGATGAAAGGCACTTTATAACCAAAATTTGTGCCCTTCAGAAGGATTTACGAACCGTTTGTACAACAGTGTAAATTTAACAGTGCTGCTAATAAGCTTTTGGTGATTTCATTGTGAAGTTATATATGCAGAAGAACTGAGGATTAAGCTCTCCTTAAAGGTTTTGAGGTTTAGAAAATGCAGAGAGGCAAGGGGGTGGCCTTTTTCAACCATCTGGGACCCCCTTCTTTCTTCCCATCCTCCACAAGCTCTCTAAGGTAGACACTACTGTAGTAAGATCCTTAGGTGTGTCACAGCAACCTTCACCTGGAGAACTGGCTTCAATACTTCTAACTTACCTAAATGTTCTTTAACTCTTTCTTCCCTAGTCTGATCTTTACCCTTATTCTATTATTGATGTTAATTTTGTGGGCACATCTTGTCATAACTAACATTTTGTGTGAAGATGGGAGCAAGAAAAGACATGAGAATGTGTCAGCGTTTCATCATCCACTGTTTGTTGTCCTCCCTCGTTAAATAATGGAATTATTTTTTTCTTTGCATTCCCTTTATATTGTTGCACATAGTAGCAGTAGTGAGAAATATATGACTTTCTTCTTTCTTGGGAAGCTGACTTGTTAAAATTTGAATGATAGTGTTCATTGTGGAGACGGGGTTTTGATTTTTTTTTTTTTTTTTTTTTTTTTTTTTTTTTTTNATTTTCAGGCCTCTTTATCATCTGTTCTCAGGGAGCTTTTAGGAGCCCCCCATTAGTATGGCTTTGAATATGAAAGGTCTGAAAGCAAAATGGGTTATCTCTTAAACTCTTATCACTGGGTTGTTTGAAATACAGATTAGACTAGAGACAAAATAGTTTTGTTGGCCTGCTAGCCATTTATTTAGAGAATGAATTCTTCCTTTCTCCTGAGTATTAAAGTCCAGAGCTGGAACCAGCAGGTCTGTTAGAAACAAGGAGTAAAGGAGTAAAGCTGAATCCTCTCTTTTTTTCTTTCATTGTGAGCAATGGGAAGATAATTCCTTATTGCTAGAATTGTTAGCTGGAGGTAGAAGGGAAGACTATGTAAGGAGAGTGGTAAGAAAGAAGATTTGGATTTAAATATTCATGTTTTGGGGGCTATTCAATGATATTAGGAATAAATTACCAGCTAAGGACACACTTGATTGATTCTGTCTGAATTTGTTTTATARTATTTTCACATAATTTCATTTATTCTTTCCTTTAACAACCATTAGAGGAAAAGAGAAAAAATATACAGCATATGAAAAGAACACGGGGAAGTTTTTAATATAATGTTAATAATAGTTGATATTTAATTGAGATCGTATCTTTAATCTTTTCTTCTTTTCCCCTGCCAGTGTTTCATCTCTATTCTTATTATCTTGTTTTCAGTACAGAATTATCACCCACTGGTTTTCAATTACAGCGATGCCCATATTGATTCTCCCCTTGATTTTAACTCGAAGCTGAAAAATTACTCACTTAAGCCAATAAAAGTAGATGATGTGGTTAGTTTTGGGTTCCTTTTTCAAAATAATAAACGAATAAAGAAGAAGAATGATAAGCTTATAATGATTCTGAGTTACAACAAACTGGTATGGAAATGCATTTTAAATCATTAGAACTCAGAACGGTGTTATAAATTTATATTTATCTCTTCACATTGAGGTAAGTAGTCCCTAAGGACACAAAACCTATGCCTATAATTCTAAGTTGCATTTGTCTGCTAGTACTTGGGCACTGAGACCACCTGGCAGATAACGGATTCTGTTTATGCTTCTCTTGGCTTCCAAAAACAGGGTGTCTGTATGCAAAGTGCCTATTGGGAATGGTCCATGGTCCATGCTAGCTCCCAGACCGTGGCCAGGAATTGTCTGGGGGAGTGCCAGCTGGCATGGGCCAAAATCACYGCTCTTTTGGTTTAATAGCAGAGATGATCACATTCCTGGGCTTGGGAAAGTTCCCAGGCACGGCTAAATTTACCAACACAGATGTAGCCAGAGAACATTGTCCCACCCAGAAGAAGTTACATCACTTCTCCAAACACTTCTGTGCATACCTATCTTCTTAACACACAGGCAGTCCCAAGACGCAATGATAACAAATTACAAGCTTAAAACCAAGATTAGGTGTGTGGTTTGACTTACATAGAGGCAAACGTCAAGAGTTGTCATGGTACGGTTTTGGTGGCCATGTGCAATTAAGAATCAGTCTTTATTGATGCTTAGAAAGTATGATCCAAATGAATTCAGGAGCAGAAGCTGAACAGAAACTTTCCTGAGTGGTACGCTAAAGGATTTGATTCTGCACCCATTGATGTTAACGGAAAACCCTCTTACTAGCTTCTGTTAGACGAGAATGAGAGCTAGCTATAGGGAAAAATTAGTTAAAAGCCATCGATTTCACACACACAATCAAAAATATAGATAGCAAAGGGTCAAAGTTATCTAACTACAAAAATGAAGATCTTTCAGAACCTTAATCTTAAATATCACAAGTAAGTAGTCTCAAATACTTTTGACAGAATGAGTGGTTTGTAAGGGAATCCACACAGATGCACACATTACAGTATCGGTAGGTATGTGTGTAGGTGGGATTTCTCCGCAGAAGAAGGAAGGAAAGGTATTATGTCCCCACTTCAGGAAGATGCTGAATATCTGTAGAAGAAAATTGCCTTAACTAACTGCAGCCATAGTGATCTGGATTTGATATTGCCAGCTGCATCCAACACCTCCTGTGTAGACATAGTATAAAACCAATACTTACTAGTCTGACCAGGAAACACTGAGAAGCCAAATCACGTATGCTTTTGCTTTGTTGCTTAGATTGCTACATATAATCTCTCCTTTTCCTTGCGTGTGTTCAGCATTCTTGCCCATGTTTTACTGTGAATCTAACTTTTAAACCCAAGACTCCTAATCTGCAATGATACTTACAAATATTTGGATCAAGATTTTCAGACATGTTCTTGTAGTCCTGGAAACTCCAGAGGACCCCTCACCCAAGAGGCCTTTTTTGAAGAGCAGAGCCATCATGAAACTTTTGGTGCCATCCAGCTGCTAGGTGTCTGTCCTGCCTTAGTGTCTGGTTGTCCCCTCCTTGTTACAGACAGACAGACAGTCAGTCCTACTTTCTCTAGGGCCCAGGTGTATTTGCCCCATTTCAACATCCATCTCTCATGCCTAAAATCAAATATTTGCTTTAACAAAGGCAAAGTTTTTCCTAGACTTGGCAATGCACRGGGTTCTTTTTACATGTCTAATTTCTCCGCTTTTTATGCATTGTAGCAGTGTTCCTCTCTTTGGAGATATTCCAGAAAGCACCTGTACACACTTGCTCATTTGTGAAATGCCAGTATGGTAGATTGTAATTTGCCAGTCCATTTCTTCTCCGAGAGTAAATTAATTGAGTTGATAGCAGCAGAGTTTATAGTTTTATACAGGCTACATATACACACTATGGTAATATTTTAGCATTAGGATGGGGTAAATGAGTCATAACTGATTATGGAGCAATTCCTGTCTAGGTGGCGATAGGAAACGCAGGATTCTCTTTCCATTCTTTCTGGGATGTCTGCCCTGCGAGTAAGGTACCTTAAACAGTTGCCTATCTCCCCTCCCTTTTCTTTTGCACTTAGTGTCACACAGTCTTAGGGCTGGGACCTTTAAAGGGTTTGCAAAGCTGCAGAAGACACAAATTTTCTGGGGTGGCTCACCATTACGTGACATTGTTTTAATGCCTTTTGTATTTGGGGCAGGCATGTTGATGAGGGCTTCAGACTTGCTGGGTATTCCTGCACATCACACATATTCTAATTTTTATCCCTCATCTGCCAATTCTTTACATGGAATTTATTTTTCTTTCTTTAGGGTTAGGCCAGCAGGTCTGTGGCTCTTTCTGAACCTGCATAGAGGCTCTCCTACCACAGCCACTCCTCCCTCCCCCACCCCCATCATACTAAAACATTTATTTAGACTATAGTACCCTCTATACCATCAAAAACTTGTTGTCGTTTCCTGTGAAACACCTCAGGTGCCAAACACAACCCCAGTGCAGCCTGTGGAAATGGAGTCTCCCGAAGGGGATGCTGAGTGTGCATAAAAGTGGGCTCTGTTTTTCCAAGGCACCTGCCAGAACCTTGCTGACATTTTCAGCATAGGAAAATATTTGGCACTGGACAGCTGTTCAGAAACTTTCCCCCTTGTAGGTAGTAGAAAATGTTCCCTTTTTAAAACATATTTATATAATTCTTTTTGGGCCTATACGTATGTGAAAGGCTTCATTTTTCTCCCCACTCTGATCTTCAGGGAATTTACCTCCTCAGTTCTTCCTATTTGCTCTATCATTCCTCACAGTGAACACATCCAGCTCTTCTTTTTAGTCTCTGTCTTTCCCAGCAACCTGAGCTGAGGATGGCTAATTGCTTTTCCTCTGTCTTCCAACAAGCCACATCAGAAGTCTGATTCTAGCATCTATTTATTAGTTTTAGGTTTCCCTAATAAGTGCACCTTGTTGAACGCTTAACGTGCTTGTTTTTAACACCTCCTCCCCTAGTAGTATTGCAAATTGTTTCTCTTCCAGCTTATTCACTCATAAAATTCATGGGGATAAGATTGTACCTGCAAGCCCCAAGGTTTTCCACTTTCTACTTTTCTGTCAGTCGGCTTCTCCAGATCATGATGTGCAATTGGCTCGTATTCCTATATTCAGTGTAAAATTACTGAGCATCCCATTTGCTTGTCGGTTGAAATTTTAGCAAAGGGTAAGTTGATGTTTTAACTACTGCTTATATAGAGAACTCATAAGAGCTAGTGGCCCTGTGTTTGTCACCTTTGTGTCCTGCACAGTTTGCTGGCTTTGGCAAAGAGACAGTTCAGTGCAGCTGCAAATGCCAGGCAGTGTCTTGATTTGTGGCAGTAGCTTCAAAGTGTTTAGCTGTACGTTGCTTTGTCCTTCCCGCTCCTCACCTTGCTTTTCTTTTTCTTTTAAATCTCAGCTAAGAGCTTTGCATGCCTTTCTACCCAGGTCTCTTTTCTTTCAGTTTGGATTTTCCATGAAGTCTACTGAATAGATCATATAAATATCGTCTGCGAGACTATGTTGATGGTGGCTAGATCTTCTTCTGTAAACCTTTCTATTAACCTTGTTCTGCATGCTGCGAAGTCTAATTGTTCTATTATGGTTTTCTTTACTTCAAGGGTTTCTAATCGTCTCTCTGAAGTGAGTTGGCGTTTTTATCTGCCTCACAGCTTAGACCTGGTCACAACGGGCCTTCTTCTTCCCTTCTTGACATCACCCCATTGCAGTTGGGAAAAAAAAAAAAGAGCAAACTGTAAACCTACTCTTCAGCCTTGGATTATTCACAGACTCATCTGTTACTTCTCCTGTTTTATACCTTGTTCTAAGACATTTGTAGGTAGAAGTAGAATGCAATATTCAAATGCCTCTAATGCACTGTTTTTCAGAACTAGAAATTGTCAGATTTAAGGTAGTCTTGGAAGTTAATTATTTTCTTTTTCTTTTTTTTTTTTTTAATGTGCTTGCTTTGTGAATACAACAGATACTGTGCAGGGAGAAAATCTGATCTCGACCTTCATCACCCTTCATTTTTCTGGACAGTTTCAACAAACAAGGGTTGTTCATCTTGTTATTAAGCAATTGATCAGAGCCCAAGATTTGCTTTCCTTTACTGCTGAATTCTCATTGACTAGCATTATGGAACCTGAGTCTTTGTACAGCACAAAAGACAGCCTATTTTAACAAATTCATTGTGTTGGGTTGCAAATGGGAAGGCGATACTAGCAAAGTCATGAACTATGTTGTCAGGACATGCTCCTTCATTTTATTCTATTAAAAAATACAGTAAAAAATACAGCTATAACTAGCTGCTTCTGAGGGAAAATATAGGCTGCATTCCAGAAAGAAGTGTATGTAAAGTGTTAGACCACGGGTAAGCTAATATGCAATTACTTTAGCGCATCATAATTGAAGAATAAAGTCAGTCACATTGAGAAAATTTCCTGAAATACCTCTCCAAAATAATTCAGGATAGTGTGYTCTTAAATGCGTGCGTGGGAATAGTGTCAAATAAATAAATAAATCCACCACCACCCCCAACTCTAAAGATTTTGTTGTCCATTCTCAAATACTATGGACTGAAAGAACAACAAAAAAGTAAGCTTCAGTCCTAACTGTTTCTTCTGCACTCACGTTCACTAATTCTGCAACCTGACTTACACTTTCTGCAGTCAGGAAAGAACTGTACCTCTAGTTTGCTAAAACTGTACAAGATAATGTAAAATTGAACTGCACAGTTTCCCTACTATTCATCAAAACAGGACTTGAAACATCTGCAAGTGGTGAGCGGTGCAACGCACACCGCCAGTACCAGTTTCAACCTACTGTCCTTAGGAAAGGAACAAATAACTAGATCATGATAGATGTTTTTTAAAGGCTTCAGGCATTTGTCTAGAAAACACAAATTGGAAATCAAATCCAAAGTGAAACTGATACAACTATCAGACAACATGGAAGTTCCTTTTAAAGAGGGAGCTGGAAAATGGACACACAAAGGGGTTATTTATAAAGAAAGTCCCTCCGTATAGACTAAATTAGTGATAGGCTGTGGTTTAAATAAGTGAGATGAACTAGCTGTAAATATTAATCCCTGGCTTCTCAAAGTTTTAAATTATTAGTACTCTGTTTTACAAACTGGCCTTTTTTTTTTGGGGGGGGGGGGGGAAAAACCAACCTGTTCCTTTAAAATGGGGCAGGGGGGAGTGTGGGAGAGCAAGAATTACTGAATAAAGGTTTCTTTTAATTTATTCACTAAAGATTCCTGGCAGGTAAAACTCGTTTAAAGGAAACACATTTTTTTCATGATCTTCTAAATTCCCATCTGTACTCAGACAGTTGTATTTACACTGTTACATTCTTCAGGAGCAAAAATTCTCTGATGTGAAATGCTGAAGGAGTTGCACATGAAGGTTGCTGAAAAATGTTTATGTGCAGAGTATTTCTTGAAAATGACAGTGATGTTCACCATGATAGCCTCATGTAATCGAACTCCCAGGGTACCATATGTACTGATCTAATAAGTTGTTGCTGCCCTAGCTAAGTAGACAGGGCTCTTTCATTAGGTTGTAACAGCTCTTGGTTTTAATTCAGAAGGTCCTCAGTTTGTTCCCTGCTCTGTCAAGCTCATGGTAGCTAAGATAACTGTGCTAAAGATAGTTTATGTTTGGGATACTTAAACATAAGTATACCAAAAATAAAGCAAGCAAGGAGGAGAACTGACAGCAAGAGAGATGTCCAGTAAGTGCAATCAATAGAAATGATTTGAAATTATTTAAGTGGCTTTAAACAAACAAAAARAAAAMCCAAAACAAAACCAAGCCCTACCTCCTACCCTTCTATTTGCTGGCACTTTGGTACTTAAAATGCCTCACAGATGTCTTGTCCAGATCCTGGGAAAGTTTAAACAATTTTGGATTTGCCAGGTTTAAACTTGTATTTACTGGTCATTCACCTCAGACCTAACAAACCTTTTCTGTCCATGATCTTTGCCATGGCCTGGATTTTGCAGCGTATTTAGGTATTGACTTCAATGCTGCAGTACAGTTTCTCTCTTCAAAGTCTCCAATCGCCTTCACAGGCCAACAAATCTATGTGGTATTTGGTATCCAAAGTTCAAAGGAACAAGCTATTTTGAAATATCAATAAAAGAGTGGTAAACTTTCATTATGATGCTAACAGCAGTAGCATTACAACAAAGCAATCCACTTACAGCAGTTAATTTTGTGGTATTTTCTACAAGACAGTAAAATTGTGCTGGAATAGAAAACCTATATAACAGTTTTCCAGGCATAGATTTTGACTTCTTGGATGGTACTGACTGCAGGTTGTCAAGATTTCAAACTCTATGTATCATCAGTATCTTTGTGTTGCAATTTCTGAAATATCAGAAAGTAAGAAGTTGTCACTGTATATAGTACCTGCAGAGTGTAAGACAGTGACTTCACTATCCCTTGCTTGAAATTGTCAGCATATGCTGAGATGTGTTCTTCCAGGATCATTAGTTGATTAACAAATTAGGTTTTCTTTGTGGGACATTTATACCAGTGTGTGGAATACCTGGACTTCAAACACATAAAATAGGGTATCTACAAATGAATGAAAGGTTAAAGTATGTGCATGACAATTTGGTAGTGGAGAGTGGATAGCACAACAGTAGTCCATAGGAAGCACCAWAATATTTGAGGATATGAAGCCTGATGCATTTCAAAGAAAATGCAGGAACCATACTGGTGATGGATGTTTATGCAAAGCTTTCTGTGTAGACATACAGATGCAATGTAGTATAAGGGTTCACAACCACAAGCCTAGGAAATTTCTGCAATAAATTCCCAGCCAGGCAACAAAGGAGAGCCATGATACATAGACTGCCTTGCTRTCCCTGAGTCAAGTTAGGTACTTTGCTTGTTTACGAGCACTGACAAGAAACCGCGTGGTGTCTGACTCCTGTTTGGGTGACTGGGAAACAGATCCCTCACTTGCAACAGCAGCCGCTCTCATTGAGAGCTCATTTGCCTGGCATGGAATTCCAGAGACTGTAATTACAGATAATGTAACTCAATTTTCCTGTCAGGAATCTGCTATTTGTAGTACCAGCAGAACCAGAGTGTGTCACATCCCTGCCACACTCCAGCCAAAGCAGAAGCAGCTGTCGGGGTTGCCAGGCATACTGGGGTGAGAGGGATGCAGAGGAAGTATTTTTGTACGTTATTTGGTGATCAGCAAGCCTACAGGATCATCCTGTGCCACACCAYGCATTGATACTGTGGTGCACAAATGCTGCAACTCAGTCACGGTAGAAAAGCATTTCATCTGCTGTGGTCTAATCTGTAAAATAAGACTGTCAAACCAAAACCAAATAGCCCTCCTTGAGTGAAAAGCTCTATTATGCTCAGTATGGTATGTCCCGTACAGCAGTGTCCCTCTTTCTCCTATACAGAATAAGAGGACTTATTTGAATAAGGATGGACGTAATGTATAGTCAGTCAGGCTCTCAGAATCAAAGCTACACACAAACTCAAAACCAAGGCTGTTACATTTAAGGATATTGTATTTGTTCTAATTCGTGCATTTAGCAAACTAGGCCTCTGCCTTTTTCCTCCGTTTGCAGAAAAATACTGGCTTGTTACCATTAGGGCCCACAAGAAAAGACACAGTATGAAATTCTGGGGAGGTACTGAACTTTCATTGCCTGGGACTAAACACTGAAGCTTAGAAGTAAAATGTCATCATTAAAGCAAGTGGAAATGACAATAGGATTTCTGTTTTAAAAGCTAGCATCAAGACACCTGCTGTTAGTGAATAACGGGTGTCGAAGATTTTTTCACCAAACAAAGGTCATCCTTTCTCTTCAGCTGACTGTTTGTATTTGTAAAAGTAAAATCAACTTGACTCAATCAAGACTGGCTTTTTCCCCCCTATGCATAAAGGAATTTAACTTGCACAAGAAAATGAAGGATGTTTCCTCAAGTTCCAGAAATCCAATGGCTATTTGTGACTCCCTTTTGGTTTGATTCAGGTTAGAATAACTGGTAGCTGAATCTACCTCTGATTACCCCTCGTGCTTATACACTTCAACTATCCATCCTACAGTTACCTGGAAAGAGAATCTCCACTCTCCTATTCCTGTCTTCCATCTTACCCGGTAATTTTATTCTGAACGAAGATTAAAATCAACTTAGAGGAACATGGGAGTTATGTTTCAATGCACGCAGATGCAGTGGCTCTGAAATAGCACTAATAATGCTGTGACAAGTACCTTGTAATTTCTAGAGATGTCACAGTTCATTTGAAGTCATTCATATGCCATGTACTAGTAAGACAGAAGGAAGCAGTGCCTAGGATGTAGAAACTGTTGCATGCTGGTGGGGTGGGAATTGGGACAAATTTTCTTGGGGCAGATTAGTGTCAGAGAATCTGAACAATTCAGGTCATAAGGACCTCTGGAGGTCATTTAGTCTAACCTCCTGCTCAGTGAAAGGCCAGCTTGATCAGGATTTCAGCATTGTATTTGCGTTTTGAAAATGTCCAAGGATGAAGTTCCTTCAGCTCCTCTGCACTTCTTCCAGTTCTGCACCGCCCTCAGAAGGAAGATTTTTCTTTTTCATTTAGTCCAGTCAGAGTTTCCTTTGCTGCAACTTGTTATCCATTGCTTCTAGTTCTTTCTCTGTGCCTCTCTGGGACAAGTCTGGCTCAGTCTTTGTAACCTCCCTGTAGGACCAGGCAGGCTGCTGTTAGGACCCCCAAAGCCATCTCTTCCCCAGGCTGAGCCAGCCCAGCTCCCTCAACCTCTCCTCACAGGGCAGGTGCTCCAGCCCCTGACCATCGTGATGGTCTTCTGCTGATTGTCTCTGCTTTATTAGTATCCAAAAACCAGACACCACAGCCCAGCTGTCTCTCAAATACCAAGCAGAAGGGAATAGCCACTTCCTTTGACCTGCTGGCTGCAGTCTTGCTGATGTGGCTCATGATGCAGTTAACCTGTGTTGTCAATTGATTCATTTTGCCCTCCTACTGGGCTGTGAAGCAGGTGAGGGCAATATGGATAGAGGTTTACGGAGGTGAGGAGGCAAAAAGAGTTGTTCTTGTGGCAAACTATGAGCAGCACATCTCTTCCAGTAAATTGACCATTATGCAAGACTTTGAGGATAAAAGAGGAAGAAAGGGGAAGTGATATAAACAGAAAAAATGAGTGAGGACCAAAGAGAGCTCTTAAGGCAAACACACAAAAAAGCTTACAAACAACAGCCTCTTGTTCCCAAATATATCCATACAGGGATCTGAATGTTAAGAGCTGTGTATTGTGGGTTTGCAAAAATACCTGTGGATTCTGGTTGGTTTTAGTTTATAATTTTTTTTTTAATTTCTTGCCTCAAACCCACGTATGACCTGTCCATAATGACAGGTTTATATTCCTAATCAGTAAGTACAAACAATTCATTTCCAGAAACTATGCATCAAGTGTACATTAGGTCAGACATGCTTTGGCCACTGGCAATGCACAGTAATTGTCTAGGATAACTAATTGCCCAGCAATCCTAGCAGCTCAGTGTCTGGAAAACTGGTACATCACTGCTCAAAGCTGTAGTCTCCTCCTTAAATCAGAAGAATGGGGATTGCATCTTTTACTTGCAAGATAGATGAAAGCTAGTCCTCCAGCTAAGAGAACCTCCAAAAATATATAAATGTGTTTTCAGATGCTGCTGTTTACCTCCTTTAAAAAGTTTTCCTTTTTCCAAGAAGATGCCATAAGAAGAGTTATATAGAAAGGTTATATAGAAAAGGCAAGCTTATTCACAGTGACATCAGACTATAAAACTTGAATATCACTGTATTATTTTTATTTTTTCCTCTTTAGCAATGTCTGTCTCTATTTTGCAGTATTTCTGTCATGGAATTAATGGCATAAGTAAAACAATTAGGTAAGATATTAGTAGACATACTTCATGCTTCAGTTTATGAGTATAAAAACCAGTAGGGCTTGTTAGGAAAATGTTCATATTTTTAGGTTTGTGTCCCTTGGAAGAAAGTACTGGCATGGAGAATAAACGTTGAGAATATATAGCAGCATTGAGTTAAATGTGAGGACTTCTCAGTGGAATGAAGTAGRGAATATTTTGCAATCTTTAGTCACACCTGTTAATCTTTAAAAACTGAAAGTTCAAGTGCATTGCAGTCACGATGTATTTATTTTTAAAGACTGTCTTCCTGCATAGCATGCTTTGTATTGTGATGCTGCTTGGAGCCTTTGCCAGGGATAAAGCCTTATTTCTCTAGGTGCCGTGCAAAYGCAATTGGAAGACAGCACTTTTCCCAGCACACCACATTTGAATTTATTAGTAGTTGTGCCCGGATGCACCTGCAAGATYTGACACTAGAAAATAAAAAGTGAGTGATCCTAGCTCTGCCTTTGAGATTGGGTGAATGAAACAAGAAAGCTTGTCCACTGAAACAGTGGAGGCTGGTGTAAATACTGCTGGTGTGCAACAGGAGCGAGGACTCGGCCATACCCCACAGTGACGCATGTGAGGGGAGGTTGGTGCCATGCAGAGCCCTGGTGTAGCAGCATCGGCATGGTGTCACATCAGCCTCTCCCCCTGGCTGTGCGTGCCCCGCTTGGGAATCTGTGTACCACAGGTCTTGTGTGGATGTGCCCGGTGTGTTTCAAATGACGACTGCATCCATTTTGCAACTTCTTAAAACAGGAGTATCATTGCACATGAAATGCACTGTTTGTGTCTAAGATTAACAGCCTGAATTAGCAGGGGAAGACAGAAAAAGACAGAAGGATAGTTCTCTCTGTTTTGTCACAACTTCTATTTACGTGAGGAAAATGTTAGCATTCTTTATCTCCTCGGGGTACCCGTCAGTGCCCCAGTTCCAGCATTTGCTGTATCGCTCCTCAGGGAAACCCCTGAAGCCATATGGTTCACTTGCTGTGCCTGCATTTCTGTGTGCCTAAGTTGTTGTTGTTGGTAGTGGTCCCTATTCTTTCTGCTACTTTGCTCCATGTCTCATTTGCTTTTTATGCTTTTTCCAAATGAAAAAGTGTCTGTTGCACTCTCTAGCTTTCCTCTAGCTCAACACTAGCAGCATATAAATATGCTTCTGCCAGCACATGTGTTCCTTCTCCCATATTGGAGCAGCCAAAGAGATACAACTTTTCTGTGTAGTGAAGGTATTAGGAAAATCAAGCTTATTCACCTTTTAGGTGTAGTTGATCCTCTCTTGGGTAAGTCGATGGACCAGATTTTTGCTTCCAGTATATTCATACATATCTCTCCAGGCCTTTTTCTCTGGGACTCTAACCCCACGGGGAGAGAAATCTGTTGTTGTGTTTTACAAAGGCCAAAATCAAAGAGGTTGTTTTAGGAGTGTGCATGCATGCATGTGTGCAGCATGACATAGCTGGCAAACAATTTCTGAAGTGAATGCACAGAGACTGTTACAGGAAAGGCCTTTTGATGGTGTATACAGTGAAAGGGACTACACCATGCTATATGAAAACACCATGTAAGTGTTTTCACCAGGTAGGGATCCCCAGTGTGTTTGCGAGGGATGTGTTAGTCTCAAGTGACAAAGATTTAAAGGGTGCATAATGGCCAGCTAAATTTTATCCTGTCATCAGAGCTTGCTGGGGCTCATGCTTAGACACAATGAATGAAGAAATTCCACTTACATGTCTGTGAACTACTGGTATGCTTATTTTAAAATACATAAGATTTGGTACAAGGGTTGCATGACATTTAGTCTCTGCAGGCAAGGTCAGTGGAAAAATAACATGAAATGCATTATCAGCAACAATTTTCCATAGGTCCATGTAAAAGAATTACATACAAATGCCACAGTAAGTACTACGTGATGTGAAGGTCAGTGTTGCATGCTAGAACTGTGGTTCTGTCCTCCAGGATGCAATTGCTTTTATTCAAAGTACTGCATGTTCAGCAGAAGAACAGGGGTTCATGGGATTACTGCAGGACAGAATATGGTCCAAAGTGTTTGTCAACAGCGCTCAAAAACGGAGCTTGCAAAAAGAGCCAGTAGAGTACTCACGGGAGTCTACTTCAGCCTGAACCAGTGAACCGGTTCACATTTTTTCCAAGCAATTCAGTCCATGACAAGAGCTTAAAAGAACCTTCTGAAGGCTAACAATTACACTGAACCTGAAGAATTAGCACTTTTAGAGGCATTAAAAAGAATAAACTGATTCATGTATCCAGAGATTTGACCGTGTGTCTCTCAAGGGGAAGGTATTCATGGCAGTACGGTGTCTTTGCAGCCAAGAACAGAATGGTAATTCAGACTGTAAAAGAAAAAAAAAAAGAGTTGCATTTGTCTTCTGTAATGCATTATTCTGGACATTTACATCTGAAATCTGCTTTTCTATGAACATGTTTTTCTCCAAGTTCAGACTTGTACTTTAAAATTTTACTGCTCATTAACAGTAAAACAATTTAACATTTAACTTTTTTTTTTTTCAATTTAATTTTACGTAAGTCATTTGGGAGAAAAAGATGCAGAGGTAAACAGAGATTGCCCAAACATGAACAAGAGTAGTGCATCTGTTCTTGAACCTACTCATCAGTAATCCCTATCCTAGGAGAGGTGATGGATGCTAAGGCACCATATCCAGGATTTCAAGGACTTGGGCACGTTATACAGCATATCTGAAAAATGGCTATGTCATTATTTACATTGTACAGAACAAAGGAGTGTTTCAGAAAATGTCACGGGTGATTAAAGTGGGAAAAAATGGATTCCATTCCCCATACTGCCACTAATTTTCTCYGTGTCCTTATGCAAGTTTCATCTTGCAAGCTGTTAAGCACATGCTTTCTGGATGACCCAACTCACTTCAATGAGAGTAGTCTAATACATACAAGTATTATATATTCACTACATGCAAGTGTTTTCAGAAAGAAATAAGGCCTTCAATTTTGCATGCTTCATTTCTCATATCCTTAACATCAGGAGGATATATTTATTAATTTTGTGGGACTGTGAGGACATACTATTGTTTGAGGCATCAAAGGGAAGGTTTTAGCAAGTAAGATGAAGATAGAGATAGCAAAAAATGCCAGTACACGTGGTACAAGTGCAGCTGAAATTAAAATCTACCCTTTTCAGGGATGTAATATATCCACTATCCTAGAATTTTATCTAAATATTTCACCATGAAATGATTTTAAGCTCTGAAACAAGAGTGCTTTAAATAAGACTGCCTGCTAGAAGGAAAAGGACATCAGAAGAAAAATAGTTATACAACTCAGGATTACAGGCTTTTAAGGTATTTAGTTCAGCATTTACCTAAAAGGTAGCCCATCCTTAAGCATATCTGTAGATTAAAATGAATTATTTAGTGTGACACTTTGGTATCATTCAGAATTCTTATTTTATTTGATTCTCAGTGTTTGTTAGGTAGATACACAACTATGATGGTTATAGCTGACTCTTACAGAGACATCCTTTGTCACATAAAATAGGTACAAGCTGAATGTAAAGCAAATAGCAGGTTCACTCCACCTTCTTCCTTAAAAGGACATTCAGTCTTTTGAATGTTATGGTGTTTGGGTTTTTTTCTTTTTTAGTGGTTTATAGTTTCTGTGAGGTGTCAGCCTAACAGTCCTCCAGATAGTGATCATGGTATGGGTAACAGTACAGTACGATGGGAGCAAAGAAAGTAACAGTTTTACTTGGAGATGGACACTGCTAAAAACTGTGTGTTGTTGGTTTAAAGGACTGGGATTTTGCTTGTTACTTTGCTTACCTTACCTTGTAGTTCTGTACATTAGTGTTTCCACAACAAAACACCCCAAAAACTCCCTCAAGACATTTTTAGATGCAATAACCTATGACAGTACATTTGTTGTTTTACTGCAAAAAGGAGAAGAAAATTTTCAAGCAATGGAGATAAAGTTTACGCATATACTGAAAAGTAAAATATCTGTCTGTCCATAAATGTGAAAAAGAATTTTCCTTCTATCTGTAGGATTTATTTTCTTTGTAGCAGCATTTGTGGTATGTCTTGAGACCCAGAATGAAATCTTTAAATTTACTTCATGTTGCCCAGAAGAGAACTGTTGGACAGGTACAATTTGGTCACTTGGGCCCACCACTAACTTTTCATGGAAATTGGCGTAAGTTAATATCTAAATGCTTTTAAGGATGCGGGCCATATTATCTAGTCTACATGACTAACACAAATGCAAGAAACTCTGTATCTTGCTACTGCTTTAACTGTGTTGCTCTCAGAAAATGTTCTATTTAGACCTATTTTACTGTGAAAAGCGATGTCCACCAATCACCTTGCAGTCAGACACGTCCTCCCACACAGTAGGAACTTCCTGATGTCCCTCTCAGTTATTAAACTGCTGAAATTTGCACTGCCATCAGTATTTTGGGATTCCAAAAAACTTCAGAATAATTTTGCCTCTGAAATATTAGGATATTCTTATCCATCTGGGCCTTAATTCCAAGAAAATATGAGGAAGATACTGGTAGATACCTGCTGAAGGTTATTTTATTCATCACTAGGAGTCCTCTACTAGAAGCATCTCCTTTTCTGGCCATCAAGTTGTATTTATTTTAGATCAGATCTCACCAAACAGGAGCAGGCATGAGGCGAGAGGTGTACCAGCTTTGGTTAATAGGTCAGAGCCCTGTTGCATGAGCACCCCACTCCCTTCATAAAGAAGAGCCACCAGTCTCTGGTGCCAGTCCATGGAAGGAAAACAAAGGCTTGAGCAACCTCCTTTCTGTCTTTCCTGAGGCACTAAAACTTCTCCCTGAAGGTGTGATTTTCTTCCACTTGGTCCCTTTTATTTTATAATGAAGTAGAATGAGAAGAGTAAAAAAACTTCAATTTAYGTACTACTTACTATATTGTGGCAAAATTATTCCCTACGAACGGACCCTTTGAAGGTCTCTGAAATGAGTGCTACATTAGGGTGAACTCCATCCTCTACTTGAAGTCTTTGGGAAGTTTCTTCCTTCTCAGTCCCCCATGACAGTTTTCAAAATAATCTTGTTTGTGTAACCTTTAGCTGTTAAAATGCACCTGAAAATCATAGGTCTTTTGAAAAAATTTTGCTTTATTTATAGGATTGTTTTTCTTTAACTTATCAACCCCAAATGGGTACCTCATACATGTTGATTGCTCCTGGCCATGCATAAAATCTACAAGAATAAATCGGAAAAGGCAGAATCCCTGCCATTTTTATGTACACAGACTTGGAGTCTGGCACTGGCTCTTTTGCACAGTTACCTGTCTGAAGGCAGGCAGGTTTTTGGATGGGATAAAATGAATAACCTGGCACTTGTACTACTGTGTCAAGCAGCAGGTGCAGCAGCTCCAAATTCTGCTGTTTGCTGGCTAGGACCTCTTCTAGATAGGCTAATCAGTCCTGACTGCAGAGCTATAGGTTAAGGAGTAACTAGGTCAGTTCTGTGGAGGTGGACTCTGTTYTGGGGAAAAGGAGAAGTAGAATTAGTCATGGATACCTCTTCTTCAGCATACAGTTCACAGATATTAAATGCTCTGTGTTATAGCTATAGATAGGGTGGGATTTGAGGCATGTCACAGCATAGAGCCAGGAGCAGCTGCTGTCATTTTTACTGGCAATTCCAGAGCAAACTAAATTCGAAAACCCTTATGGTAAAGGCGCCTTTATGAATTTCATCCTTATGAAATCATGGGCTAAATAGATAAGACAATGGGTGAGAGGAATGTATATGAACCTATATATGAAATGCATGAACTGAATAAAACACGTATCATAAATTTAGTATATATAAAAATAATACAATATAGATTATATAATTACATATATAATGGAACATATGAAAAAAAATTGTGCTTTGCCTAAAGCATGTGGGAAATTGGTGGTAGAGCTAGAAATTGTACAACACCTCATGTGTTAGGCGAAGATCATTCTTCAGTAACTGCAGCAAAAAGCTGAAGGAAGGTTTATTCCTATATTAGCTTTCATTTTTCAGGCAGCGTTGCCCTTCTAAAGATATCCCTTCAAAAGATGGACCTTTTAAGAATGTCTGCAGATCTGGACTCCCTCAGATTAACTGGGGGCACATATTTCAAAGGGAAGTGGTGTTCATGGGGAATTCTCTGCCAGCCGCCCAGATCTCAGCTGCAGAAGTAAAGGATAAGTAGTAAAGGAGTTTAAATTTCCTCAAGCTGCCTTCCGTTGTGCTTCAGCTTTGATCTGCCAGGATTACCTTGAGAGGTGGGAAAAGTAGTTAATTTTCCACTTTTACTTGACACTTCCCCTTTCTCTAGGGGCTGCTGAGTTAGTGCCCACTACCTGCTAGGTGAGCTGAATGCAATACCAGAACTTGCACTTTCTTGGCKTTGACTGACTTTACAGGCTGTCAGATAAGGGAGGCATTTGATGGATTTCATTGGTTTCAGTGTAGCTGCCAGCCAACTACGACCAGCGAGGTGGACTTTCTACTCTGGTCAGTCCATGATGCCACCGTCTTTACCTTGTCTTTTCCCATGTTCCCCCTGTGGTCCCACAGAGCCGTAGTCCCCATGGAACACCCTTTAAATATCCTTATAATTCTTTCCTTATCTTTCTCCAGCTCCAGATTAAAACCATTCTTTGTGGTGATGCCTACAAAAAGACTTGACTGTGCTTAGGTGACTTCTGCTATGCTTTTAAAGTTAAATATGTTGTCTTATTGTGTTCTTTTACTCCCTGATCTTTTGTCTTTGGAGTTATATTTAGGCTTTTTGTTTTATTATTCATTAGACACCATCCTTTTGTTCCGCTCTTGTAGCACCTCAAACAATGAATTCTCAGCCATGGCCAAGGCTCCTGACTTCTTCAGTAATACAAATATTGGCAACAGAGTACAGTGTGTGTTTGTTTTTAAACAACCGTCACATGGAAGCTCTCATGTCCTTGCACTGTTGTCAGCTGTTGAAAAGGACAGAATAGCAGATGGACTAGAAAAAATGACTAACCATGACTTGAGCTCTACTTCTGCTCTAGGAGTAAGGGGGATCAGAAACAATGCTGTCCTCGCCTCCAGGCTCCATCTTTTTGCAAACTTTTTGCACTGATATCCTGGTTGGGTGCATACTCAGCACCAGATGAGGCTGGTCCTTGTGCTGTGGCTGCCTGGCAGAGGCTGTCCTGGAAGGAGGGAGGTGGTGGTAGAGCGTGATGGCCAACGTGCATGTCACCTGGTGGCACCTCACTCTCAGAGGTGCCTTGCTCTCAGGTATGCTCCTTAAGTGCAGTGTACTGTGACAGCCTTTCAGGTACCATGTGCTAGTATCATGTACCATGTATCTATAGCCTGTCATATAGCTCAGATGTATATTGCAGACTCTGCCCCACACAGCAAAAACAATAACACCTGAGATATATTTTTTGTTTCCTCTGTGGCAGGAAGCAGAGGAGACCTCTGTCGTGTAAACACTCTGAGCCAAGCCACTCGCGTGGTCACAACAATCCTTGAATGGATATAGGTATTAGTGGTAACCTCCAGGACTTTAAATATGCCTTAGCTCTCATGGTAGTATGTGTTCTGATCAGGGACAATTTTAAATCAGGAATGCAAAAAGCCAAATACAGCTTCTTCACTGGAACCACGTCATGTTATAAGGGACCAGCCAGGCCTGCCCCCGTGATTTATGCTTGGGGTAAGCCTCTTCTGGCCTTCTCAGCTCTGCTCCCAAGACACAAAGGGCAGATAAAATAGCATCATCGCAATTTCTAACAAATGCAATGAGTCAGTTCCTGTTAATGATGAGACCCCTGTGAGTCAGATCATTAGCACTGATTTCCATTTCCATTGCTCTCGCTGTTGTTTTGGGGTTTTTTTTTTTTTTTTTTTTTTGTTGTTGTTGTTTTGTTGTTGTGTTGTTGTTGTTTTTTTTAAGAAAGGGGGATATTTTCATTTTACAACTGTTTTTTAAGCTGCTTTCCTAAGGAAATATGTCTTATGCGGTGATGATGTCTGTTTGCCCATCCTTCTTTCCTTTCTCAGGAATTTTTGTGCCCATCAACAAGAAATGGTAGAAATAAAGCAATTTCAAAGTTGCTAAGTCCCTGCAATCTTCATGAAAATAGCTGTCTGAATAGAAGAAAAAGACCCTGTTAGTGCTGTGGTGAGAGAGATGCCACAAAGGCAACTAACTCTATTAGTCACCAGAGAATCCACACCTCTAGATGGCAGGAAAAGCTTCAGCGTTTGCATGTTATTAGACCTCAAACAGAGACACATCTATTAGAAACTAAAAATAATCTTTGCCACTGCTCCCAGGAAAACTGATTTTTAATTGTATAAAATCCATCCTGTAAAAGAAGTGACTGTATCTTGCTCTGTAGATTCATATGCTCCCCTCTCTCCGTATGCATTCAGATTTAAGGTACTCATCAGTGGGAAATATGTATAATCTCCCACAGGACTGCAGTCTCTTCTTCAGTGCCAACATATTAAAACTAGACTTCTTAAACATTCATATTAATTAGTCTGTAAGGAACCATTATCAAAATATGGTGTGAATACATAATTATGAGGGTGTGTTATCTGGCAGGAAAATGAGGGTCTGATCCTGCCTCCTCCAAAGTAAATGGCAGCTTCACCACTAATTTTCGTAGGAGCAATAGTGAGCCCTAAGGCAGCAGAAACAGGAGACAATTTTCCCCTTCCTGCCTCACTGGAAGCGCTGTCCCACCCTTGCTGAGAAAGCACTTCACCCCTCCTGGGAGGGGAGATGATAGAAAGAAGAGCGTTTGGCAGCTATTATCAATATTCATGTACAGCTGCAATTCATAGGCCTTATTCCCTTGCTGAAATGTGCCATTAGCTTCAGCAGGGCTCGACCCGCAGAGAGTGGGACGGACCCCTGTTAGMGGCAGTCAGGCATGCTTGGCCAGGCTCTAGGTGCATCTACTGTCCTGCTCCAGGAGAGGACAGCCTGATTCTTCTCCAGTGTTGGGGCTGCCTTTGTCACCTGGTCCTGGGGCTTGTRAGACGGGGCAGCAAACTGCCCGATGTGTGATAATGCTTCGGCATTGACTGGAGGCTTCAGACAGTTGCAGAAGTTCAAATCCTGCCATTAACTGGGCTTAGGAGTAGGCAAAATGTTTGTTTGCCCCAGATAAATGCAGTGCCAGAGCCTACAAGATATAGCAAGTTATGTGTTAATTTTCAAATATCAAGCCCGAAGTTCATCTCGGATTAGGATCTCTTTTTTTCTTTTTTTTTTTTTTTTCTTCTTTGTTTGTTTGTTTTCCCTTGAATAAAAAATAGCACGGCCTAGGAAATGCAGAATGGGACTGGAAAACTGGAAAGAGATCTTAGATCTTGTTTTTCTGCCACTGATTTGTTTGCAGCCTTGGGAGAACATGAGGATATTATTTCTCCAGCCCCAATTACTGTCTTGTTTATAATTTGGTGGGAGAGCTTTCCCTGCTGTTTCCCATCCCCAAGTTTCCCTTCTTCTTGGCTTAGCCATATGCAAGAGCAGTGTTTTTTTGCTAGCACTAGAACATTTCCCCCCTCTTCGCCAGCATTTCTTTCTCTCCTGCAGTTCCTGTCTCTCCCATTCACTGCAGCAAAGTTGCACTGCATTGGGAAGAGCAAGGGTAGAATACGGGCTTGTTCCCAGCTGCCACTTCGCTGCCCTCCCCACCTGAGTGCTGAGGGGAGCAACTGTCCTGRCAGAGAGACCTCAAGATGTCCAAAAGTCTGGGTGCTCCCCCCTAACATAGCTGCCCTGCTGTTTTAGGGAACGATGCTCTGGCAAGACATCTGCAAAGAGATTACATTTCGCTTACACTCTGTGCTGGTACAACTGGACAGGCATGCTTAAAAACACCAACATGAGATTTTCAGTCTTGAGGCTTTACTGACTCTTGTTGCAAGACAGGCAGCCTTAGAGATGGAAATCTCCTAATTACCCACATAACCTTGACAGTGGCAGTACGGACCTCCCCTTAGTGTCTTATTGTAACAAGTTCCCACCCCAGTCAACATCAATGACCCTGGTGGTGGCTGGACACTAAAGGCTGGATTGAAATTCCTACTTTATTTTTACCAAACAGCCATTGCATATCAGTAATCGTGAAGGTCAGTTATTGTTGTGAGAAAACTGGATGTATAACAGGGTTTTCAAAAGGGCAGGCATTCAATGGGATTTTCTCCACATGTGCAACAGAGAATTTCAGAAGTCCCTTCTAGGTGCGTAACTGTTATCTTTTTTGCATCCAGTTACCTCTAAAAATCTGGCCTTTGGTCACCGATCACTTGAACTGAACTGTTGTTTGTGAGCAAGTGGAGAGGAAAAGAGAACCTATATCAAGTCAGCAGCCCCTTAATACCCGAATATCACCCTTTTTTATTAGAATTTCCCCCACTTGAACATTCTGTTGGCTTTTAGGAGAACAAGAAGTTGAAATACGTCAGGAGCTGAGAGAAAAGCTTGTTCTCACCCTCTGTCTAAATGTTATATATCTTTGGGATTTCAGAAGTGTCCTGAGACTCCCAGTGCCAAAAGCTTGAGTTTGGCTGAGACATACTTAGCCAGAAACAAATTCCCAAACCTTGGGTATTTTCACCAACTTTCACCTCTTTCTAAGCAATGTTCTTTCTGTAAAATTAAACAGCTAACAATCCCTGCAAAATGAACATTTGCTAATTGGATTTAGTGAAGTCAGGACTGCATGTCGTGATGTGCTCAATACAGTGCTTTAACCTGGGGCCTTTAGCACAGAATTTGACTACGGCAGTGATTGTTTAACTAGAAAATGCCATCAAAACTGCAAGTAAAGCAGGCTGCTATACTGACTGTACCTAGCCACTAGAGAGAGACATTATCCCACGTAGTAAACTGAAATGTTTCACTTGCGAATGTCCAGGGACCCCTCCTCAGAGCGAAGTATCCTGTTCCTCTGGAGCGGATGATAGAGTCGACTCACTGACTAAACCTTGGAGAGCTGTGGCCACGAGCACGTCAYGCGCTGCGTGTACAAGGAGGCCATTCCAAAACGCTGTAACAATGACATGAGGAAGGTGTTAAATTTACATTTATATATTTTCAATCAAATCAGTGCATCTGCGTTAGAGAAGGGAAGAAGCAAGTTAACGGTTGTTCTTCGATGGAGCAGGGCAGATGCTAATCAAGCCCATGCAGCTAGCTTCTTGCAGCATGGCACTCAGGCACACACAGACTTCTCGGGTCTTACAGACAGACCGAGAGCCAGATCTTATAAAATGTGCACTGAGCTGCACAAACCTATATATTTTTGTACACATTGTTGCAGAACCTTCAGCACCAGAGGTCCTCTATGGTGTTTGCTGAAAATAAGTAATGCCGGCCTTGTTTTGACCAGGTGTGTTATAATTCTAATCCCTGTTTGCTCTGAAGTGCTCCTTTACAGATGTTACCTGCCCCCTTTCAGATGTAAGCGGGGTGGCTGGCGGCTGGCTAGCACAGTGCCTTTTGCATCTGCAAGCTGCTTTTTCAGCTTTTCAGTGCTGACACAAGCCTTGTGTGACTACCGCATTTGTAACGGGAACGTGAGAGTGCTCAGGTGCGCTGTGCTGTCGGTGGCGATCTCGGAAGCTGCACTGGTGTGTGAACGGTTAATGTGGGCTGCCCAGTCCTGAGACTAACAGGTGCTCATCTGATCTGAAAGGAGAACTGGGCAGACTAGAAACTTTCATGAATTGATAGCGGAAACGTAYATAAAACTAACACTACATTCAGGCTTGATAAATGTGTGGTGCGGACTTGGATAATGCCCGGAGGTCAAAAGCTGCACTTCTATTTGTAAAGCCTGCCAAAACATTCAAGCTTCCAAGCACAGGAAAATCTAGTTAAAGTAACAGCGGTGGGAAACGTAGGAAGTCTGATCGTGCTAAAAATGCATCTGGATCCAACACCAGCTTGTCCTGTGGATAAGCAGGATAGTGCCTGATGTGTAGGTGGGGGTGGGTATTTAACCTTGGTGATTTTCTGCAGTCAGGTGCCAGCTTTGAGTCCCAGAAGGAATTCCTTGAGAGGGGAGTAAGCACTGCCTTGCTGTTTTGATCTTTCACAGAGTACTGAGCAGGGATCTGCTATTAGGATCAAGTGGTCATTTCCTACGTGATTAGTTTTCTTTTAATGCAGGCAACGAATGACCCTAGCATAGCATGAGTTCTTGTGTGCTGTTTAAGTTATTTAGGAAGTCATACGGTTCTCCTTTTTGCTAACACGTATACGCTAGATACAAGCATTTGATTTATGACTTCTAATTAATTATTTTATATTGGTTCTTTAACTTCGAGTTAGAATTTATATTAGTATCTTTGTTTGCACCTGCACTTACTCTCAATTTCTCGAAATAGAGTCGCATATGAAAATCCCACTGAATTTCACAGGCTGCTTTGAAAATCTCAGTAGTAGCATTTTAATGCTCTGAAGGTACAGATTCAGCGGTATGCAAACATGCAAAGAGAAGTCTCAGCCATGGGTTTCCACTAGGACTTAACTAGGTGCATGTTGAAAGTGAGCATTCATTTTTTGTCTTGCAAATTAGCAAGCACTCAACTGAGGGGAGTCCTCAATCATTATGCAAATAATAGAYGGGTGAAATCCCCTTTTCTCTTCTTTTTAGATAACAGCACACCCTTTAGCACATCCTTGGAATTAATCAGTTTTAAGGATTGATTACTGTAAGGCACCGCAATCTGCTGTGACATTAAAACATTAAAATGAAACCTCTTAAAACCCCCTTTTTGAAAAGCTAACCAAACGTGGGTTGCAGGCAGGGGTATTTCCTGGCCAGCTGTGTTGATTCCGAGAAGCTTTTCTAGAACCTGGCACGACACTTTCTAGCATCTTACGAATGTTTCACACTTCTACTTTTACCATGTTTTCTGAATACTGGAAGATTACCTGTAAACATGAATGTTTAAATGAAAAAAACGTGTGTCGTACATACTCATGTTTCACAGGATGGTGCAAACAGCGCTTGAAAAGTCTGTAAATCAATAAAGAGTTTTGAGGTTATACACTGAGTGAAGAATACAGAATTATATACGCACAACTACCATCTTGATGGCTGACAGTCATCTTCTAAGATGAGAAAACAATTTAAAAAAATGTAAAGGAAAATGCTACCCTCAGTTTCCATGAGAAGGAAAAAAACAAAAGTGCAAGAGAGATTCACAGAAAGGAGAATTGTTTTCTGCTTCTCCTCAGCTTTCCAAAAGTGGACAAGGACAGGGCTTTCTGCTCCTCCCATCTAACCAGTTGTCCAGCTCCAGGCCACCGTGGCATATTGCCATTTGCATTTGCAATACGGATCCATCACCCCACCCTAAAATTCAGTAAATCCATACTGCTGCGCAGAGGGAATAGGAAGAGGTCCAGGAACTTTCTGGAGACTTGAGCTCAGCTGTGAGGGGGCTTCACTTTTCTCCTTCTGAAAGAAACCTGCTGTGACAAGTTTGTGGCATTCCCTGTCTACCAGGAAATCTACATCTACCATACAAACCTAACTTCATTAGAGTTGTGCATAGGCACAACATGATTAACCTAACTTTGCAGAGAATGTTTTATTGAAGCTTTTATTTCACAATTATCATTTTGCCTAATGAAAAAAACTATATATTTTTGTGCTCTCACCCAAATACAAATGACCTCTTTTGGAGGTTCAGAGACCCTTTTGTGGTGTGTCTAAAAAGTTTTTGCCTGTTTTCATTTAGATATGGAGGTGACAGAGTGTTGAAAGAGTGGCTGTCTTTGCGATACAAGAATTCCTGACCAGGACAAGGAGCACACAACTAAGATGCCATTGCTTAGTGCACCCAGGCCAGTTTTCATCTGCATGCAAAGGTGGGGACTCTGGGAACCCAGGTGGCCGGTGCTGTGTGCTTACACACTCGTGCTGTGTATATATACTTAATAACTTTCCTTTGCTCCTGAGTATACACTTCACCTTTGAGGAACCCCGAGGGTAAGTATTTTCACTAGTTTGAAGATGGGGAAACTGAKGTGGGAGAAAGCCAATGGCTTGTATAAGGACGGAAGTCCTGGCTAGCTCAGGACTGTGGGGCTTATAGTTCTGTGTTCACACCGTGCAGCCACAGCTCCGTGCAACAATAACACGTTTCAGTTCATTCCCATTTATGGAGGAAAATGAGACCATTCAAATAACTACATAGACCCCTTCCCTGGAATGGGAACGCATCCCATTAAAATGTGTGTCATAAGAAATAAAGGTAGGCTAAGTTCGTACCTGTCATCTTTTTTTTTCTTTTTCTCTGTTAATTGCATTGTTGCAGCATCCACTTTCTAAAGGACTTTGTAAGTGAAGTGGCTGTTTATTACAGGGAAACTTCTTAGGGTGGCTCAGCTTAATTGTGTTCTCATTGGAGTGAAACAGGATGCTTGGCCCAAACCTTATTTCCTTYATTTCACTCTGTTCTATTACAAGCACTTTCCTGCATCCTGCAGTAACATATCAGTGACGCTGCATCTTTTCGAGCCTGGGGCATTTGAAGGGATGCATGATCACGGAAATTTTCATTTATCCATCGCAGCGGCAATGAGGATGCCCGTGTCTTACCGTGGGCAAGTCTTTAGAGCCACTTTTCCACTTTTCCCTTTTTCCACTAGAGGGGGTTACATGTTCTAGTTCAGAGCGCTACAACAGCCCAAGAGAAGATGGAGCTGCTTCTTGTCCACCTATATTTTTAACTAATACAGTTAACTCATAAATACAATAATGAGCTGACAGTACTAGGACTTGAGGCCTTAATAACCATTACAAAAATCATTAATTACCAGGAAATTAGAGCGGTGTCTGTTAAGTGCTTAAATTTGCAACCTTCTGTCCACAAACAAGAAATCCAAATGCTTGCCTGAATCACAGCTAACTTCCCACACATTGGTTATAAGCTATATCTTGTTTATTTCCACATATATTACCCTCAGTAAATGATTAGATTTGTCACCCATGACCCAGTATGCTGTTTGCAATTATTTCTTATATTAAATTAATCACTACATATTTACTTTGAGAAATTATGTATGATGTATCGATGCACGCATGTGTATAAGTGTATGTGAGCACATGAACTTTCCTGATTGCCTTTCCTCTTGTATGGCAAATTAGAAATAACGGCATTCAAGCCGGTGGAGTTATGCTGATGGGGAAACTAGCACAGAGAGAGGGGGAAAATTGCTATACAAACTTATCTTTCTTTCATATTTTAAGTATTTCTACTTAGGTAATGAATTCTAAGGCTATGGACAGTCTAATCTCCATTAGCAGATATGTGAACACTTGTGGCTCTAAGTTCTAAGGATGCTGGTGTGGACTGCACTCAGCCTTGCTTTTTCCACGTCCCACGTCTTGTGGTTGCACCTGGGTGGGGTGATCTGCATACATATGGACTCTCACCATATCTTTGGCACTTTGTGTAGCGGTAATACTACCCAGATAACTACTCTGCAGAATCAGATCCTTTGTGAATTACTTACTGGGTGAAAATAATTCACATGGCTTGTGACTTTTTCCCAAGTAACGTAAAGCCTCTCCTTTATACAATGATAATTATTTGTAGTAGCTCATTTTCTAGGAAAACTAAAGCTTATGCTATGCATAGAAACACGACTTCCAACAATTTGGGCTCCTGTAACGTTTTTTTTTATGAAAAGCTTTCTATCTCTGTTTAGTCTCCATCTAATCTTTTAGATTTTTCATTCTCACAGATTTCTGTTCTGTATTGTGTTTTATTCTTCATCGCAATGCTTTCTCTGTCTTCTCTGAACATGATTTCTTCTCAGCAGAATTCACCCCCAACAACTTCCAAATCTGAGCTGAATTTACAGCTCCATTGTGTTTGAGTGGGTTCAAAATGAGACAGAAATATTCACTTTTAATCTGTTATATTTCTGAGGTGCTAATTACTTTGCCACCTCTTATTTGTCACCCAGTTCAAACTGGCAACCCGAATGCTATGAGAAAGTCTTTTAATAATCTTTTAAGAAAATGACATGGAGTAATTTACTTCTGCAACAAGTAACTTGCTTCAGGAAGGGGATCACTGGGACCCAGACAGTTGTGATAATGCGGATTTCAAGTCATAAACACTTCAGCTTGAAAAGAAACCAGAATTGTACCTATTAAGAACCAAGCTTTAAACAACCTTGTAGGTTTCATTACTTTTGTCTGTAAACATGTAGCGTTCTTTATCCCCATACAAAAGGTGGGCTGGAGCCTCCAGTATGTATACATACAAAGTCCTTTCTTGACTTTTTGACTCTGTTCCTTGCTTAACTAATAGTAACAATGAATTCAGGGACACTGGGTTTTTACATAACCTCGGCGGATGATCTTCTCAGTTACACCTTGTTGCAAAGCAGCAGGGCAGAGATGGGAGGGAAGCGATACTGCTTTGAAAGAAATGGCCTCGTACCTTCACGGAGTGAGTATGTGTGTGAACCCTTATTGACACACAAATGAACTGTGTTTTTTGAAGTATTACATTGTTTTGTCTTCTGGGCTGCCTGGCGGTCTTCCAAGCGCAACTAACAAAGGCTTGAAGAAAGGATTCAAAACATCATGGAGGGAAAAAAAAAAAAATCTTTGCTAAAGACTAGAATGGTATTTTGGTCTGTTGCCAGGTATGCAGGGGAGGGTGCACCRAGCTCACGCAGCGGCAGCGAGTCCCAGGCAGGTACCCAGCTGCCCGCCCAGATGCCGGGCAGCCACCGCTTCTCAAGCTACGGGGGGAGGCCGAGCAGGGAGTGGCAGAGCAACAGGTTTGGGGAGGAGGAAGGGGACATCCCTTCTGGGAAAGGCTTCTGGGTGCGCCGGCCGAGACTTTCTCTTAGRCTTTTTCTTGGTTGCCTGCTTGCCTCCCTCCCCTCTGCTCCCAACCAAAACTATGGTTCATCACAAATGAAAGAACCATTCGTCCAGTTAGACATTAGCAAACTGCATGGATTATAGACAGACAGATAGATGTACTGAGTAGAACTTGTTTTCTCGCTTTATACAAGCAGAAGAACCTCTAGTAGTCAACTGGCTTGCCTTCAGAAATAAAACCAACAGAAGAATGCTGCTAGCCATAGAGCTATAGTCAGGTTTGCTATTCAATTCAAATATTCAGCTCAAATTCTGTAAGACTTTGCTTTCTCTTTTGGACTTAACGGCAGCTGCTATGGGCAGTTCTGACAGTAGGTTTCATTGTACGAACTGAAATATCCAGTGTCTGCTCACACATGGAAACATGTATTTTCATGGAAAATGATTTTACCAGTACCTGACCTTAAAAGCCCCATAGCTTCATTTGTATATAGACATTTCAGTTGGTTTTGTCAAAAAGAGTATGCTAATGGTAAAGCAAAATATCACGTGACTCTGTGTATACTTACTTACTTTGTAACCCTGAAACTTAYGAATCTTTCATTAAAAAAGAAATCCCAAACCAATCCCAGTCTGCAGTACAAGGATTTGGCCTATGGATTCAGTTTATAGTGGGTACAATTTATCTATGTACTGTGTCATTGGTAGACACCGTCCATCCTGTCTAGAAGCCTCCCAGTTGCACAAAGCATGTGGGATGAGTTATTAGACGCAGAAGCACGTGGAAACTCCAGCTGTCACCCTGCCAGGTAGCCCCAACGCTAGCTGTGGAAGTGCAGCTCTTAAAAATGCCCACAGCACCTTCCTATAGGGGCATCTCTGGAGAACTCCTCCCCTTTTAGGATGAAAAATACCAGTGGCTAGCAGTATACCTGAGGAAGGCCCAGTTAGCGCCTTTTAGCTGTTTTGCCTGTGCCATCACAGCTCCCATTGAATACAGCTGCCAAGATGATAATCACTTTCAGCAGTGACATTTTTCATGAATGCTACAGTTTGAGAGGAGCATATTTTTTGATCTGCTATCCTTCCCTCCCCTATCTGTCAGAAGTTGGTTATAATCAATTGGCACTCGTACAGCACGTCTTCTAACCAGCCAAGGATCTTTAAAATAGCTTCACCTACTTCTGTTCTCGTTTTTCAGGGAAGGGATTTTGAAGCCAGAGGAGCTGACATGCCTCACTCCAGGTCACACAGGAATCAGTGATAGAGATGCAGCTGGAACTGGGCATGAATCCTGTTGGTTGCATTCCTGCGCTGGGTTTTCCTCTGTGCTTACCTTAAGCATTTTTTCTCCTTCCATTTCTGTCTGACATCCTTTACTAGAAATTTGCTAATCTCAGGATTATGCAAGGGAGCATATTTTCAGTCATAGGATGCTCACATGCTTCACGGACCAGGGTGAACTTGAGCTCTCTATTGCACACTTGTTGTCTGATACATGCGCATGCACGCATGCATACACAAGCACTGGCTGGGCATTGATCATCAGGGAATTGATTACGCCAAGAGGGGTGAAGATGTGAGCTTGTGAATTACAGTAACAAGCAGGATCGTGCTTACCACCTCTGTGGAATAAATCTGTCCAAAAAAAGTCATTCCTTTTGCTACAAAAATAACGTTCATCTATGTGCATTCTTCTCTGATGAGCTGTGTCACCACAGAATGGTAATCCTGCCACTTATCAGTAAGCTGCTTTTTAGGAAAACAGCGGGTGAGGAGGGTAAACAGGTTGTAGAGGAAGGTAACATAAGAGTAGGATGGTGATTAGTTTTCAATGTCATTTCAACTATTCAGCAACTAAATAGATTGTAACTCTGAACAAAGGAAGCTGAAATAGGAAAAGATAGCTTTTCCAGCTCCTGAGTGCTTCAAGAGATGCTAACCGTTCCTGAGTAAAACACCCTTACCTGCTATAAACCAAATACTAATTATTTAATGATCCTGAAAGTGGTGAGCCTTTCAAAGCCCCAAAAGGCTGGGAGCAGCCTAACTACCATAAGCAGTGTGAAAGCTCGCCACTTCACGGCTGATGCTGTTCAGGGCTCCTGTGAGTCTTCCTTGGTGCCTCTTCCTCTTGTCCCGTGCCTGTTGTTGACCCTTCCCCCCCCATTAAAATTCAGTCTCTCCTTCCTTATGGCTACCAGTTATCTCACAGTCACTTTTGTCTTTGAAAACCTCTTTACCCGAAAAGGAAATTTAATTAGTCAGCTGCATGAAGGCCTTTACTATTAAAGTATCAGTATGAATCTAAGAAAGAGAAAAGAATATTCCAGATATAAACAGCTGGTGGCTGGGTGAGAAGGACTTCAGAAATATTATAGTTGGAGAGTCCTTGCTGTGAACTCTTGGATTTGCTCTTTGTCTGCAAACCTGGCTTCTAATCCCTGCTCTGGGTTTACAAATACCAGCCCTGCTTCTGGCTTGAAGGATGAATAAAGTAGAGTTTTATTGCAGATTTTTTCTGAACAAAAGTCCATACTGGAGACCTTCTGTTTTTTCCAAACTTTTCAGTTTGAAGTCAGTTAAAAGATAAAAAACAAACAAAAAACCCCCAACTAATTCAGAGCCCCCTAACTGGTCTGACAAGAGTTCTGTGTGGGGTTTTTTTGATATGCCGAATATATCCATTTCTGCAGTTTCCAGAGAGCCATGTGACTTTTTGTCTTTGACTTTCTTGATTTCATCCTTACGGCCTGCCCTCTTCTCTTCTGGCTGCCTTTCCTGCTTTGACGCTTCTGCACAGTGCCCCGAAACTGGTGCCAGCGGGTGACTAAACCTCGGGTTTCCCTGCCCCGGGGCTGTGCCGCGGGGCTCGCCCTTTGTTCCAGCAAATGCTGGGACAGTCCCATACTCAGCTGTACTGCAGGCCCTGGGCTCTTCACCTACAGCAGATGATCACACACAATCAGGTGTTTCAATTACATGGTCAGAAGAGAAAATAAGCCCATTTAAGCCAACCCAAAACAAAAGCTGTCTTTTTTACTAGTGAAATTTCAAGTTTATCAATAACGGTTCTTCACATAAACATTTTCAGAAATAGATCATTGGTTTACTCATCTCTTTACTTCATTTTGTCTGGAGGGAAGTAGTTCTGTGGGAATCAAAAAAGATAAAAAAAGACTTTCCTGAATGACCTTCATTTTTTGGCAGAAGATTTGCAATCAAGTCTTATGTGTCAGAATGACTAAGAGTGAATGGATGGTGGGACACACGTTCTCCTTRCAAGCTTTTATGTGCTGCTATGTGAACTGGGGAAGCCGGATCACCAGTCATATGGCGTATGTTTAAAAATATTGTTGAAATGAAACTCTTTTAAAAAACAGTATACAAACCAGTAGCATAAGAGTTTTTTTGTGAATGTATGCACATACATTATCTTTGTGTCTTTTTCTGGTGACTGAAACTGAGCTCCAGAGAAGCTATTTAGGGACACGTATAAGTGCCATTGACTTTCACTCAGATAGCAGGTATGTAATTGCTTTTGAATAGTTGCATCAGTTATGTGACAATTAGGATCAATGTATTTAACACATGCACTAAAAGTTTTGCTTTTCTGCAGAGAGAGGGCTTCGGATTTTTTGGATGCTGAAATCAGCATGTTGAAATGTTTTAGGAATATCTATGCCTTTGACTTGATTAGCTGCGATCCAATTCTCACTGAGGTTCAGCATATGAAACCTCTGAAGGATTTAGACAGGTTTGTGTGTTTATATATTTTTGCTACGTCGTGGTGCTGATATCTGGCACTTCCTATAGCTAGATGATATTTGCATATTGTATATAATTATTGCTTATGTAATATTAAGTTACATTTCTGACTTAAATGGATCATTATATAAAGCTGCAAAGTTCCACAAAATAGCTCTGCAGTGTAAAATACCATGATGTAAATTACGGCATACTTATTACGTGTTTCTTATATTGTGGACTATTTTCTTGTACCACAGAAGCACATGAAAATAGTAAGAAAGTAATGTGTTTGAGTTTGTTGTTGTTTTTTTTTTTTTCCCCCTCATGCTATTATTTATAATTTCTAATGCCATGTCTTGCATCCTGTTTCACAACAAGAGTCAGATACTCTTGTTTTAACTGTTAAGGAAGTCTGAACAATTTGATCACAAATGAGGACAGTTCTGATTAGATGCACTAAGAAAATAAAAGGCAAAACCCAGGCTCCTCTCCTGGATGCAACCTGACTGCCAGAGTAGCTCCCACAGTACTACACAGATAGCTAGGTTCATTTTGGAGCATCCAGCTGTGAGGTGACACACTTAATGCACCAGTGATCTGATCCAGTATAGAAAATCTTTGGGGCCTGATTCTCCAGTGCCTCTCACCTTGCGCAGTCATTTGTAGTGAACAGCCTGAATGCCTACACACTGTAAAAGCAGAATATAAAATATTTTGCACTGCTTATCCTTCTCCTTCACTGCATACCTGTAACCACACGAGCAGGTGTATGAGGTGAAACAGGCTTTAAGTTCCTAAGAGAATTTTATTGGTATGGAATTGTAGGACTCCTTGTCGTCTTTAAACATAAAATATAAAGATGTATGAGCCTTCTAGACAGTGATCTTATGAGCATTACTATAGGATACTTGCAGAGCAACAGAACGTGCACACATTTAAAAATGCGCAGGTCTAATAGTCAAAACACAGACTAGGACAAGTGCTAAACCTGAGTCTGTCTTCAGAAATTCAGATGTCGCTAGTTGGTTTAAAGTGTTGATTTCCTAACCTAGCAATCATTTCAGAAAAGGAGTTCCAATGCCAATTTTAAATCAATGATTGCCCGGTTACAAATACAAATGACATCTCATTGCATTGCTACCTCCTCTCCTCTTTGTTTTTATGATAGTAATTTAGTGAGATTAGCAGCTGTGTTACTCCACAAAAGATGGGAGTGCAAGAAAACAGCTTTACATGAAAAATGTTGTAGCAAAAACTGTACAGGCTCTACGATTTTTCAAACAAAGATCACAAATTAACAGAACAAACTTTCTTGTAAGGAACGGTATCTTTGGCTGGGGATTTGGCCACTTCTTTACTTAATTTTTGTTTGGTTTTGTTCTGTTTGTTTGCTTTTCTTGAGGGCATTATTTACTGCGTATATGCTAGATGATAAACCTACAGCAACTGTGCTAAATTCTGAACAGTCACACCATTTTTTTCAGATTTATTTTAATATTATTTACTGCACTTTAATATAAAAAATACTCTATCTTGTGGCACAAAGGTTGATTATATTCAAAATTAGAGGCTTTTGGCAGTGACGGGAAATTGAGTCATTTTTTCTGTCCTTTTACAGCATTTTTTTCTTTTGTTTTCATTTAAGGAGCACTGTAGAGATACTAATCTTAGTAAAACAGTATATACAAATCCCTGTTCCTGTGCTACTGATAAGACACTAAGTGCTCAGTCCTGCTAAAACTTGCTCACAGGAACTGGTCTCTATTTTCAGAAGTCACAGATGATTTTGATTACCTCCCTTTTTCAGTCAATCACCAGTTTTAGAAAATGGGGCTAGATTTAAAAAAATGAAAGACACCTGCTTTTAGAAAACTCTGTGCCACCTGAGGCACCACAATTTCTTCAACTCGTAGAGCACCCAAAACTCCTAATCGCTTTGAAAACTTTATGTTGCAGTTCTTGCTTGAATTTAATGTGCACGCTGTGCACAATGCTGCGCCATGCTGACATACCTGGATTACTCGGGGGTCTGGAAGTACCGCACTTGCACTGTCCTAATGGTCTGCCCTGACTAATTAGTCCTAAGCGACCCCCACTGAGCCATGCAAGACACATTCCTAGTGGTCTCCATACGTAAGTAAGCATCACCACATGGTTTCTCATCCTGCAAGTGCTTCCTCCACCTCCAGTGGAGGCTCCACGGAAAACACTATTAATTAAGCTGGTGGTGGGGTAAACAGCCAAGAAAGAAAGGGGACAGCCAGAATGTATGCGTGAAACCGCCAGCTGCGATCCTTGACTGGTTCTCTGGGTTTTGGTAGGCACGTAAGTGAGGCTAGGGTTTGGGGGTCTCTGCCTTAGGCTACAGTATTTCCTCTCCCTCTGTGTCATGGCATGTAAACTATGGTCTTGGGAAGCTGTCACTTGATTAGTTGTTTTGGTATCAAGAAAGGTATGTTCCTCTATTAGGGTATCGTTGGGGGAGGCATAGGATGTTTTCACAGCCTTTGTAGCACAATGGAGTCACGGGTAGGCTGAGAAGTTGGATTTGGAAATGGAATATATGGGAATATACATATTTATTCATCTGTTGGAATTTATGGAAAATTTTAGATAATGTTCAGCGTGGACTAAGGCTGAAATTAAAAAGAAATCTGAACTTTGCAATTGGATTTGTGCCTAGGAAAGAAGCAAACCTAAGTGAAGTGTTTTGGGCTTTAGGTGCTCCTTCTTTTTCTTGGGGAAGGGTTGAGGGGTGGGCTTCAGATGTGAGCTCGTTACAAGAGAGAGATTAGGGAGGATCTGCCCTAAATTGTAGCTTTGTAATCCCTGCACTGGGCCCACTTAACTGCTTGACATGTGAAAATATTGTGTTAATGAAGTTCCAGCCTGCTTCTTAAATCCATCCTTGTGACTGTCTTTATTCATCTGTGTGTCCTGATAGATTATGCTTATTTTTCTATATGTGAGTAATCCCATTGAAATCTAAGAGTTACTAATGGTAGCATGATAGAGGAGTGTTGCTTGGGCCTTTAATCCATTATTGAAACTGAAAGCTGTTTACAGATTCTTGTAATATTTAACTTTTGCTCAGCATGGACAACTAAAAGCAAGTATCTTAACTTTTTCAGCTGGCTTCCTTTTATCGTTCCTTATGCCTGCAATAGTTTAAATTACAGAACACCTAATCAACATTTAATTTAATCAACATTTCCTGTTTCTTTCAGATTTTGTACCTACCTCCTACTAAAAATAAATATATTCCTTATTTAGTTAATAGGACCTAAATGTGGGATCCAAACTGCATTTAAGACCGTCAGTTATGCTGCTGAAACACGACTCTATCATTTAGTTTGAAGAACCAGCTAACAAGAAACTGGATAGAGAGCCCTGTTCAGGGACACAACACAGCAGCATGCTTTATGTTCCCTAGGAAGTTATTTGGATGTCTTTTTGAAATATCATAACTGGGATTCTCTATTGCCTCTGGGGGAAAGGAGACAGGACCTGCATAGAAGCAGATTGCTTCAATTTAAGTAACAGAGGCTTTTCCTGCTAACAGAAATCAGTGCAAGTATCACCCTGATTTTATTATGGAGAAGCAGATAAGCCATGTTGAATGTAAAAGGCGAGAGCGATACTTTGACTGATTAGGACCACATAAGGGTGTTCTTGTGCTGATCCACTCTGATACAAAAACAGATGTTTGTAAGTTCCTAAGTGGTTTCTTCATTTTGATATGGCTCTAAGGTTATCACAGAACCTCAATAATTGGATTACTTTGGCACAAAGATAATGTTGCTTTATAGGACCCAGGCTGTGTTCTTCAATGCTGTCATTTATACCTCTGAAAGGTAGTAATAAACCATTTCCATATGAGAAAGGTAGCATTTTACACCAGCTCTTGTGAAAATGAGTGCGCCAAGACTCAATGTACTAGAAAACTGGAGCGCTCTGAATTTTCTAGGAGGATGAGGCAAGAAGGCAAACGCAGCTGCTCGTGAAAAGTGGTAGTGAAGGGACGAAGTCAGGGAGAACTGAAGACAGATCAGCTCTGCACCAGCAGAGAGATCTACCCGTATGTTTTTTCCTTATGGAGTCATGCCTAAAAATATAACTGTTGAACTTATAGGTACAGGGGTGGGGGCGATTTAGTGAAAGTGGACCTGTGTACAAACCACCTTCACTAAGTTGCACAAATTGATTTCCAGGTGCACGCTGCTCACTATAAAGGTGGGTGATACATTTCATTTAAACACAGTTGCGTTCCATGAACTCAGCTAGAACAGAACCAGACTCAAGCCATGCTTCCCTGGTGTGGGAAACCTGAAAGCTAGCCAGAGCTTTGTAAATTTCAAATTTAAAATAGGTAGCAATCTTTGCACAGTAGCCTACCTTTCATTGGGCAAGTCGTGCAAAAAATTTTCTTTCGTGCTTTCTTTAGTTATTCAGGGTGGAAAAGTAGCTTGAAGCTGTGCTCCCAGCTGTGTCCAGCCCGTGTGTACTAACATTCAACATCCTGTGCTCTCAAATATGCAGAGCTAAATAAGGAGATATCTTTAGGTTCTACTAAAAAGCATTTGGTTGACTGAAAATTTTGAAATGAGTCAATGCAGAAATGGTAACATCCTTCCTTTAAATAAAATAAAAAAAAAAAGCAGAATGAATCCTCAGCAATAAGTAGTAAAAACTAAATGATTATTGACATTCACAATTATTGTTTTAAAAAGTGTTTGGAAATAGGATGATAGAGTCCTTGAGGGATGAAATGTCCTTATTATTTAAGAAAAACGCAAATGCAGCTAGTACCAGTCCAATGGGGCTTTTTTTTTAATTCTCTTTTCCAGTGAACACCTTAATCCTATTGTAGAAGCAGAAAAATACAGCGCCTGTGGAGAGCATAATACAATCTCACACCATTGTGCTTTTGATCTTAAATAAAATGCACCCGCATTTGGCTTTTTCTCTTTGCTCCAGATTAGTTTTGGACCCAACCACCCTAATTCCTTTCTTGTGTTGAACTGCAAGGAACTTTATGATGATTGTTAAGGAGGAGTTGGCATAAAGCAAGAAGTGAAGGGAGGGGGCAGTGCTTATGGGAAAAAATGGGTGGGAATTGTATCAACAGAAAAGAGCTCTGAAAGATGTGGGGAGGACACACAGACCCCTCTCAGCCTAACCCAGAGAAGTCTGGCTGTAGGTCCCTAGGCTTGAGATTACCTGAGATAGAGCAGAGCTTTATACAACATATTTCATTACCCATGCCAGTACCTCGGGCTGCCAGCCATCAGAAGCGGGGTTTGCAGGAGCAGGTGGGGACTGAGGACTTGTGACTCTGATGACCAGTATGAGAACTTCTGCAGAATTTGGTGGCTGGGGCAGTGTAGGGTGAAACTTTGCCATTCAACGTGTGGGCACCTTTCCCAAATGTCTGAATTTGATCCAGATGAGGCAAGTTTGGGTGGGATTTTTTTTGGATACAACTGGCCCATGGGCCATTACCCATCTGGCCTGCAGCTGGGCAGCAAACGGGTCCTGAAAGTCACACTGGCCCCCTGGCACCTCAAGCCCGCGCCATGTCAGAAATGCTGCTGCAGAGCTCAGGAGTCCCATTCCTCTCCCAGTCTGGCTTTTTCCTCTGGTAAGACAAGTTACCGGGCTGGCTGGGAGGGCTGATGCTCGCACCTAGGCAGCGCTGGCCAGCCTCGTGCCAGGCAGTGGTGTGTTAGATCTGCGCTGCTCCCATCCCACCCACAGGACTCCTGTGGGAGTTCCTGCCACAGAGGTAGGGAGGAAGCCAAGAAGAAACATTCCTCCATCTCTTTTTTTTTTTTTTCCCTTTTCCCGTCAGGGTTACCACCCTCTCTCCCCACTCCTACAGAGAGGTCTGAAGTCTCACTGAATCAGCAGTTGTGAATATTATCTGTGCTGTTAATGGTTTGCATCTTTTTGCATCAAAGGGTAAAATCACTTAGGGACACACACACACTGAAAAGATCATATACAATAATGCATCCAAGCAGAAAAAAAAAGGTTGTAACGCTCATGAATTCCAGATGATGACTTTTTAAATCCCCGAGAAGGCAGTGAAATTGTTTGATTGTTCTCGTTAATTATTGGACTTGTCCCAGTATCAAATATTTGTAGAAGATAAGACTTCCCTCGTGGAGATGAATAATAACTGAACTTGCTCTTCTTTGAACAATTTGGCTCAGGGTGCGTAGTTCTGCGTTTCCCACTCTCAGGCTCAAACCCCGTCTAGCCGGCTTCACCGCTTCATAAACGCACGTGTACAAAACGCTCAATTAAAAATAAAAGACCCCGTAAGTAAACAAGAGAGAGAGAGAACGAGAAAGAGGGAGACCTCTCACTTGCAGAGCGTGACTTTATTAGCAGCGGAGGCGGGCTCCCCCCCACCGGCCCCGGGCTGCGGCCGCCGGTCGCGCCGCTTCTTCCCCCGCGCTCGGCCACCGCGGGCGCGCACCGGGGCGCGTCGCGCCCGGCGGCACAGGGACTTGCTCCCAAACAGCTGTTTTAAGTACAGGCAGAACAAACGGCTGCTGAGAGGAAAACACAACCCCCCCCACCCCCACGCGAAGCCCCGGGAGCGGCCGGCTGGGTCCCCGCGGGCTGGCGGCGGCCGGGCCGCGGGGCCAGCCCGGGACACGGCCGCGCTCACTCGAGGAGCGGCGGGGGGTGCTGGCGGAGAGGAGGAGGTAACCGGGGGGTCCGGGGCAGAGGCGGGCTGCCGGGCCAGACGCAACGCTCGCTCCCCGCCTGCCTGGGAGAGCGGTGACACGGCGGGGGCTCCCCCGGCCCCTCCGCCCCGGGGACGGGTTTCAGGCCGCCGGGCGGAGAGCCGCAGCCCTCCCGGCCCCGCGGCGGCCACCCCGGGCGGGCGGGGAGCCCGCAGGCCGCCCGCCGCTGAGGTAACCCCGCCGCTGCGCGCCCCACTCGCGGGACCCCACTCGCGGCGCGGGCCGCGGAGAGGACAGCGGTGATCTTCAAACCCGCCGCGGCTTTTTGAGGAGCGCGGGGCGGCGCCTCCTCGCCGGCCCCTGGGGAGAGCGCGGAGGGGAAGGGCGTGGGGGGACCCCAAACTTCTGCTTCTCCCGCGGGTTTCTGCGCACGCGTGGGGGCTGCGCCCGGCCGGGGGTCCCGGAAATTAAGAGAGGGAGTTGAGGAGAGGGGCTGCTGAAGGGGCTGCGGCGGGCGTCCCCACGGGCGGCTGTGCGTGTGTGCGATCGCACCGGTGTGACAGGGGCTGTCGGTGCAGGAGGTGCCAGCGGACACACACACRCCCACGGACACTCAACTCCCGGGTGTTTACTCTTAGCAAAGAGCGGGAGGGGGACTGCTCCTTGGGAAGGAACCCGGTAGCGACGTCCCCGGCACCCGCGACAGCCCCGCTCGGTGAAGAAGTTCCCCAGCGGGCGGGGGGGGGCAAAAGGCGGGAAGGGCTCGGTGCCCCCCCGCCGCTTTCCACCGCTCGTTCAACCGGCGGACAGCCGCCCCCTGGCCCCGAGGGACGATGATGATGATGATGGTGGCGGCGATGGCCGTTCGCGGGCTCCGCGGGGGCGGCGGGCGCGTCACTTACCGTTGGCCGCCCCGCCGCCGCGCAGGGCCGCCCCGGTGCGCGGCGGGGCGGGCGGCGGCAGCAGGCGGGGAGGAGGTCGGGGCTGGTCTGAGGCAGCCCCGGCGCGCCGGGGGGGACTCCCCGCGCAGCCCCCTCCCCGCTGCCGCCACCTCGCCTTCCTCCTCCGCCGCCTCCTCCTCCTCCTGCCTGCCGGGGTGCCGGCGGCGGCCAGGCGCGGCGCGGCGCGGCGAGCCTCTCCTCCCCCATTGTTCCCGGTCTCCCTCTGCCTCTCCTGTTTTTTTTTTTTTTTTTTTTTTTTTTCCCTTTTGTTATTTGCACTCGCATTGTGTTGTTTGTCTCTGAAGCCGCCTCATGACCAGCAAAGGGATTTCACCTCGTCCTTGAGAGACAGAGAGAAGGGGGAAGGGGGGGGAAGGAGGGGGGAGAGAAGGGAAGAGATCACCAAACACCCATCTCCCGGTCCCTCCCCGCACCTCTGCCTCTCCCCACCCCGCCAGTGTCTCACTTAGCATCCCGCGCCCGGAGGAGACATTACAGACAGCGGGTAGGTGCGCGACCGCCGCCGTTTTAACTTTCTTCCTCGCTGCGGCCGCCGGCGGCTGCTCCCCGGCGGGCGCTCAGCGCCC
>JAYKAV010003032.1:1785098-1918042 GCA_035582835.1 Phoebastria nigripes
GGCGGGGGAGCCGCCGCTCCGCGCCCTGCCCGGGTATGGCTCAGCCCTCGGGATCCCGGCGGAGCCGGCGGACAGGAAGCTTTAAATTATTGTAATTGCCTCTCCGTGCGTGCGTGCGTGAGTGCAAAGCGGCGGCCGCCGCCGCGCCGCTGCCGGGGAGGCGCGCAGGGGCGAGCCGGGCGCTGCGCTGCGGCCGCGGGGCGCGGGGGGCAGCGGCGGGCACCGGCTCCGGGGGGGGCAGAACCGGGKGGGGCAGCGGGACGAGGCTGTTTACATATTTCCGCGAGGCACGTTCCTCGCTCCTGCCGGAGCAGGAAGGGGCCGAAGGCTCTCGGTTCGCTCGTTTCGGCTGCTTTCCCCTCAAAAAGAAAGCGGGTCAGGGGGAAAAATGATCTCCCGGTCAGGGTGCGGAGCGCGGCCACGCTCCTCCCCGCCGCCCCCCAGTCGGGCTGGCCCAGGCACTGGTGGTGGGAGCGAGCTCTGCCTTCTCAGAAAAGTTAAGGGACTTTATTCCAGCCCGACTGCGATCCTAGAATAACCGGAGCCGCTTGCCGGGAGGAACGTGCTCGGCTTTTCCCTGGGGATGGCATGCTGCCTCAGCCCTGTACTTTGGTCAAGGGTAGAACCAATAGCAAGCTGTGGGATTTTGGGTAATAAGTGTGGGAATCTGCAAGAGGAGTAGGTCTAAGAGTGATTTGTTTTCTTACTGCTCATGAATAATGGCCTCTAGCATTTTTTTTTTTTTTTTTAAACCAGCAGGCCAACGAAATAGGCACGTGGGAGATTTGTAGGCGTTCAACATCGTGATCATCAACAACAACAACAATACAGTAGGGGCGTCCAGGAGGACGGTGTCTGATGAGAACTATTTTCTTTGAGAGGCTGGTATCGCACTCTGGTACAGGTAGCTTTTGTTATCCTTGCTACCGCTTAACTCTTGTAAAAGGAAAGCCAGCAATATCCTAAAATTAGAGAGGAAATGTTTGGGGTTTTTTTTAATAGGGATGCATTTTGCTTCATCTCTGTCAAAGAATGGAATATTAACTTTAGTTCAAATTAAAAAAGGAAGTTTGATTCCAGCTGTAGAACTGTAAGATAATGTGTCCTGGCTTTTCTCCTCCCAATTTAAATACAGCTAGCTGTCCGCAGCCTTGCTGAAGTGAACCACTCAGATTAAAAAGCAACTTCTTATACATGAGGAGCTAGTACAAAGTCCTTCATGAAAATATTTTATCACCTGAAACTTACCTGAGAACAGCTACTTGTATCTGCTGCTATTTTTATGTTCTCTTAATCCTTCCCAGCGCTGGGAAGTACATTATTGCCTCAGAAACGAATTCTTCATCCTGCAAAATACACTATTTACAACTATTAAACTGGGATTGCAAGGGGAGATTTTTTTTTTTAAATTGAGCTGTGATATCTGGCAAGGTTAGAGCCAGCTTTGTTTTACGAGGCTTCTCCAGCTGAAGAGGGAAAGGCTGGCATCGATGTGTTCCATTTTGCGAATGGATAGCATGTCTGTTCTGACATGATTTGAACACGAGAACCCAATAAACACATGGCCATTATGCATGGAAATCTCGCAGCAGAGCTTTCTGCTTGAACTTAAACTGTTTTGGTTGAGAGTTACACTGTAAGGAGTACAAGACTTGAAAGCTGCAAGTGTCTTATGTAAACAGATGGACATTTGAGATGTATTGACTGTTTCGAGTTAATTCAGTTAACATGTGGGTGCACATGTATTTAATTTAGCCTAGTATAAGTTTTTGTAAGCGAAAGAAGCTAATACATGCTTTTTAGGAAGAAAATAAAAGCATGTGAATTTTGTCTGTACATGTTGGAGCGCCAGCTGTAGAGGTTCTTAGGGACTGTGATCGTCCTGTTGTCATGATCTCGTAGTACCAGATGAGAGTTAACAGAGAGCTTACTGCTTTTCACTTAAGTATGCAGGTAGCTTGCTAATGAATTTTGAAATGGTAAGGTACCCTTCTGAGGTCTCTGTGCTGAGAACATATAAAAGTGCTTAAACATACATCTTGCTGCACCTTTATCTTACGTGCTGCTTGCCAAAACCAGTTAGGTTGAGCAATATCATCAAACTGTCAGATGTATTGTTTACAATGGGATAGTTCCTCAGTGTTCAGGATGAAGAAACAGCAGTTTTCTGTTACTCATCGTAAAAATGTACCGCTGCGTTCCAAGAAGGTTTGTAAGTGGCGTAGCTAACTATCGCTGCATAAAGCATAGGAGGAGATTGAGACTTGGCATCTCTGACAGTGCTGCTGTAATGCAACGTGTATACAGGAGCTTTGTTTCTGCCTGCAGTTCGTACTTACCCTGATACAAAACACTGTGATGTTGGCATATGGATACACCAAAAAGTAGAGCGTTTGTTGAAAAATAAGAATTCCAGCATTTAGGAGAAAGTAAAGGAACAGTCCTTCTAAAAATACAACAGTATGCTAAAATATTGCCAAAGCACTGCTGTGACGCTGTTGTAAGCTGTCATGTTTTTTGACCATTATAAATAGATTAGTATTATTATAAGGATTTTTTTCCTATTAGCGAAGAAGGTTTTTTTCCCATTTTCTACATAAGGATCCTCGCATGTCCCCTGAACGGGCAGAGCCATGCTCGCACTGAAGGCGGTGGGAGTGTTGCTGGTGAGGAGGTGGGCGACCGGGCCCTACATCCTGGGAGTGGCCCTTCTAAAGCCTTAAAGTCTCCTGTACTGTAAACTCGTTTTTTTATAATCTGTTCTGCTTATTTTCTCCATTTCTTCAAGACATTAGAGGTGGTCCAGTTCATCACTCATGATATATTATCATGTAGTCAAGTTCAGATCCAGCTTTGGTTTAGACAGTGTACGAATTGAAGCCTGAAACAAGAATGAGCTCCTCTTCAGTGGCACTGAAGTGTTGGGGGCTTTGGAGAGTTTTCTTCCTTTTTCATGGTATGCTCAGACCCAGTTAGGAAAATTTCCTTTCAGATTTGTGACCAAACTGTAGGACTAGGGGAATTTGAAGCCAGATCTGTTTCCCTTTGTGAAATTTAGTAACAGCTAAGAACATTCAGGTCAAGACCAAAACATTAGATTCACATCCTGCTGCTAGTTATGCTACAGTTACACTTTCTTTGGGCGTTGTGTGGAGAGCGGAGGCTACAGGTAAAGTGGATTTCCGATRACTTGTGTACAGTCTGTTAAAGCAGCTCGAGTCCACGTGCTGCTTGCTCCACTGATGGACATCCTAGATAAGTGTAAGATGATCATTCTTGCAGTACCTTTCCCCATGTCTCCGGCCTCTTCAAGCAGATGGTGAACACACACAGGCATGGGCACGTACACAGTACGTTCCGTACATGTAAAACGCATTATCTGAACAAGTTTTTGTTGCTTACAGAGCACACATCCATTCTAGTTGCACACATTTCTAGGTGAGGAGACCATATGCTTCATGACAGCTTGAGGAGGGTCTCCTCTAATATTTCTGACAGCTTTATTTTCTGTCTTCTCCAGCTTCTCTCTTTTCCTTCGAGCTGAAAGCGTAGATTGAAACTCACGTAATTCATAAGAGGATGCTTTAATATTGGCTATTTTCAGAGGCACAAAGGACAATTACTTTCTCTTCCTACTAGCCTCCTGCTGGCTTACTAGCTGCTTGGGAGGCTGGTGATTTTAAGAATGCCACTTTACCCAGTGCATCAAATACGGAGCAAATCTTTGCTCACCAAGATCCCAGTTCCTACACCCCGTGGTAACACCAAAAATTGAACTTGAGTGGCCCAGAGCGCCAGCTCCTACTGTGATGACTCATACAACCATCAGCACTTTTTAGAGTTAAATTTGATCCATTGGCCCTGAGCAGTGCTGCCAATTGCCAGCTAAAAGACCCTTCAGTGAATTGTCCTTTAACAGAAGTCTCCCCCCCCCGCCCCATTTCCTGTTGTTCTTTTAAATAAAAAGAAATCCTGGTGACAAAGCTAAAGTGTATTCTGTGATTATTGTTTAAAGAAAGAGTATTTACCTGTATTTCAAGGAAATGAATTGCCTGAAAATTGCAGGTCAAAGTTATTTTATAAGGATGGTATGCTTCACTATTGCAAAATCTCCTCAAGAAAAAAATCTCACACTATTTATATTATACATTTATGTACGAGTCTTTGATCCTTTGAATGGTTATAGTTAAAATACATGGGAGAGTCTGTACTGTATTAATACTGTACTAGTCTGATAAAGGACACTGAAGACTTAAACCCGTCTTTTTTGTTTGTGAGCATGTCCTGAGAGAAACTGAGCAGGCTCAGCTGAGCAGTGCAATTTGATGACATTTTGTAACTTCTGCAAGGAGCATAGCTTTACAGAACACAATCCAAATAAAACCACATCCTGTAGAGGAGAGATTTCCATTGTAGTCTCCTGGTCCCCTCATTACTTGAAATGAGTCTAAAAAGTCTTGGGAAAGCTGATGTCTTGTTCAGTAGGCTTAGATCTGCTACATAGGGTACTTGCCTTCGCTAGTCAAAGGCTAGGGAGATGCTTAAGATATACTGGAGTGTTAGTAAAATTGTATTTAAGGTCCTGCTCTTAGTGGCAGTGATGTTAATGTATTTAATTTAATTTAAAACCAGATTTTCAGCACTGGCTTTTGGCTTAGGCGGGGTAGAAGGTTGGCTAGTACAGCAAAGAACTGGTGGGATAGGGTGAAGTTGCCTGTTCATAGCTGGGCAATAAGGGCTCCTCCTTCTCTAAGAAGTTGCTTTGCCCATGTTCTTGGGGGACAAAATTCAGTTAAGCTTGCTCTGCTCAGAAGCATCGAGCTGGCTCTGAAACAGATGTAAATATGGTTTGCAGTATCTTCAGTTTCTGTAGGGGGTAAGTGAATACAACAGGTTTAAATTCAACTGAGGGCCATGCTGTGTTTTGTAGCAGTCAGTCTAAAGACACGTTTAATTAAACTGGTTCAATTTCTAAACTAGGATTATGTAGTCTACCTTTTACACCGCTATAAAATCCTTGTGTATGAGTAAGCTTTCAGTGTAATGAAAAGGGCTGGGGGACACAGTTGTAATCCTCAGCTAACCAATTAAATATTTACTTAATAAGGATCTAAAAGTTAATTTTACAGTCCATTTTAAAAAAAGAAAGCAAAATACCTGTTATATGGTTAAGTCAGTGCCTTTGGTCAGTGAATGGAAGAGTTGCTTTTCCTAGCTGGGAACACCATTTTAATGTCACAACCGACCTTCTAGCGGGAGATTAGTCCTAATGGACCAGGTTTATACTGAGAAAAATTCAGAAACCATTAGAGAAGAGAATTAGAAAATGAATGGTTTTCAAGTGATTTCAGAGCAGACTGAATTAAAGGCAGATACTGACTTCTGTATTAAAGAATTCTTTACAAATGCAGAGAAAATACCTATTCTGTAACAGTGATTCATCCACCAAATCACAGTGTGGTGGAGTCTCTCCTTCTCCGCTGACTCCGGAAGGAGCCTGGGGACATTGAGGTTCCCAGGCAAAGGCAGCCGTTGTGGCTCTTCGTGTGCTGTCCTTGCGTGTGCATCCAGTAACGTACAATGTTTTCACTGAAATGAGATTGCTCCTTATGCCATGGTATTAAAGATCATGCTTCTCATGCTAGAATACAGACAAATGCATAAATAATAACAAGAAATGCAATATATGCGTCAATTACCCTTCTGTTTAATAATAAATTGAATGCATCTGCTACGAAGGGTATGCAAAATATATAAGAAGCGTATGCAGTCACAGAAAAGTGAATGTGTTAATGCAATATTCTGCTTTACGAATTCAAATCTGGAAGAAGAGTATGTTTAATAGGAGATACTGTGCTCTTTGCTGTGCTTCAGATTGATTTTATATTTGTAATTGTATGCAGGCGGCCGCTAGAAGCAGGACACTCTGATTCTGAGAAAACGAAATGATTTGTTCCGATTCCTGGGAATGCAAGTTTGTTTAGCAGCACCATGGTGCATTAAGTGCGTTGTGGTTGAGATTAACAAATGTAGGACAATTAATTAGTTCAGGTTTGCAAGTCATGCATAGATTACTCGGTCAGTACGCGCACACGTAGGGTGAGCTTTTTAGTTCTYGCTGAAACTTGTTGCTGAGATCGGTTTTGTGCCTCCTGCCGATAGTCAGAAAAGACAGAGCTAGAGTAGAAATACTGAAGTACTTGTCACTTYTGTAAAACAGTTTCCATTTGAAACCTGAAATTATATATAATGAGGCATTCCTACAAACAGAGTTGCCGTAGGTAAGTAGCAGTTTGCATGGGATGATGGAAGTTTTGCGACTGTAGAGGAATAATATTAATTCTCATGAGAGATTACAAATGAGTAAATGCTGATGAATATGTACAAATATGTATATGTGAATTTAGTGCTTCTGAAAGGCAATTGACAGTTCTGGAAACGAAAGGCCTCTCTGCCAGGAAAGTGCCGTAGAGGAAAGCAGCACCGCAAAAATGTGTGCGGTGCATCCCCAGTGTGATGCGAGGTGTGTTCTGCGGGCAGCCCCTCCTGGGGTGAGGAGGGGAGTCAGGTCTGCACGCATTCGGGGCCCGCTCAGTAAAACACTTGGGGATGTGATTCTGTAAGCACACGTGTAGTAGGTTACTAACACATTTAAAATGCACGCTTGGGAACTTTACGTGGATGCTTACCTCCTCCCCCAGTCGCAAGATGCCATTAGACCAGTATCTCGCTTTATATAAGATGTTATCTTCGAATGATAGCAATATGTGTGTTTTTATGAGGAGTAATGGGGGGGAGGGAAGTAAGACAGAGTCTTGCACCTTCTACCAAGTGTCCCGCTGTTCTTTTAATAACTAATGCATTGTGTTGGTACAGAAAGTGGTTCCTAGTGAGAAGTAACAAGCTGAAATGGGGTAGAAAATGAAGAAACCAAGAGATTCTAATCCTTAAAGGTATATTGGAGGTAAAGGTGTGGGTACAGTGGCGTGAATAACAGCAGCAGTCTATACCCAAGCACCTCTGCAATGCACACAAATACAGCATAAAGAAGTAGCAGTAAGAGGCTACATGGAAGAAAAATGCCGTTGCACAAGAGTGTAGAGTTTTAAGAATGCAAGATTTTTCTTCTTGCTTTGCTTAGTTTTAAATTCTGTGTTTTTATGTATGAGAAAAAGGAAAATATTTACTTGTATAACTATATAGCTTTATATAATTATTTTCATCTCAACACCATAAGTTTTGCTGCTTCTAAGCCTAAAGTGCTTAGAAATGTTTCTGTGTCTTCACTGTCGAGTTGTAATTAACTCAGAATATGGCATGTGAGTTGTAGAGGTGTGGTTTATGGCCCTGATTAAGAACAATATTTGAGTATAGGCTTAACTTGAGGAATGTGGCGTAGTGTATTTAAATTCAGCAAAACATGAGTGTTTGCATAAGTGCAGTGTTCAGTTAGAAACGTGAGACTTCAGTGCAGCCAAAGTCCCATTTTTGAAGGTAGCGCAGACAGTGCTCTGTTGACCTTCAGGGTGATTTAGGTGCCTAGGTCACTCTAATGATGTGAAGAAAGAAAAAAGTTGGTTTCCTAAGTTACTTGCGTTGTTAAACATTACTTGTCTGTTCTGAGAGCCTGCAGGGACTGTGACAAGTGAGTGTGAGAGGAGTCTTCCAGGAGCTCCAGAGACTGCAGGATTTACGTGGATTCCAGTTTTAAGAAATTATATCGAGGGCATTTAAAATGGTTAATAGTAGCAGAGATTGGCTTCTCTAAGTCCTTGTACAGTTTTGTTTTCTTTCATAGCACCAGGGATGTTGGTCAGGTTGGACCTCAGGTGGTCATCTGGTGACGCCACCTGCATGGGGCAGGACCGGTGCTAGCAGCAGATCAGGTCAGCCGTGGTTTTGTCTAGTTGAGGCTTGAAAACCTTCATGGATGGAGGTGCCAAAACCTATCTGTGCAGCTTTTGGTTTGTTTTAGTGTGTTGTCTTTCTCTGATTATATTTCAGTTTGTGTTACGTTGCTGTTAAGTGCATCTGTGTTCATTTTATGATACTTTCTGGTCTTTTTTTCCTGGTTGATACTAGGCCAGTAATATGAATGTATATAGGATCTTTGTTTATAGTTTACATCCAAAGGCTAGCTTTAACCTAGTGAAGCCCCATCCTTCTTGGCTTCCTCTGTCGATACAGAGAGAGAGGCTTCTGTAGAAAGTATTGCAGAGCGAGAACTTCCATATCACCATTGACTGTAATAGGGACAACTCATCTCACTAGACCAAAGTTGCCCATGTGAGCGTGGAGCTTAAGACATGGGAGGTAAGAGTTACGGTTTTGTACCCACTACCGTCAGGGCAGACTTTCCTATTTGTTTTAGTCTGTTGATGCTAAAACCCTGAGGTGGTGAGCCTTTGGAAGCTATAGCCACTTGAGCATGCATCCACATGGGATTTCCAAAATTGTGTAAAGAAGTTCAGCAGCCAGTGTTCACTGGTGTTCGATGGGCTTGGGAACACAGCTGTTTCCAAATCCAGCTGTTTAAAAAAAAAAACAAAACAAAACTTTCAAAAAATCTGAGTGAAACATTGAGAGTTTTGCTATTAGTTTCCTTTATCTAGTGGGACAAGACTTTACCCTCTTTTTGCTGTTCAGAAAGTGTGGAGTCTTTTTAGTGTCTTAATAGGTTTTGCTTCAGCCCCACGTACAGTTTCCCATGTAGAGCTTTTGTTTGTTTGTTACAGCTCCAGCTTTGGAGAGCAATGAGTGGGGTGCTTCTGTGGAGCTGTGGACTTCTTTTCATTGACTCAAACACACAGTTTAAAGAAAATGGGGATGGGGGTGTGTGGCAAATGAAAGTGTATTGTTTTTTATAAAGTATCACCTGCAAAGTGCTTTTAAATAATCCCCTATATAACCATGTATGGGTTTTTTTCACTTGAAAGATACTATCTCCTTCTTCTAAACATTTGCACAGCAAAGTAATGCATTATTGCATTTTCATAAATAATTGAAAAGCAACTTAAAAGAAAGTAGGCCAACAGAAAAAAAAAAAAAGTGTCGGTTTCAAATTTGAGAGAAGAAAAATATGTTTCCTTCTTGATAGCAAGTCAGTTAAATGTTATTAAATCCCATTCTCCCACCCCGACATGACCAAAGACAAATCTGACAATTGACAGTTTCATTTAAAAGAGAGAGAAATGGGGAAAAAGATTTTGGAATGCTGAGTCTGGTTTGTTTTGTTTGTTCTTTTTTTAAAATTTTTTTTCCCCTTGGTAAGAAAGGCAATTGTGACCCCTTATCAGTTTGCAAGTGACTGAGGAGCAAATCTCTGGAGGTCTGCGTGTTGGCTTTTCAGCACCATTCTCTGTGCTGGGCTGTAATAATGCAAGCTATTTTAGAACTGTGCATACGTTAGTGTTCTGGCGCGGCATGATACAATAATGTGTGAAAAAGCATAAGATCACACCTTGGTGAAACTTGCAGATTTCCTGCATAATCCGACAGTGAGCTCTTGTCAGGTTTTGACTATATGTAAAGTGAGAATAAAGTTTCCAGAAGCAAAGCGTAAGCCTTGGATGCATTTTGAATGGCTGTGCAGGGATTTTGGCCCTGACGTGGTTACGAATGTGCCCGGCTTTAAGCACGTTAGTCCCACCGTAGCCAGYGGGCCTCCTTCAGTGCTTAAAATTTGGCACATGCTTTAGGCCCTTCACCGAATTGGAGCTTTATTTTTGCTACTGGTGAGAAAGATCAAAGAGCCAGCATAAATAATTTCTTAAAAAACAATCAGTAACATGAACAGTTTTCATATAACATACAGCGCGATGTATCTGGCGACAGACCCAGGTGTCAGCGGTGGGAATGGTTTATGGCCACAGGTCTCTTCACTGGGATGCTGGCATGTCGGTCCTGAGCTGGTGTGGCTGAGACAGGACGGGCAGGCTGGAAGCGAAAACGTATTCGGTTACAAATGCTCTCAATGCAAGATGAGGACCAGGGCCTTTATTCCAGCAGGGGCTTTGCGTGGGCTCTGGCCATCGATTTATGCTGTGCCAGAAGTTATAGGGATTTTGCGGGAATGGCTGGGTGAGGTTCTTGTGCTGGGCAGGAGGCCTGACTGGCAGGTCCTAACAGTCCTTTCTGGCCTGGAGATCAAGAGATCAGTGATTGCTGGTATTAATGTGTTGCTACGTGGTGTTTTAACATCAGAGCTACTTGAAGAGTGGACCCCGTTCAGGTGAGCCCCAGCGGGTGGAAGCTTCATGCAACTGATCTGTTCTCCAGAGGAAAAAATGTCAGCATGTGCATTCTCCCCTGCTTTCCTCCCAGATTTACTCCATCTCCTTTTATTTATTATAACCAGTGCGGCTGTATTTTAGGTGACAGCCCAGCATTTCCAAAATGTGTGATACATTTGTTAAGGATTTGGAATTTGGGATACTTTGATAAAACTTCGTGTAGGTTTTATAGAAACACCTGACGTGTATGTTTAGTTCCTAAACACCTTCTGTGCTTGATTTATCCTCACAGGTTGTCACGGTATTCAGATGACCTGAAACTGAGGAAGTGAGAGGGAGCTCAGCTGGCAAAAGTCTGACATCGAGTCTGACTGCGGCTCAAATTTGTTTTGCAGAGTTGAGCCCAGGCTGCGTAGGCGGTGAAGAAAGCCTTCTTCACCTTCACCATTGTATCCAAAAAGCTCTGAGCAGCATAATTTTTTGCAGGTGATGAATAACCTAGTTAGCTCCCATTGTTTCAATGCAGTGACACTTCTCTGAGAAGGCGTGGTGGTAATTCGTAATAGCATGCTCATGTTCCGGCTCCATGGTGGAGATGCTCTGGTGGTTCTTTGGGCCAGGGAAACCACGCTGTCAGCCATCTACCATGGACCGCCGTGCACTAGTTACTTCTTTACACTAGACACTACTGTTTAATATGGCTCAGCAGGTTGGCTTCTAGTGAGGTAGGCTCACAACTTCTAACCTAGCTAGATATTTTCAAGGTCCTGTGGCAACTGTGATCACCAGAGGCATGTAGATCCTGAGGTTAAAGATGTGGAGGATGCTTATAAAGCCATGTTATTTTCTGTTGTCACAGAATTTCTTTTCGCTTTGGTTGTCCTGACCAGTGTCTCTTAGGGTGTAAGGCCAGGCCTGTCTGTCTTGGGAGGTTTCTTGTGTAGGTTGAAGGAGGGCTTTCTGGGCAGAAGACAGAGTCATTTTGTTGACACAGAACAGTGTGCATCATTGTTTGTGTTATTACTGTTTTACATTTTTTGTATTTGTAAGAACAGCATATTGATGTCTGCGTGTTAAAACTCTGTCTTTTAGTGGCTCGTTTTCKTTCCGAAAAAGGAAGAAAGCTACATTCTTTCTAAGAAAAACCCAGAATTATATTGGAACAAGTACTAGTGCTGTGTTCATACATGATCAAATTCAGGAAGATTAGGGCACTGTGTATAAATTGCCTTCGTGTTCGTTAGGTTAGCAGCTGTCAAATAAGTGCTTATAGACGTTGGCAAAGCTTTTCTTTCCATGATCGCTGTGAAACAGGGATGGAAATGTAACAGATGCCATTTAGTATGGACCAGCACCTTGGTTCTGTTTCTGGATCTGGCTCTTTATTGCCTTGTGGCCAAAGTTTCTTAGCATCTTTTTTGCTTTAATTCCTCACTACTTATAAATGGAGATAATAGTACTCTCACTTTACAGGAGATTTCTGAGGCTGTGTTAAATCGTTTGAGATCCTTTGATGAAAGATATGAAATATATGCAATAGCATTAATGATAAGATTAAATAGAATAATTCTGTTGAGACTGAGGAAAATGATTGCTCCTAGATGAGCTTTGCTTTGCTGGGCAGCGTTAACCTTCTGCAGGAAATAATTTGGTCCAAGACTGTGTTGGGGTTTCATTTCCTGGGATTTTTTAATTTGTTATCTGACAAGGCTTTTTGATACCAGGCACTACACTTGAAGTCCTGTTGAAGAGCAAATGAAGCGTTGTGATGCTATTTTTTGCAGCATAGGAGTCTATGGTGACTCATTTAGTGTTCGTAATGCCTGTGACAGATTAAAAAAAATCAAATCAGTTACTCCCAGGGAGACGGATACACTCAGCCAGACCCTATTTGAGAATTATTTGCTGCACTGTTAAGACCAAAGTACACATCTTCCCCCTCCCCCCCAAAAGAATCCAGCTTATCATGAAATGTTTATCAGAGCCATATAAACATTTCTCGACTGCTGAATTTTGAAGGGAAATTCTTTCAGGCTAACATATGTATTGCAAGCAAAACTCTTCACAGATTTAAAAAAAATATATAATTAGCTTGGTTACAGCCCTAATTATTACCAAGCATGCCAGCATCTGGCAAGGGTACGGTGATCTGGGAATTCACTGCTTGAAGCCATGGAACAAAGTGTTCTGATCCGACCCCAGGCAGCGAGTCCAGGACTTGAACTGGAATCTTCAGGAGCAGAGAAGTCTTAAGTGTCTGGAAAATTGGCCTGTTGAGTCACCACACAGGCACTAAAACAAAACTAATTTTAAGCAGGTCAGAGTTCAGTGATTCCCTCTGGAATCTAATTTTTTTTTCCCTTAAAAAAAAAAGTCTCATGTTTTAAGTGAAAAGGGTCAAAGTTGATGCACTGCTACAATTTTTGAATGCTTTCCCTTAAGAACAGCCACCCAGGCTAGGATTAGCATGAAGGGCTGCTAGGCTGGCACTTCAGTGTCTGGGTTAAAAATATTTTAAAGCAGTAAATGCAGTCAGAACGGAGAGAGAGATCCCTGGGAGCCTTCCTATTCAAAAATGTGCGAGCTCAGGGCAGCAACTGCAATGTAATTTAGGGCAGTATATGCTTCATAGCTTTGGAGAATATTGCCTCTTGTTAATGTTACATTGGAGGGCAGTGGGATAGTAGTAATTTTAGAAAGGTGGTATTCCTGTTTGTTTTACATTGGAAACTTCGGAATAAATAAAAAGAAGCATCAATTGAGGAAGAAGTGTAACGGCCGAAAACCAGCAATGAATCCACCTCTGAGCAGACTATAGAAACGACAGGGGAAAGTGGGTATAGAAACATTTTCGTGGGAATGCAGCTGGAAAAGGAACTTAGCAGACAAAGGCAAAATCAGGTATGTACTTTAAAAGGCATGTGGGCAAACTTTTGTCTGAGAGCCCAGTGAGGAGCCTGCTCACATTAAATTACAAAATGTTTGGGGGGATCAAATGACAAAAAGCTTGTATTGCTTTTCCATTGCTGAAGAAGTGGGGCTGCCTATAAGCAGGGATGATTCAAATAGCTGTTTTAAAAAAAACCGCTTGCAAGAGTGAGGGAGATTTTTCATTCCCGTTCCTTTATTAAGATGATTTCCTTCTTTTTCCCTTTGGATCTTGCAGAGTTCGTTTTACATTTGCAAGTGAAAAGGATGGGATCTAGGCTACCTAGGGAAGCTTGAATCTGAACTCTGTTTGTGTCGGGCATTGTGAGCTTGGTGATCTCTGTTTATCTCTTAGGAAATAGTCATGGTTGCACAACAGGGCAAATGCAACGCGCAGATGTCAGAACAGCTAAACCAAAGAGGGCTGTCTAGGAAAAGCCATGCCAAACCTAATGGCTGGAGTGGAGAAGTAGCAGCCAGGACTTCTGCCTTCTTTTCTTCCCCCTGCCTCTGCATGGCTGTAGGCAAATCTCTAGGCCAAATGGAAAGCTCCTTATTCTTGGTAGTGAGTTGTAGCTCATGCGAACTCTACTGTTGATAGGAGGATGTTTGTGGGAATGGTCGCCCACATACGTGTGCAAGGGTTTGTGCTCTGGTCATCGGTCCAATAGTCAGACCGGCCTGCGAAATAATACCTATTCCACGGGACTTCCCCTTTGATGTGTAGTGATTGCTAAGTATGTGGCTTCTTGAGTGAAGGAGCTATAAAGCTTAGAATTTATTAGGAGAACCTAAGTCTGCCTTGCTAGTACACAAAGTTATTGGAATGCTTCTCCTTTGTATTCCCGCAGGTATACAATGCACGGGGATTTGAATGGGAGGATGTGTGAGGCTTTGAGATCCAATTTGTCTTCCAGGTTACGGCAAGGCTCCATTTTTCTCCGGCTTAACAAGTAGCTACCATAGTTTACTAAAATATTTATTTAAATTTAGGGAAAACTTACTGACATGCAGTTGCTTTTGCATTTAAGATCACAGTTTATAGCCCTTTGAAGTCTGCATGTTTGAAGGAAAAAGAAATGCTTTTTTCAGCTAGGATAAGCTGAACTTGAATTAAATTGTGTAGGCAGATAACAGATTGAATTTGCGGTATGGCTCGTTTTGCTAAGGAAATAAGTCAAGCAATGAGTAATGCTGGGCCAACTTGTATCACAACAGGAGGTGGTGTAGCTTTAGTGCAAGGTAGTGTGGTTCACTGAATCTGAATTATGGACCAGTTCTCCTAACTTCAGGGATGATGGTGGTTCTGAAGAAAAAAAGTTCATTTATGATTTGTGTAAGTTTATGATTCACAATTGTAAAGCTGGGATAAATCACACAGATTTCCAGCCCTGATACTTTCATTTGCAGTGATTTGAAACTCGAAAACTACAAATTGTTTAAAGGTTTGGATTTTTTTTTCCTTTTTGAACGATATATTTCTTTTCACTAATATGTGGCCCAGTGGGAACTTTGCAATAAGGAAGAATTTTAGGGAGCTAAGAGGCAGAATGTGTTTTGGGTAGTTCCCAAATATAGTACTGATTTTTTTGTTTGATCTCTGCATTAGTAATTCCACAGTTGTCCTTGTATCCAGCCCCTTTTAAATCTTCTCTTGGTGCAAGAGGGTTGCAGCATGTGCATGCTGTGCTGATCCTTTTTGTTTAACCGGCGATGCTTTTGCACTCAAACTAGCTATCAGAATATGATGGGTCAACAGGATCGTTCTCTTTATCATGAAGCACACCTGAAATATCTGCTTAGGTAGTGCCTGTGATTTCTCAGCAAATATTGAACCCAGTGGGGAGCTGCAGGGCTCACCTCCATCTCCCAAGGGTTAACAGTAACCTATAATAATAATCTTGTGGCACAAAAATGCTTCTTTTTATGCATTACCTATTTCCAGAGGCCTAATTTAGGTTTTGTATCAAAATGGATATCACAAACGCTTGAGCTTCCTGCTGAGAAGGAAAGTGCTACCGAGAGACTTCGTTCTCTGTTATTCTCATGGTGTCCGGGAGGGATGAGGAGGCAAGGAAACAATTGCTGATATCTGTAGCAGTAAGTATAAATAGTAGCAGGATGGGTTGCGAAGGTAAAATAGTTTGACAGTATTGTTCCTGTGAAAGCCTGGCCTTTGCTCTTGGTGAGAATATATGTGTGTGTGTAAATATATGTGTTTTCATATTTGGGGCAAATTTATATATCAACGAGAAAAAAAAGTTAGTTTTATTTTGTAACTGCACAAAAATTTCACCTATCATTAAAAGAAAAGAATATTGTCGCGGAGTAAAGTGAGATTGTGTATTCATGCTTAAATACACAGACAGCTAGCTCAAAGATCGTCACGCGTGTGTCCCCGCTCTCTCTGTATACGTTTCATGCCAGATTCTGCTGTAGATCCAGTTGAACTGTTGTCATCAGTTACTTTCCTCAAGGATCTGTTTGTTGAATGTTTTCACATACAAAAAATCATGTTTGGATTTCTTGTTGTTGTTGTTGTTGTTGTAAGAAGTAGAAACAAGGAAAAAAAAAAGCTGGATTTTAAAAAGTTTTTTTTGAGATCAGAAATGCTTACTGAACACCCAGATAGTTTCTTCCTCCCTGGTACTGATTTTCCATTGGAAGCACATGTGGGAGGAGAAGGAAGATTTTAACAAAACCTAAAAAATACTTGTGTTTCTGAATTTCCTGGCGGTTGCTATTTTTTCCTGCTCTTTTGTACAAAACTTGGTTATATCGAATTTGTCCCAAGCCTGTCCTCCTCCTTCTGCCCGTGCAGATGCCCTCAGGGATGGAGGAGTTCTTGCCTCGCAGCCTGCCTCCTGCCCAGCCCGTGGGCACGTGCCCCCTTCTCCTCTCCCCGACCCCTGCTTTGGGCGGGAGGGCAGTTCCTGTTGGGGAAGCCGTTGTCTTTGCTCGGTCTCTGGAAATAAGGGGTCCCCAGGGTTCCCCCTTGCTCTAGTCTGGCAGGTTCGGGTGCTGAAATGTGGATGGGGTGAAAAGTGTTCAGCTGGTCTGACAGCTCCAGGCACAATGTTTTACACCTGAGGTCTAACTGGGCTCAGTGGTGGGGTCTGGTGGGGAGAGGACAAGAGTCCTGCCCAGTCCCTGCTGCAGGTCTGCCTCGGCGTGCTGGCCAGCAGTAGGCCATCCATGTTGGACGTATGGTGAGCGTGCTTGGGGGGGTGCGTGCGTGTGTGTACTGGCTTACGTGCTGTGGGAATAGAGAGGGCAGAGCCAGGTCAGGTCTGGTGGGATTTATTCTGTTGGTTTCAGCCCTGCCTTCGTAGGGTTGTATTGGCTTTGGCCCGCAGTCGCCTGGCTGAGCATAAAAGTGGTCCTTAAGCAGACTGGCATTTGCCATCCCGAGTGTAGTGGATGATGCATGGCGGAGAGCATGGAGAGCACGAGCTGCGGCCCCGCTCTGCCGCCGAAGTGCTCTGGCGTGCTGGGTATGTCTCTCGACCTTTTGCTCCTCAGTTTTCTTGTGTTTAAGGTCGTATAGACTTACCATCGCACATGGGTGTTGCAAGAATTAATTAATTACCATTTGTACAGTTTTGAAGACTTATAACCCTAAATAAACAAGAGCCTAATCAGTTAATTTTCTTCATATTTATACTATAGGAAAAATCTACTAATTTATTTCCAAGCGCATGACACACAAAAACTATCTTCACACTTCTAAGTGGAGCTGGGGCTCGATGCCAACACTTTTTTTTCCTAGTGAATATGGTATACTTGTACACTCAGATAGAGTGGTACAACCTTACAGTTTCACTCAGGAGGTGGAAATTTTTTTCTTACAGTGTTTTTGTACTTACAAGCTGTAAATACCAGGTGCTTCTCTTTGGTCAGATTCTTTGTCCTCATGACTGCACCCATTGCCAACGTCCTTTAGTATGTGAACTTACTCCTTTGGAGTAGCTCTGACTAACTAGTAAACTGTACGTGGTTTTTTCCCCATATGTTCTGTAGTCTCCTTATACATTAATTATTGCACTTAAAAAATCTGGGAATTAGGGAAGGAGGATGGAAACAAAATATAATAGGGATGCTTGTCACCTCTTGTCCGCATTCCTCTGTGTGTGAAGAAGCCCCTTAGTATATTGCTTTGGGAAGGAGGAGTAACTTGTGTCCCACACCTGATGCAACCCTACAGAAATGCCATACAGTGCTGGTTTAACGTGGAACATATAGGCACAATAGGGTGAAGGAAGTCGGACTTCGTGACTGTCTCCGCATTTGCCGGACTCATAAGGGAGTTAAATCAGAGCTAAGGGGTTTTTCTTTTGTGTTTTAATTTCCTTTGTTTTAAGAAAGTATTTTTTTAAATGAAGTGGGGGAGGAGAGTAATATGCCACTGACATGCTTTGGGATCTGAGGCTCCTGTGGACCCCATAGGATGTCAATGGACTCATTAAGATTTAGCCAAGTTTTATGCATTATTCATAATATACATTCACAGCATGCACCCTAAAGACTGTCTCCTGTGAATGCTTAGTCAGAATCATTTGCATTCTGTATTATGGATCCATAATATAGAATACATTTAGCTACATTTTGTGTATTATCCTTTACACATATTTCCGGCCTCTACTGTTCTGGCATATGCAGCAAATGTGTTTAAACAATAGCATGCAGTTGTGTTTTGTCGCTCCATAAAAACTAATGCATAATAAGGACCCTGATGGAAATTAATTATTGCATAAGAGCAATGGACAGGCTTTTTCCTCTTTCTAGCTTCAGTGGCATTTTAAATTTACTTTTCTAACATGTTTAAGAAGTGTTTTAAATTCTGGGCTGATATTTTGTAAATTTTTTGTTTCAAATACACACAAAAATCATTTTTGATGTGGAAGGTTGGCAGGTGATGAAACATCAAATTGAAGCTGAGATGCTTAATAATCATGAGTCGTTTGCTGTGAGTTTACTCTAATCGTACGAACGTTATTTCTGCTGTACATGACAGGACGAAAGAGTCAACAAAACACCACATGAGAAAATTAATTCTCTTCCTGTCATCTGAAGCGTTGAAGCTCCTCTGTTTTCTCTTTTCCTCAGCTGCCATTGCATCGTGGTGATTGGTCTGATCTCAGCTTTGCCACTGATCCACCGRGTGGCCCAGACACACCTCTGCCTCAGTTTCCCCATCTATTACACTGAAATAGCAAAATGGTGCTCCTTGAAATCCTCTACAGTAGCTGTCTACTTAGATTTACCCCTTCAGCACCCGTCACTGCTGATTGATAGACAACATTCCTGTGGGAAATACTGCTCTTGAGAGAAAATGGGATTTCTTTTGGGGCCAAATTGCAGTAAAGTCAAGGCGGTATAAGGATTGTCTTCCTCGTGCAGAATCCATTAAGGGATCATTTTTATGAAATGTCTTCCAATTTGGGGACCATAAAAGTATTTCTAATTGCCGGTCCCTGCGCACGAAAACACCAGACAGGCAAAATCCAGGATCTTGTGGCATCTTTTGCAGATGCATTTCCTTTGGGGAGCAGCCCCCATGTATCTTCAGGGAGACGGAAGGAATGTCAGACTTTCATCCCTTTCCTTGTTCAGGGAAGCGCTACAAGGTTGTACAGGTTACAAAAAAGCTGTTAGTATGGTGATGTCCTTGTCGCAGGTGGCCGGCTCACAGTGGGCAACAGTGGTTCCCTGAGCCTGAATGTACACAATATACACGAAGGATATCAAGTGACTTACTATGTCAAGGTTTTTTGCAAACATTGTAATACTTGATGAAAAGCCAATGCTTATCAAAATACTTAAAATTAAAAAAAAGTCTTGATATCACATAAGATTGAGATGTTTTTTCCCATCATAGGCTTAACGCAGAAGAATGTTTTGGCAAAGTACAGTCGGGAGGCAAATAGGTGGTATAAAATGAGTTCAAAATCCTAAGGATTATTTATATTAACTTTTTTCCACTAGTTTTTCAAGTTTACCTTTAGGCAGCATTCACACATACATGCCCTGAAGATACAATAGAGAGTTAGGAAGGATTTTGCTGTGGCCTAAGCAAAGTGGAAACATGCTATCCTTTGGTCCAAAACTGGCTGTCGAGCTCTCAGTAGAGTAACATCTAAAATATAAACATTTTATTGCCTTTCTTTTCAAAAGAGATGACCAGTTTTTCATGAGAATTTTTCACAAGTGAATGGAGAATTGTAAATTTGTTTATAAATACATGTATTTTGCAGCATGCCATGGCTGTTACTTGTTCCTTTTCCTTACATAGCAATTGACAGTTCATGATTTTTAAGTCTGATGCATAGAAGCAAAATATTTCTTTTCTCTTTTATGTAAGATGTAGTGCAGTGGAGTCCTCATCTATGTGTAGTGTACTAATAGTCTAGGTAGAGTGTAGTAATGTAAAGTAAGAGTAATCGTTGTAGAGGGAGTATTGGCTTTGAGAGCAAACATTACTGGCTGTGTCGCATGGTGGCTTTATGTCCAGTGGAGCAAAGCTACCTTTCCGTCTTAGTAGCTTGTGTTACTGTCGCATACATGGGACAGGGGATAGGAAAGAAGGACAAGCAGGTATGAGGCTGAGATCCAGGCTTCCCCTCAGCTTTGTGCTGAAGTTTTTTCTCACTATCTCCCTTGAATCTTGAGCTTTCCTTCCTTGTTCTTTCCTGTTCCCTCTCCTCCCCAGCTCTTGCTGCAGCCCTGGCACTTCTCTGCTGCACCCTTTCCTCCTTGCTGCACCCTGAAAGCTCCAGCATAAAACCCAAACTAATGTATGCGTCAAAGATCATTAGCTTGGTCTCTGCCGCATGCTCATGGCACTTACATTGTTGGTCCACCTCACTAGTTGGACATCAGCATCTGAAACCAGTGAGAACGTATTTTTTCCCATTGCAAATCAACGGAACAGGAACATAAACAACGCTCAAAAAACCAAGATGTCAAAATACCCCTTTCAGATTCATGAATATGCTATATAGAAGCCTAACTTCTGAGATTTTCTTTTATTCTCATGAATACCATTTACATTTGAGCAAATGCAAATTCATTTCCTCTTTTGATACTCTGGAAGCTGCTTCTGGAAAGTGAGTAGGACGTGCCCTTTAGTCCATCCCAGTTCAGGCCCCAGCGCTGCGTGTACGACACCTGGATCTCCAGAGCATTCAGCAGTTCTGCTCCGTCTGTTTTTCTTTTCAGCAATCTAAATTCATATTGTAAAATGTGTAGTAGTGGAATGAGCATGGTTTTTGTTAGTGTTATTAGGCTTATGATGTGGAAAATAAAGAACTTCCTTCCTACTGTTTAGCGAAATTTCTAGGAAATTCCTAGCAGTTTTATTTAATATTTGCAATAGGTAGCTTTATCTTTCTAAATGATTTTAAACAGTCTTTCTTCAATGAGCAGCTGTTTAAATAGGAACAAGGGTATGTAGAAAATGAGCATTGTACATTAGCTGGACTCACAGGGACGGTAAGAGAAGGAGAGTTTTCTTTTCCTGTGCTAATCTCTGTACCTCCATGATAGTATCTGGCCTAACAGAGTACTTCTATACCAGGTTTCAATTCAAGACTCCTCAGATACTGTGTTACCATTATTAATAATTACACTATAGAAGCAGTGGTTTGAATGGATAGATTTTAAAGGGGTTTCACTGGGTTGCCTACTGTATTGTTATTCCATTTTACAGGTGGAAAGGTTGCGGGTTTTTACTTCTGACTCAGTTCATCAGAGGAAAGYCAGACTTTCCAGTGAGCTGGTACTGTTGTATGCTTTGTTCTCTTYGCATTCTCTCTGCCCTTTGTCCAAAATCATTTGCATAGTATTTCTGTCCATCCATAGTGTTAAAAAGACTACTGTCAGAACCCTCATGCATCGTGGGGTTTTAAAAGTAATAGATTCTGATTTCCTTTTTATTAGCCTTGGTTCTCAGCCTTTATAGTTCAGGGTCTTTAACTTTACAGCAGTAAAATTCAGCACTTTTAAAAAAGAAGCTGAGATTTTCATATGATCACAAACATTGAGGCTTTAAGGAGAGTACCAGGTATTCCAAGACGATAGAAAAAGTTCATGGGTGTTTGCAAACCTGGAACTTCCTGGAATACACGATTAAAAGGGGCCGCCAAGACTCTCAGGTTGTGTGTTCCTCCCACACAGAAGATCTTTCACCTTGTGGTGCTTCATGGGGTGCATAATACCCACGGAAAAAAGGTGAGACYGTGCCTCTTATATCACTGTTCTCCGTACAGTAGAGTTGGGAGTGGAGGAATACTGAGAACAATGAACTGCATTTAGTGAAGATAACACCATCAGATTGTTCCTTCTGCTTAGGTAAAATGATCAGAGGAATAATTTTCCCCCAAACTTAATTGAAGGAGAGGTGCACATTTGCACAAATTTCTCTACTGGGCATTGCTCAGCCGCTTTGACAGACTCAGAAGACCTGTGCCTTTGAAAGGAGTATTCTTCATCAGTGCTCTAAATCTGGCCCCTTCCACTGGTCTTTGCTTCGTTGCTTGTATCACCAGGAGGGCAGGGAGCAGAGACCCTTCTCTCCTGCTTCCCTGTTTCCTTCCTTACAAGAGCCACAGAAATCAGCCATGCTCAGGCAGCAGGACTCTTCACCTCCCAGTGTGGACAAGGCATCGTCTATATTCTGGGTTTTGTTACCTGTATCTAAAATACTCAGGTCTCTGATATGACTCTATTCAGACATAGTTTTCTCTGCTGTTTTTCTGTAACATTTTCTGTGCGCATGCAAGTTTCTCYGAGGAATAACACCAAAATTCCCCCCACCCCTTTTCTGGTGATTGCTAGTAAAGCTTGAAGTCATGTTGGGGCTTGCTGTCCTTGCCAGGCTGTTTCTTCACCTCTGTTGTGTCTCATCCTCAGCCCAATTAGCAAGATGTACAGTAGCCTGCCTGTTATTTGTTCCCGAGTTTAAAAACCTAAACTTGCTTTTCACCGTTTTCTCACTTTTGCCAGTTTTGCAACAGTGGCACTGCTCTGATCTTACCGGTTTGTCTTAGCACTGAAACCATTTTGTAGTGACGGATGAAAAAGCAAAAAGACAAGAGTTTAGAGCTAAACTCATTCATCTCTGTGTTATTTTAATGCTAAATCTCAATGATAAATATTACTGTTATATTACTGCTGATTAAAGTGTACAAGAAAAAAAGTGCTGGTTTGAAGATCAGACTATTTTACTGCGTAGAGGGGATGAGAGCCCTGTTGAGAAGGGTAAAAGCTGAGGAGCCTGGTAGGTATGTCCATTTTAAATGTGTGCCATGTGTGCTGGGGGTGACTTGGTTCACACAGAATATTTGCAGTCAAGTCAAAAATAGAACTCATAACTTGCATGCTTGTGCTTTCTCAGTCCAGTCCCTTCAGAAACAAATCTCCACGTTACTTAAAAAGAGCAGAACTGAAACATGACTGCTGGAGTTTGCATCGATTGCCTGGTGGTCTAGAGTGAGAGTGAGGAGGAAAGCAAGGGACAAAAATTGGGACAATATATTGGGAGGCTTATGCAGATGTTACAAGTGCTGTACCTGCCCTGCTGTGTAGTACTTCGGTCTTCATGGGTGTCGGTCTAGCATCTCCTTTAAGTACTGGATTAATACAAATATTTCAAAACTAGTGCTAGTACAGTGATGATGTATTACTCTAGTTCATCAGCACTAGGGATTATATGTAGTAAATAAACTGCAGACAATTGCAGGCTTGGTTGCAGCTGGCTTGTTTCCTAAATATTAATACTAATACTACTGAAAAAGTAAAACAATTTAAAAGAACTGGTTGGAAAGTCTGTACAGGTGTAAAAGTTAAGCATATGGCAGAGCCAAGATTGCCAATGAAAATGACAGATGATTAACATTCATTAAAACTTTCAATTAACACCTTGAAAAATTCCATAAAATAATACTGCATGTAAATAATGTGTGATCTCTCCAAGCATTCTTCTACCTGTTTTTAAGGGAAGGGAAGAGAGAGAGAGAAGAGGGGAAGTGTATKCCAAAAGTACTTACTACAAAGATTTTTTTAGCCCTTGGTTTGTTTTGGAGTTCAATAGTCTAGTGATGAATAAATCAAGCTTGAGCTGTCAGTATGGGAAAAGATTTGGCCTGGATAAAAGTTAGTCCTTTATGTTCCCAAAGATGAGCAAAGATTTTCTTATCCATATTTTTATTGTGAGCATGAGAGAGAACCCACGAGAAACTGCAGGGCAATGTGAAAGATGCTCTGATCGGTTAGCTAATTACAGAGATTAGTACATGACAGTAGTTGCAGTCCTGCCTGTGTCGTTCCACATTGCTCTCAGCTTCAGCGGGATCTCTCCACGTTACGGAGAATTCTAGGTCTGTGCCTCTTCTTGTTGGTGCAAACACATGAACTAAGGAAGAAAGATTTGTCTCATCTAAGTAATCTTTGTGACAGTAAATTAGAAAGTCAACATTAAGAGCTGACTTAGATGTCAGTTCTTAACGTCAACTGTTAATTACACTGAAAAAAGCTTCCAAAATCAGGCGTGCCCTGGCTACTTTGACTCAAAGAATTGTGTTTCTGGAGGGAAAGAAGCATCTTGGTCTTGTAAAAGCAGGTTTGTGGTTTAAACAATGCAAGTAAATTCATGTAAATACTACTTATGGATTCTTTGACCCTTGGGATTTGACTTGTTTGTTTCAGAAGCATCCATTGACACTGGCACTTGCAATCTTTTTTCTCTTTTTCATTTCTGAGCACTTCTGTGGTCCTGGCTAGATTCAAGTGCCACAGAGTTCTGGGGTTCAGGGGATCCAGACTTCAACCTTAATTTCCTCTACTCCACTCCTGTTTGAAGTTCTTGCATTCATTCCTTCATCATCTTTATCTCCTCTCCATAATCGGGTCCAATCAAGGCATGAGTGTGGCATTTTAAAATGTAAACCCCCCTTTTCCTTCCTTCTTAAAATGCTATTTCATAGGCTTAGAGTGTGTGTCTATATGTCATCGTGTTTTTACACTGTTACTGTCTTAGAGCTACCATTTGTTTGAGGTAGCTGAGGACTCATGAAGAGGATGTGATGAGTGGTAAAAAATCCTGCGAAATAGCTTCATTTGTAAAGCTCTCTGCCTTTGGGGTTGTGGGAGGGATGGAGGGATAAATAAGAAGTCCTCTATCTAAAATACCAATTAAAATCCTCAGTACCTACTTGGGCCACTATTTTATACGTGCGGTTAAGAACTATTTTTTCCTGTTTTCAGCTTGGCTGTTACTGTGTTCCTCTTAGCACCACCTGCAATTATTGATTAGACTTTGCCATATCAAGACTGCAGCTCCTTCCCCACCCGACTGCATCTGCACTCCAGCGTGGGCTGTACCAGGCAGAGAGCCCTGACCCTGACACCAGCTTTGTGGGTTGGCGTAGGTYCATTATGCTTAGGGCTAATGCCCGCTGCATTGAACTAGCCACCTCCGTATTGCAAAGCTCTGGGCCTGTATTTTTTCTTGGTTGTTGTGGTGTCCCTGGGATGGTTTTGTGGCACGTTTTGTATTCTGGCAGTTCAAAATGCCAGAAATACTGGGCAGATAGCATGGCAGAGTGGTGACGGGGGGCAATTTTTCTATAACATCCCATTGGGTTGCGTGTTTCATGTTCTGGGTTGTTGGTTTGTGGGTGTTAGAGGATGAGAGGTCTGCCAGAAAGGTTGAAGGAGCCAAATTTGGCATTACATGTAGACATACTCTTTGTGTAGCATGCATGCTGGGATGAACTCTCCTGTCAGACTGTTTCCCCTTGGAGGGTCCTCACAGTTTGTTCCAGAAGGGAGCCAGGGAGAAAACTAGGTTGTTTTGCAGCGTGGATGATCAGGGCACCTCAGTACAGGAGTAAAACAGGAAGTGAACTAAATAAACCATGTGCACACACCTACCCTTCCAGTTCAAGGCTAAATGAGAAAGCGGGCTTGGAGAGACAGCATCAATTTAAGCATACTTGCGAAGGGCCTTGACCTCTCCGTTTGGTCCTGGGGACCCCCTCCCTGAAATAGCATGCAGATGATGGGGTACAGTTAAATAAAACTATAATTAGAAGCAACAGGAGGGAAAAGAAAAATCTGTCAGTCTACTATCTTTTTGCATTTGACTGCTCTTGGATTGCTATTTTCAAAAGTGATCCGCAGTGGCATCTCTTGGCTTCCAGGAAGGCAATGGGAATTTTATAGCTGACGTCAATGGGAGCCGAATGAGACTGATGTTAAGTGCTTTTTTTATAACCCCGTCCCTAGCGTACAGTCAGTTTCATTGTTTTCTGTGATACTTTTGTGGGTGTTACATAGATCAAGAAGGAGAAAATAGTACTTAAGAAAGACAAGTTGTGATTGTGAAACCACAAAATTGTCAGAGAGGCTCTCAGGGGCAGCTGTGGGGCTTGGGACTGCTGTTAATTAATGTTACAGATTTGACTAGATTTTAGTATGACACTATGACTTTGAGCACCTTTCCTTCCCAGAGGACATCATTAGTAAAGTCCACCCTCTCTGACATGAGAAAATCCAGAGCAGTTCTACTGATGAGCTCATGATTTGCTGCAAATGAGAAGAGTTTGGCCCTTTGGATTCCAGTTTGTGTTGTCCACCTGAAGCCTGACACCCCTCATAAGTTCATGCATTTGGCATGGGATGTAGAAAGAACACATATTTTCCTGCAGTATTTTGACAGGCTGATCCATGGTGAGACCTTTACACTGTGATGTCTACTCTCCCTTGATCCATGTCTGACATTCACTAACATGAATGGCCGATACATGTCTGTGTAGAAGGGCTGTTTAGACCTAAGACTTGCTTATCCTAGCACTGAAGCTAATCTCTTTCACTCTGCTAAGGTCAAGGTTGAAAGATGACTCCAAAGAGCAAAGGAAGGGAAGACAGGTTTGAAAACGGATACAGGGAGAACACACAAAATATGCCACTGTAAATGCTGATTTGTAATCTCTCCCTTCCTCTTTTGCCATCCTTTTTTCTTTCCCTGTTGTAGGTTATTTGTTAAGTATTTATTGAAATACATGGTAAAAAGAATTTGTCTAACAGTTGAAGTACTGATTTTGGATTAGGCAATGGGTGGTGGATTTAAATTCGGAGAATTCATATTCAGACAGATGCTTGAGGGTGGGGTCAGAAGTTACCTCTGCAAACTTCGTCYGCCTGACAGTACGTATTCTCACATACTGCAATAGAGTGGTGTTCTCGTGGTAGGTGGGGAAAAAATTGTGGTACGTGGGACAAAAAACTGATTAGGCTGATCAGCCTTTGCCCCATCTCCAGGGGATTGCTTTTTAGGTCAATCAGGATAAATCTGTGTGGAATGTAATGGCATTTGTTGAGCAATCAAAAACTTACCCTTGAGCCTACAAACTGCTCTTGTGGTATTTAACAGGACAAAAAAAAAAAAAAAAAAAAAAGGTAACCTGTGTTGCTTTTTCCCCTCTCTTTAAGCAAGGAATAATAGATGTTTGACACTGGCAGGAGTCTGTCATATTGTGGTTATGTTACAGTTTTTAACTGAGTGGTTTAAAAAATTGTGTAAGGGATAGTCTTAGTACAGATAAGTTAGAGGATGCAGTAAGCCTATTTTTCAGTAGTCATGTGCCATCATAGGTAATACAGTATTTTTTTAAGCTATAAATGCAGTGTAACGTACGGGAAGAAGCCAAGCCTTGCACTGAAAGCATTGATTTCATTGGTCTATGTTCTGTATATTCCTTTGGGTTTTATTCTTTTAACAATGCTAGCCAAAACAAACTCTCTCTTTGCCTCAGTTTCTTTCTTTCAGAAAGAAATAATAAGATTTCCATGTGTAGGTTTATCACCTTTACATCTACTCTGAAAACCTTACATGAGAAGAGCACTAAAATTATGATTAAGTGCAGTAGATTTGTAAAAGTGGACTCTTTAAGATAGCATTTAAGTGTGTAAGATGAGATAACTTCCTGCTCCAGAGCTCATTTAATCATACGTATGAACTCCTGACATAAGAAGAGTGGCAGAAGTCTGACTGCTGTACTGTGAAGACGGTAGTAATTTCAAACCTCTGCAGCCCCTCAGATGAGTGTTTCTGTCCACCTATGGTGGAATTTTCTTCAAAGTGAAATATGTATTCATTAAAGCCCCAGTCATACAGATTGTTTTGCAAGAGGAGGACCTTTACTGGTACTCTTGTAGCAGCATGGAAGTTGATGAGGCTTTGCATGCAGCGGTCTACACATATGTCTGGCAGGACTTTGGCCTAAGTTCCCTGGCTCGTGATCTGAGAAGAAAGAGTTCACCCTTCAGTTGTGAAGAGGCTGTTTTTTCTGCTGTTGTATATATAAAGCCTGAGATTGTCTTTGTTTGAAAATAATTTTGGTATTTCTTTTGTTTGGAGCATACCATGTCATAGCATCATCTGAGTTTAGCACAGCATTTGCTTTCCATGTTGGAAAGCCAAAGCTCTCATAAAGATTTTAAATTGTCTGATAATATTTAATCAGTTCATAGACTGTGCGTGCTTGAACAGTAAGCACTCCTGAAGAGCTTGCACCTTTAAAAAAAAAAAGTGAAGTACACTGAAAATATTGCAGAGTGTAGAGAGGTTTAAAATTATTGGAGCACTTAATTTTTTCTATAATTGCTTCAATTTGAAGGGAACTAGGCAAAATACCAAGCTGAAAATGAGTTGCATTAATCGAAAAATTCATCAGTCAGAAAGTAGGATTTAAACCAAAACGCCCAATTAAAACAAAAAAACACACTAAAAATGTTGGAGCTAAAGCCTTAAAGTGATGGGGCTCATATTCCTCCGTGTTGGCTGTTGGCTTCGGAGGATATTAGAATAGCTTCACACATTCGTTTCACTGAAAACAGCAGAGGAGCTAAGGTGGAGTCTGAGGCGTGTTGCTTAGAAAGGAAAGCGGTGTACAGGGAAACCCTGGCTCCTTGCGATGCACCGCAGTGGATAACAATCAAATGTGAGGGTAGATCAGCTAAAGGTTAAAATCTTTTTATAGTAAGCTGACAATACAATAAAATATTTAACACCACTGTGGATACCTTATGGTGGGTAAAGAGCGTTTTGGTACTATATAATTATATTTCATAATGATTTAATGAGCCTTATTTAAAAAAAAAAAAGTTGTATCACTTGAAAGATACCACACAAACCGAAGCAAAAATGAGGCACGTTGCTGCAGTTCAAGGCTCTTTTTAAATTTTCAAGTCAATGTTTACCATTAAAAGTAAACTTTGGCTAATAGATAGTCTATTTTTCTGGTCTGACTTAAAATTTAGCATAAGCACTGATTGTTACTAAACAAGGAAGAGCTAAAAAGAATTTATTTTTGAAAGAGGATGAAATACTAAGTGTGCATATTATACGTCACTGGAACTTAGTAGGTCGTAACGAGTCTTGACCACATACAGCTCCAGTACCCCACATGGTAGATTTTCGTATACCAGGTTTCACTGGGTTGTTGGCACCGATACAGTCAAGCAGAGATAGAGACCCAATTTCAGTATGTAAGTAGTCATCTTTGAATCTGTGGGACAGCTTATGGACTGGAACTTCGTTATGGACTTGCATATCTTTCTGAACCTTGTTCACCCTTTCTTTGCCGTTATGCAGAATATTTCATGATACTGTACTTTGGCAGAATGCGGACAACTCCTGTAATTTCCTATTTTACCTTTTACTTTGCACCACGTAGATGGTTGTGATATGCAGAGGCATAGCAAGTGAATAGTGGCAAATGTCCAGGGGAAGGCACTTGGTGCGCACACTGTTCTGTGTGGATCCTGAGAGCATTTGGTGTGCTGGTCACCCCTGGGTTGCTACGAAGGCGACAGTGCTTGCATTTTGTCCAAACGCATCATCTCTGTGGCGGCAGCTGGCTTCACAATAACGCTGGCAACAGCAATTTCCTCGTCTCGGATCACCACCTGTATAGCTGCAGGATTGTGTGGTGGTTGTTCCTAAACCGCACGTAAAGAAAGGTCATGGGGAAGGTCTGCTGCCGTTGATCTTTTTGTCATCTCTCACACAAAAATGTGTTTGGGCCAGAATGCGTCACCGGTGGGTAAATGGTGTTCAAATTCGGTTTTTAGTAAATCATGAGTGGAGAAAAACAATGCACTTCCTTTTATTTAAAGTCTCATAATTTAATGACTACTTTCAAAGGTTCACACTCCTTTTGTTCATAGAGGGAAATGCTGTGTTTTTTGTGTGGCCCTGTTGACAGGACTGGGCTGGACCCACAGCCCTTTCCAAAATGTCAGAAAGGTTTGAGGAAAGGAAACCTGCATCCAAGTCCTTGTGTTTCTTAGCTGGGGAACAGGAATCTGACCTGCAGTAAAAGTACCGTTACTTGGCTTGACTGCAAAGTGATGTCTGCCTCAGAATTTAATATCAGGGGAAAAAATGTTTGTAGCCATGGCCTCCATACTTGTCTCACTGGGAGGTGCCAGGGGATGCCCAGTGTTGGCTGTGGTGGTAGCAAGAGCAGTGGGGCTGGAAGCAAGCAGCATGTGTGGGACTCATGTCAGAGCAGCAGATGAAGGGGACTTCTCTTGGTTGATAAAACCAGGGGGCCTGGAAGAGTTGTAGCCTTCTCCTCACAGCTTCTTTGCTGCTCATCCTTGTAGTCATGGGAGGACTTGAGCTGTGTGCCTCACGCAGAGCTCAGTGGAGCTGCAGTAAGGCGAGTAGGTTGGAGGTGGGCAATGATGGAGCCTGTGGGGAAGATGAGTGCTCAATTTTGTGGCCAGTTTTTACTTCTGCTCTTCCAAAAGCACGTGTTGCTTTACAATTGATGCCACTATGTTCAGATGAGTTCAATATGGGCTCTCAGACCAAGGGCCCAATTTGTGAGGCARATTAAAGGAAAACACTTGTAGCTGTGAAAACAGTGTATGGTCAGGCCTGTTATTATTTTCTAGATATCCTGCCTTATTTACTTAGAGATGATGACAGATAATTAAAATTTTGTAGCATTTCTCCAAAGAAAGGAATGAAGGATCGGATTTTTGAAGGAATTTGAGCGTTACTCTGGTCAGGGCTGGAAAAACTTCCCTGGACCACCGTTGACATTATGTGTGAGTTTCTATCACACCCGTGATGATGTATCAGCCTCCTCACCTAACCAGCCCACACCTCATTGTGTGTTCTTCTGTGCTGTCTCCTTCTTGTGCCACGTATACCTCAAGTTTTCCTCATTCTAATCTTTCAGCTGAGATCTAGCCTGCTACAGATAGTATGCAACTATTGAGCTGAGCTAATACTCTGAGAAATTATTTTTACTATTTTTACGTGCTTTTTTCCCCAGAAATGTGCACAATAAATACTAATAATTTCAAATTCTGAAGTACCTGATTACCACTTCAGATGACCCAATTGCATGCCAGATATTTACTTCTGATACTCTGCTTCCGTTCTTTTCTTTCCCCCTCTTTTTCATCCCCCCTCTTGCTCCTGGTAATATAAATCATCCTCAGGAGCACAGATATTCTGCAAGTTGCTGTGCTGGAAGTTAATACTTTAAACAGTCACAGGTTTGGGTTTTTTTCCCCTTTCTCACCTGCACTTAATCCTATCTTCAGTGCAGAATGAAAAGAAGTGAGAGGAACAGCAGCGATGGTTAGCTATATTGCAATTCCACTGCATTTTGATTAGCCTTAGGCTCAGTTTGCTTGGGTTTGTAATCCACTCATCAAGGTGGATACAAACTCAGAGAAATGAAACCCCAACTGTGTTTTCTGAAGGGATTTTGCTCTTCTCTTTTTGTATTGGAAACCAAATTCACACCATTAAGCAGCGGTGATGGGAGAGGGGAGAAGAGAAGCTGCTCCCTTTTGAAACTGTGTGCATATTTTTAAATGAATTTTTATTCTTCCACTGCTCTGTGTCTGGCAGTATTGAAAAGAATTGTTGTCCAATATGCTTATTTAAACAATAAAGGTTATTCTTTTTTACTTCTCAGTGAGTGTTACTTGCTTTTAAGAGCTACAAAGCTGGCTTGTGTGATCTCTTATTATCCCTCCTGTGTTATGTCGCTGTAACATATCTGTGAATACCTGTGAACGTTTCCTAAGATTATACCTCTTCTGGAAGTAAGTATTTTGGTGGAAATACAATAGTGAGTCACAAACATTTCAGTCATTAATCCTCTATTACCCTGCTTTAACATGTACAGTGCTTTCTGTTTCTTGGTTTTAATAATCCTTTTTTTGCTGGCTTCTTGATGCTCATAGAATCACAGAATATTTTAGGGACCTGCGGAGGGCGTATGGCTCAACCCCTCACTAAAAACAAGGCCAGCTTTGAAGTTAGATCCTATTTTAAAGTTAAATCAGGTTGCTCAGGTCACCGATCATGCCAAGCACCGCTGAGGATTAGGCACCAAACAGATAAAAGTATGGTTGTACAGATTTTCTCCACGCAGCCTGGCCGTGTGAACTCCAGCACCCACACCTCAGATGGGCACCCTGAAGGAGAGCTCCTCAGTTGCCAGAGACACGCTGGCACGCTCTCTCTCTGCTCCCTGCGAGGGCTCAAGGACCAAGGGCTTCCTGCGTCTGGTCTCACAAGTGCTCTGCGGCTGATGGCGAGCAGTACCAGGCTCTTCAGTAGCAACTTTGTGGAGTAGAGACTCCACAGCTGAAACGTACGGTCTAACTTACTTGTAGGAGGAGACTTTATTTTGAATGCAAATATGAATGTTTTCATCCACACATGCATTAATCTTTTCGAGTCCTGCCAAGCTCTTTTAGCTAGTTTCTCAAGTTAATTATATGTTACAGAGTGTCTGGATCTTTTTATATTTCTTGAAAAAGTGTTTTAATTTTAAATATATTGTATGCCATTTAACTGTGTGTCTCGTGTTAAGGAAAGAGGTAAATACGAGCAAACGATCTCTGCACCATTTACCATTTTGCATTAAGGCCCGCTGTGAACCGCAGAGTATTTTTTTCAGGATGTCATGTAAACGTATCCCACGCTTCYAAGTATGGGAGTAAGAGGAAAGAGATTGTTCCCAATTTTTAAGACAGAATAATCAGAACTAGCACCACTGGCAAACATTGTTTTTAAAATAGGGGGCTCAGTCCACAGAGGATTTGATGGGAAGTTCTGGCAATTTTTTTATTTCAGCAAGGTACAATCTTGTTACAGGATTCCTTTTTCCAGCCTTTTCAATGAATGCTGAATGACTGTGGACTACTTCAAAGCGCCTGTGAATGGCAGCTGGGAAAAGCAAGTGGTTCTCCATAGGCTTGAATTTGTTGTCCAGGGGCCTGAGTTTTTACTGGGAAGTTGTAAGGTTTCTACAAAGTAATGAAGGTTGTAACATATTTYGCTAACTACTAGTCTGTCTTAGAATCAATGGACTAAAAGTGAAAGACTCAAACTGTACCTGTATAACCACTTTAAAGTGGCACCAGAATGGGATGTCACAGTATAGGGCGGTCACACATCCTTTCTAAGTGCTTGGCAGTTCTGTGGGGAGCCAGAGCAAGGGACTGATCTGGCTGCAAACTAATGTTCAGTTAGTTTTTTAATGACACACCCTGTCACATAAGCATCGGCAACTGTCCTAATGATATAGCAGGAACATTGCGCTGAGGGGCAAGGGGGGAAAGAGGAAAGTCTCTTTTAGCAGATGCTGGCTTTTGCATTGGCTCCTGGCTGACCCTGCTTTGATCACAGCTGACCCTGCTTTCAGCAGGAGGTTAGACCAGAGGCCTGCTGATGTCCCTCTGAACCTGAATTTTTCTATGATCCTATGGAAGTGATTGTGGAACTGCAGCATCTCTTTTAAATACCTCTTTTTTTTTTTTTTTTTTTCCCCCAACTGCAATGTCTAAAGTAGCTGGAGGAGGGGATTTTCTGTTTGGCAGTCAGTTGGATAAAAACATGGATTCTGCTTGTAGAATTTGCTTCTTGGAGAAGGCAGCCGTCCTGTGTATGTGACCTGGCTTCATGTGTGCTACATCACTGCCCTCAATGCAGATTAGTGGTACCGGGAGAATATACCGAGACAGTAGCTAGTGGTGGTGTTTGGAGCTGCCCAGCAGGAGCCGTGAATGCCTGCTTTGCATTGACATACAAGGCAAAGACATTGGGGGAACCCCATTGTAGGGGTTTATTCTGTCTCGAATGGCGCAGGTATAGTCGGATCCACTTTGGGGCCAAGTATGGACTGGTGGTTTTTTATACAACTGTGAAACTCTTTGCTACAGGAGGTTATGGATGGTCTAAAGTATAACTGTGTTAGAAAGCAATCAGGCAATGGATGGAAGAAAAGTCCATCAGGGCTGTTGAATACAAAGATGTACATGCAGCCTGGAGGCTCTATCTTGGGGTACGTGGGAAGTCTATGAGCTGTAGGTTGCCAGGAATTGCGAAGGTAGACCGGAGAAAGAATCACTCTATGTCTGACTCTCTTCTATAGCGTCTCCCTGGGTATATGTTCCTGATTATTGCCAGAGAAGGGAATGGATGGGCCTTTTTTCTGACTGCATATGACTCTTCATACAACCCCCTGAAGTCCTTTTGAAATCTGTTTTATATGGTTGTGAGAATTGGGGATTGTAGCCGAACTGCTGATACTCTTCATGGTGAGATTTTGCTAGTTGGAGTTGAAATAGCTTTGAACTACTTGCTGACTTGTACTGCCATTTTAAAAAAAACCCAATACGCTAAATATCATTGTTATCTTTTATTATTAGACTTATGTTTGCAGAACCAGTTGTCATTGTAAAGCAAATCGAGATCTTGACTGCTTAAGTTAGAGCCCATTAAAATGGGCTAAGACTGAATATCCTACATCAGGCTGCTTACTGTTGTACTGAAGTATGCTTGGGTATGAGTACTGTTCCTCTGGGACCTTACAAAAAACTAGGTGAGACTTTATGAGACTCTTGACTGTGTAAAACTGATCCACAAAACTGACTGTGCGGCATGGAAATAGTGATAGGAGATTAATGATTGTGCCATTTGTAAACAACAGGAAAAAAAAGCTAAACTAAATATTTTTATAAATCTCCTTTATGATCRCCATTTTAAAATACCTCTTACAGTATTTCTTAGGAATTAAGGGTCCAAATCTTGCAGTAGATCTCTGTGCTTTTGCAGGACTAAAATCAGCAGGGCTCCACAGCAGCACAGGGGTTTGTCCACTAGGATCCAGCTGCAAGCCTGGAAGCAGACTTTGTTTGTGTGTTGGTCTTAGTTGCTCTGGACTGGAGCCAGAGTTTTGCCTCTGCTTAAGGGCAAAATTGTACTCTGAGAGGGCTTCTGCTTGTGCAAAGAGCTGCTGGGCTGTATGCTGATCCAGTAGGTTTTAAACATATAGTGCAAATTAAATTAGTATCCCTATCTTACTGTCAGCGCTTGGACTTTTCCTCCTGAAGCCTGGTCATACTCGTATTAAAGTTCATACTCACATTGAAGTTAGTGACAAAAGCCCTTCTTCACTGTGAGCAAGACCTGGTTTTAAGAGGCATCATTAGGACTGTGTGTGCCTGTGTGCTTCTTTATGGGCTGTAGGATTTGCATAGCCTGGTTTGTTTAATCTTGTAGKCTAGTTATGGGCTTACATTCTTTTTCAAGGTCTGTCTGGTTTGTTTTCTCAAAGTGATGGGCAGACCTTTCCCAAACAACTCTGATCCTCTTAATTGATCTGGTTTTGGAGCTCCCATTGAATTCAATAGATGTTCTGAGCATGGAACAATTACAGGATCAGGACAATGTCTATTTAAGTTCAGTCAAGTCATATAAAAATGTCTTTTTTCCCTCCCTTCCAGCAGGAAATTGATTTCATGCTTTTCAATCTCCCAGCATATTTATTAAACTATTATTTATTCATTTAGTTACTTTATTATTTAATTTTATACCAAAGTGTGGCTTTGGTCTCTAGAAGGAAGTGTGGGAAACATTTTGATTTATTTTTTTTCCCCTCAAAAAGTGCTTATGTTCTTGCCTCTTTTTTAAGGTACAATCCTACTGTGCACCTTGGAACAACAGTGGCTAACAGCTCTTAACAATAGGAGMGGGAATAATGGCAGGGGTAGCAAAGACATGAAGAATTTTGAAAAGCAATATTCTTCAATGTTGGGAAAGTAATAAAAGGTCAGAACGAAGCTCAATAGAAAAGCCATTATGAAGGGAATGGGCAGAATTCTGGTTTTATGTTGCTTTCAAGGCTTTGGATTTGTTTTCTTTCCATTCTGACAAATTCTATTTAGTTTAATTCAGATTATTATTATTATTATTTGCTTTAACTCATGCAGTTTTACTAGGTGTGATTTTAATGGTGCACAACTGTAAATGGCTATGTTTTAGAGACTTCTTTTTCTTTCCCTTTTTTATTTGGAACCTTCTGTCTAATGAATTCTTAACCAAGAATTATTGTTTAGTACTATTTACTCAGAGCCAGGCTGTGCTACCGAAATACAGACTGAGTAGCACCATACTCTGCTGTTAGCTCTGCTAACTGCTGTAGGACTGCTTACGAAGGAGGATGGGTGCTATTGAATGTATTTCATGTACTGTTCAAAAGTCCTTGCCATTAATTGAATTCCACTGTGTCTGCAGTCAGTGTTGAAATCTCCATTGACTTCCGTGCTAGCAAAACTAAATTGGCTGTGACTGCTTTTGATAGCATCATCCTAGAATTTACTTTCTTACCCCTAATTAATTAAAAAGACATTCTGCCCCCATTAGTTATGGCAAAAGTATGTTTTGAAAGTAGGACTGATAAAAGAAAATATGTACGGCTGAAAGAGATACAAAACTGGTATCGATGCTGGAATCTATCCTCATTTCCTTTCCTTTTGACCTAAGAAAACAATTCTGTATGATGGGGTGCTTATGTAAAGCACAGTCCTCCTCTTCCCTTTTCCCTTCCCTGTATGTAAAAGCAGCAAAGTTGGCTAATAAAATTTAAAATCAGCATCCTTCAGATAAATCTTTCTTCCAGATAGATCATTGGTTGTTCAGCAGATGCTCAGTCAATAGGTCCAGATAGCCAGTAATTTGGTCTATTTTAAACCTAAATAATGTGTAGTGACCACACGTGGGGAGAGCCTGCATGGCTCACATTTATTTCCTCTCTATTGCATTTCATATTTTTTCATCATTTTCATTTCTCCCAGCCATGTCTGATAATAAGATCCCACTGTAGATAGTGCTGGAAGTCTGGAAGGTCTATAGAAATGTCCTCCCAGAGCTGTTAAAGACAGATTAGACATCCATTTCAGCAAAGAAATAGCCCAAACCTTGGACCAGTCCCTCTGGGTGGTTTTATGCAGACATCTTTTTTCTGCAATTTTTTAGAGCAGTTATCGGAGACTGTTTTTGGTCTTGTYTTGTAGTAGGGGGTGGTGATTTAAAAGCACTCATGATTCCTCTCTGCTGCTATGGAATTAAATACTAACACTCTCGTTTACCTCAGAGGCAGATGAACTGTGCTGCAGGCTGAATGTCTGGAAATCCCCAGCCTAGAAGTCTAATGATGAGCCCCATATGCAATCCACCACTGCCACAGTAGAGGTTAGTCTCAAATATAAGCAGTGAGTACAACAGCTGCCAGATTGCTGTTCAGAAGATGCAGGTCCCCAAATAAACAACTTATTCCTTCACCATTTCCTCTTCCATTATGCACGGGGAGGAGTTTTCTGTTTTCTTTTATGTATCTTCATTTGTTTTTGCCAAGTGCACTTAGCAGATGAGAGAGTACCCTGCCTTGCCTTTGCTGGATATCAGCGTTCTGAAAAATGAACRCAAAATGCATTCGGACTCTCTTTCAGGTCCAGAGGTTGGAATTTCAAATAATTGTAACTGAAAATCTTGCTTACATTTTTAATTAAGTTTACCTTTTTCCTCTTGCCGTTTTTTAATTCAAAATTGTTAGACTAACGTGTTTCTTGCAAATTGTTTTGTCACTGGGAAAAGGAAATGTTTTCAATATTTAAATCTTGTTGAAGACTGGCTTACCCTTTTTCTTTCCTTTTTTAACCTCTCCAGACATGTACTTTTCAGATTCCTTCTTAGCTGTCTAAAGTTCCCCTATGCCCTTTCTGGTTGACTTTGTTAGCGTGGTACATTCCTTTTATGGAGTTCTACATTTTCATTTTTTGTCCTTCAGTGGATTCTTCAGATGGGATTCTTGGCCGCCTACATCTATCTCACTCTGGGTACAAGTGTGTACTGTCATCTCTTTCATGGGAAATTGGGCTTGCGTCCTTCTTCCCCTAGGGAGTCAACATGGAGAATCAAGGTACAAAGTTGTCTCTTGCCTTAACCAGGGCTGCTGATGAAAGTGTGCCAGAGGAGACTTCGTTATATGTTGTGGTACTTGATAGTGCTGGGCATTTGTTCGAATTTCTCAGCTGAGTGGGTGATGTACTGGGTTCCTGGGATTCTACACTTGTTGCGTGCTTCAGGCTCTCAAAAGTTTTGTCTGCAGTGGTGCTTCTGTATGCACTTCTTACCTTTAAGGAAAGTGAAAGTATCCAAATTATCAGATTGACCAACGCTGGCTTTAAAATGTTGGATGAGCTTAACAGGAAGAACATGTCCTTTTAATCTAACGGAGCAATGGGTAACGTTCTTGATTACAAAACTGGAAGCCAAGCTACTAGCAAAAAGGGTGAAACAATAAAATAAACCTCTAGACTGTATGCACAGCCTCCTCTTTGTTGCAATATCAGGGGAAGTTCAGATTGGACATTAGGAAAAGGTTCTTCACTGAGAGAGTGGTCAGTCCCTGGAACAGGCTCCCCAGGGAAGTGGTCACAGCACCAAGCCTGTCAGAGTTCAAGGAGCATCTGGACAATGCTCTTAATAACATGATTTAGTTTTAGGTAGTCCCGTGAGGAGCGGGGGCTTGGACTTGATGATCCTTATGGGTCCCTTCCAACTTGAGATATTCTATGATTCCATGAATAGTTCCCAAGCTGATGTGAGGACTGACAGCCTAACCCCCACCTATACCGCTAGCCCTGAAAAATTCTCTTGTACTACATCTTTGCTCTGCCTTCACATCAGATGGGATCGCCTTTCACCAGTCTTTCTGCAGAGGGCTCTGCGTGGGTCATACTGCTGTTCAGTGCAGACGAAGTGAGTGGGGATCTCTGCTTTCCCCATCCTGCAGGCTGCTTTGACTTTATGGTCCCTCTGTGGTCTTTAATCGGCACACTGATCCCAGCTGGAAGAGTTTACTTGCTGTTTACAGCATGTTCCAGAAGAAGTATTCTTTGCACATACATGTTAGATCTTCACAGGCATCGTGTATTTCCTAGTAAGATACAAATGATGGACTTGGTACTCATAGTGTTTTGCCCCTCTGCCTTTCTTCAATCCATCCTCCTTCCACATGTCTTTTTTCCTTTCATTTCATTGCTATCATGTCTCAACTGCATATTGTAGCTATTGCTGTCTATAATGCATTGTTTCAAAGCAATTAACTTGTTATGGAGAGTAGGATAAAAAGCATTAAACAAATTCCAAGCATGTGGCCACTTGCTTGGTCAGGTTTGAATGCAGTCGTACCAGTATCATGAAAGGGCAGGTCCCACAAAATAACACAACAACAGAGTCTACTTTGTCACAGGGAAACCCTTGCAAGCAAAGCCAATCTATGTGAAATATTCTTGATAGCTGTTTCTATGCTTTAGATTAAATTAGTAGGCCAAGGTTGGAAACCTAATTCTGTGTTGCAAACATTTTTCATGGCAATGTCAATTATGAATCGTTCTTTCTAATCCAGTTGTGAGCATTTTTCGTCTTTCAATACAGCATGATTCACGACAGTGCACATAGAAGCCAAAACATAGATGAAATTGTAGAGCCATCACTGAAAGCTAGAGTTACTTCTTTAATTTACGGTTTTGGTTTTTTTTTCCCCTGACTCTCTCTCTTACATGTTTACTTTTACATTTAAGTAAATTGTTATTCTGCTCTGCCTACTTCAAGCATTACAGGAAAACTTAGCTTGGGTTTTTAATACATTGAAATGACTGATTCTTAATCTAATTGCAATTTGTTTAACTTTATGTCCAGTTGAGAGCTTTGAACTTCTTGTAAAACACTATATAAAGTACTGGGTGTTCTTGTACTTCCTAATTCTGTCTGGCATTTACAACAATTCTTTCACTATCTGTGAGGGTATGGCTCCTAGCTCTGCCAAGACAGGCTTAGAGTCTGATCCACTCCATTGCTATGAATAGGAGTCTGTCCATGGACTTCAGTGGGAGTTGATTCASACTCTATTGCTTCACCTTTACAAACTGAATTCCAGGCAATTCTCCATGGTAAAAATCTTGGCAGTATTGAAGTGAATGGGATGTTTGCTGTGGAATTCAAAGGAGCCAGGATTTCAGCTAGAATATTTAATATCTCACAATTTAAAATAACCTATTTTTCAGCCCTTGGATTTGACTTGGACATTCTGGTTTGAAACAGGCACAGGAGATTAAGGTGAAATAAAATTTCCATACTGAAGCTTGATTAAGGTCGGAGTTACTGTAAGATACTTCGTGTTAACTACAGCTGTGTAGGACAGAATTTACTGAAGTCTGTAATTTGCCCATTAAAGGAAATCCTGCGACATGTCTGAGTCAAGGGGATACCACCCAAGTGGTAACTCTGACTTTAAATCTTGTTGTGTGTCAATACTTGCTTTTGACTAATAAAAGTGCATATACTCATTGCAAAAAGGAAACAAACTGTGTGTGTGGGTAAATCTAATTGTAGGTTTATTTATTTATATGTATTTTACGGGGCAATATTTCATACATTTGTGAGCCAACCAATGAACCCTGAAAAGTCTGATGATGACTGCTCTTGTAGAGCCTTTGCGGGGGCCCTGGGAGATTTTCCATCTGTGAGCTGAGTATTTCTCTTGTAACATTAATACCCACCATCAAGTGCAAAATCAAAACAGGAATCACAACTATTTAGGACTTGATGCAGATATGGTATCCTGCTTAAATCTCCCACCCTCAACCATAGCACCTTTTTTTGTTTTTTAAAGTGTATGGCTAGTATTAAATATAGTTGGATTTCCCATCGCCTTCCAAGAGGACCTATTAGATAGCCAGGTAACTWGTTTGCTCTTGGATCCGTACATTAAGGAAAATAAATACTGGATTTGGTAGGAACCATAATCAGGAACCATAATCTTGTCTGAATTGTTACTGTATTTTTCTCTACAAGACTTTCCAACCAACTGAAAAAAAAAAAAGGTGTCCAGGAAACTCGTTAATGTAGTTCATGCATCTAATATAGAAATTCACTCATAAGATATCTGTATAAAAATATGTATTAGAATATATGCCTGTGCATATTTTTATTTATTACATTAGTCTACACATACGAAAGTCTCCACTTAGAATTTCAGAAAGGCCAAGGTTGCTCTATATTTCATAGTGGTTTAATTTTTAATTTTTTAAAATCCTTTTCACAATTACCAAGTAACTAAACTCTTAAGCTGTTTCTGTCTGCCCCAAGGGTTTTTTTCTCTTCCTCTATGTGTTGAAGGGAAATCTGAGCCTAAGAACACTAAAGAGGAAAAACATGTCTCATCTACTTGTCACGGCATCTATACTTTGCCATTTTTTTGCCACCCAAATGTGACAGGGCAGCACATAAATGTGTGAAGTCTGTCACAAATGGCAGCCAGAGCTGGGAATTCAGGAAAATGAGCTTTGCCTTTTTGAGGCTTTTGCATTTAAATCCTGCAAAGTGCTGAGTGCCTTCTGAAAGGTTATGCTAAGCCTGCTCAGCGTTAGTTCACGGGAGGTGTTCACCTTGCAGGATTCAGCCTGGAAAAGGCATATCTTCTACATGGAGCCCTGTGGGGGATGCGTGGGGTAGGAGAACATGACACGTTGCCTGTACTCTCATATGTCTCATGTATGTGATGTATCGTACATCAGAAATCACAGGTGTGGCTCAGAAGCGTGGGAATGACGGCTGTGGAGACAGAAAAGTCTCTCTTCACCCACAGAAGAGAGTGGCAGCAATGCAGGCAGCAGTGGTGCAGCCTCACCCAGTGCAGCAGGATTGTCTCCTCGGAAGTGAAAAAGTGTTTACAGTTCCATGATGTGTATATCATCGTTCCTTCTTCTAAAGTGCTGTTCAGTGTCTTTTTGTGTCCCACATCTGCAGGAGCTCACAATACGCTCAGACTAAAGAGACTTGAGGATAACGTGACAACACCGAGCAGGAGGACGAGGCCACCACATTGATCTTACACTAAGAGAGAGCATCTGTGCACTAGTAAAGATGGGCTGTGTTTTAAATTACCGTGTGAGGCTCCAGGTGTTTTGCCAGTCTGCAACCATTCAGAGCCTTGAACTTCATATTCAAATCCATCTATGTATCTGTCTGCCCCTCTGCGTGTCTATCATACGTGCATGGTTTTTTTTATTTCATTGTCAGCACCTTAGCGACACTGATCCTCCCACTGTTGCAGCCAGGCCCTTCTGAGAGAAGCAGCTAGATGTGACCCCAGGAGGCCCTGTTTAGGCAGGAAAACAGCATCGTCGTAGGTTTTTGAAACAAGAACCGACGATGTCACCATGTCCTACCTTCTAGAGCACATGGCAGCATGTGCTCCTTTTCATCCGGGAGGCGAGGGTAGGTCTGATACCTTCCCCTCCCTTTTCTCTCTCTCACAAATGCACTACCTTTCACTTGGTTGGAGGGTGGTTTGGGAACCACGCACATCAGCGAGCTGCTTGTCTTGGGTGTCTGGCAGGATGGACAGAGCAAGGGTGAGCAGCACGAGGTGTGGAGTGGGCCCATTAACTCTGCAGTTCGTGCTGTCTTCTGTGGTGAGGTATTGCATGTGAAAGGAAAGGGGGGGTTAGAAGGAGAAGGGAGGGGGAGAGAGTGAAATGCAAACATCACCACTATCCTCAGTAAGAGATTCAGATCTCTGTGTTGGCATAAAAAGGTCATTTTGGGCCTGAGGGGTTTGACATTGTTCCTTTAAGTTAGACCCACAATGTAAACTATTTTCAACACTTGCCATGAAGAACACATGACCTTTAGTAACTTGCCCAGAAGACAAATGGTACGTTAACACAATAAATATACTTTGCTAGTATTGTGCTTCTTGCTTTAATTTTCAATTAGAAATGTTACCTTTCCTTCTCCCTTTTACACAAAGGACTGCACTTTCATGCTTTGGTTTTGTAACAGAGATTTCTTTGCCCTCTGTGGGATTGGTAATATTCAGTGATAATTACTGGCTATACAGTAAATTTCCTTCTGTCCAGGGACAGCATTTTGTACTCATTTGCTCAAAGTGGGCTGGATGGAGGGTATCTGTGAGGGAAGGAGGGGATAGTTAACGAGCATCACCAGACAGGTCTGCTGCAAGAGCAGAGGAAAGGGAGTCAAAGGGATAAACAGTTAAGAGCTGGTGCTAGTGAGGATACCTTTTGTTTGACTGAGCTTTGGTAGCATGTAAAGTGAGAAATGAGACTGGATATTACAGGTGGAATTATTTCAATTTACATCAGTAAAGGCAGGAGGTATGGCATGTTGACTTCTGTTCAGGGAAGTGAAGGGCCGGCACTCTTCTCTCTGCTCATTTTTATTTCAGTTAAGGTTTCCAGGCTGGGTTGTTATGAAGCCAGCTGCCAAAGCACAAACTCGTTGAAGGACCTGAAAGTGCATCACCAGTTGTACGAGGGTGGGAACACCAGGGTTTCTGCTGGGGATGCTCAGGCCGTGGCTCAGCCAGCTGCCGATCTCAGCCCCACGCTCAGGCAACGTGGTGGAAGAAAGGGAAGTCTATGGTGTGCTGGTGTGGGACGGGAGGACGCCTGAGGGAGGAGAGGAGAAAAAGGATGAGTAGGGATGCACCAGCTGTCCTCCATGCAGTGCTGTGGCTTCCCGAAAAGGGTGGAGAAAGGAAGCAGGCATTAGGAGATGCTTCCAGAGAGCCGCGTAAAGTTTTGTCAAGAGGATGACAGAAAAGATGTCACCGTCACACAAGCAATAAACGCCTGGAAGAAGGGAGAGGGTGCTGGTGGCGGGAAGACAGTAGATCAAGGGATGGCACAGTGGCAAGGAAATATTAGAAAACGGAGAGTGATTTGTCATCCATTGGAGTCACAGATACAGTTCCTTTAACATTAATAGTGTTTGGAAGGTAGGAGGATGTAACGCGTAATGCAGAGAGTCATTTGGCATTCCTTAAATGTTGGTTAATTATTTCTAGGGCTGATACAGTGCTCTTCATCCCAAAGGGATCCAGAACACTTTACACAAAAGTAGATTTTTCAATTTGCTGATTGGTTTGAGGATTACAGTTATTTCACATCAAATAAAAACATTTTGGAGAAGGGTTTTTTCTTTGGGGGGGGGAGATCTTTTGTTTCAGCTGAACAGAAGTTATTTTACAGAACCAAAAAGGAAAGCTTTCTTTTGTGTTTAGGATCAGAAATCCTTCGGAACCTTACTGAGGGTGTGTTTAAGTAAAGAATTTTTAAGCAGAGCCTCTGGAAATGAAAAATTTAAATACTTTAAGTTGAAATAGCCCTTTTACATTTCCAGAAATGTTTGTTTCTTCTTTTGCATCAGACTGCCAACTGAGTCTGACCTTATTTTATACATAAATTAGTCATCCAATTTTTTTTTTTTTTTATCAGCTGTAATAGTCTCAAATTTTTTTTTCCCAGCTATATGTTTATGCCCTTTTATGATCATTGAAGTGGGACTTAAATAGAGCTGGAGAAGTGTGCTGCTCTGAGGCAGTTTTATTAGGGAAAAACTGAGCTGGGGAGAAGGAGCTTGAAGTGGAAGGAAGCAAGGGATGAATGAACTGAAAATGAGGGAAAACTGAAAAGAGTTGGACAATGTGAGTAATGGTGACAGTTACTCCCCAGAGTAAAAATAGGAGCGAGGAAATGAGGATTAGGGATATGAAGATGAAAAGGGGAGTCGAGAGGAGAAAAAAAAGCTGACTAAAAAGGCAAAAATAGGACACTCCACCTTTATTTTAGTGAATGCTTTAATTCTCTATTTTCCTGAGAAATGCTGTATATTTCTAAATTTGGAAAGGAGGATAGGATGGCTATTTTTAGGAATTACTAATGTTTCTGGCTGCTTGTGATTTTGTAGTTAACCAGAAAAAAAAGAAAAATACAACAATGTAAAAGTTAGTGGAACTTAAGAAAGTACTTTTGAAAAATAGGACCTTAGTAATACCTAAACTTTCAGGTCATTGTACTTCTAAAGGGACAACATGAGGCCTATATTACTTAAATTTCATGTGAACGTTACAGGCGTAATCCTGCAAACACTTACAGGTCATCGGCAATTTTTTTTCTTTTAATGGAAACTGATACGCCTATGCAATCAGGTGGCTCCAGAAACTAAGGACTCAAGAAAAAGACTCAATCTTGCTAGGCTTGTGATAAGAAATCACGAAAGTTGGGTGTGCTTTTTTATGCTGGTCTTTAGCCCCAGGAAGGAATTCACCCTTAAAAGGTTTTTTTGAGTGATTTTTTTCAGACATTACAACTGCGTGTGCCTGGCTCCCAGCATAGGGAGCCCAGCTTGAGTTTATTTAGAAGACAAGACTACTGGAAACTGAAAATTCTTTCTGCTGATTCCTCAATCTCACTTTTTCTTTTTTTTTTTTTTTTTTTTTTTTTTTTTTTTTTTTTTAAATTTTACTCAAAATTAATCAGTTAAAACGGGGTACTCATCTTACTAGCCCTCCCAGAACCCCTGAGGTGAGTTTTGCTGATCTCTCTCTTTTGATTGTTCATCCTTTTATAGAACAACACTGGGAGCCTTGAGGATATGTTTGACTAGCAGCCACAGTCAAGCACTCACGGTGTGAGAAGGGGGAAGGAAAAAAAAAAAAACGACCTCGGTCAGCAGTACAAACGGGGAAATGACACCAACATGGTGGTGAGACTGAGGATTTCTGCTTCGCTGGTAATTTCTAACTTTCTTTTTAAATGGGTTTTAGATGTGGATTTTCAAATGAGCTCTTTGAAGTAGAGACAAGGCTATGCAAATTTTTTTTTACAAGAAAAAAATACGAGGGAAAATTAAAATGATCCTTATTCTCACTCCTCTCCACTCTCCTTCTCTCTTTCCCCGCCATGGTGTATACAGAGAGGGACATGCTTATTGATTAGTATGTCCACGGTACAACTACATCCAAGCTACAGGGAAGGCATACTGCAGTTGCCTGGGCAGGGGACACCATTTCAATGCTCTTACTAGCACCCCACTACCACATTAGGTCAGTGCTTCTGTGTTGGTCTGTTGTTTTTTAATGATATATTGGGTCACAATCCTCATCCCATGTCGCTGATGTCAACKGGTATTTTGTTACTTAGTGAAATTGGGATCGGTGTCAGATATTTCATGGGTTATTCTGCAGTTCTGTTCTTGCTTGGACAATATAAGGCACATAAACGGTCGTGAGCCTGTTCACGGTCTCTGAGTCATGAGTTCTTGTTCTTAGGATTCGTTTTTTTTCCAGCAGGCATTATTTTTGCATTTGAATGTCTTCATTAAATTCGGCTTTCCATCTCTGTAATTTTACTTCAAAATCTGAAATTCCTGCTTTTCTTACAGGTCACTGTTGAGTAACTTTGAGCCCTCAATTTTAGATGGTAATGCTGGGTAGCGATAACTTAGGTAAAAACAGTATTGATTTTGTTTTATGAAAAGTTTATGGGAGTTTTAAGCAGTCTTGCATATTAAAATTAGTTTTCCTTCATGAGTAAGAAATTAAGAAACCTTGGCTGCAATTATAATAGAAACATTTAAAAAATTGATTTATATATGAAAATTCAGAAAAAAAAGATATCTGCTTTTGTTCATCAGCTTGGGGAGCAGGTATCTCTTTAAAGTACCRTAGGAAATGGCAGGTGGGCAGCTCCACCTCTGAACCAACCTAGAGCAGCAGGATCCACTGAAGTCAAAACTGAAGAAAGCTGACACAAGACAGAGCATTGCCAGTGGAAGAACAGGTTTTCCTCAGAAATATCTGAGTGACTGAGTGTGTAAAACCAAGCAGAGATAGCAGGAAGACTAAAGAAAAAGAAAAACCATGTGAGTATGGGCAGTGTCTGTGAATCGGACAAAAAGCCGATGAGACAGCTTCAACAGTGGAGTTGCCTGAGCTCTAATGATGCAGCGAGCATATGCGAAGCTGAAAGAGAGGGCAGGAGGGAGACAAGACCTGAATGAAAAGTCTCCTTTGCTGGGGAAAACAGATCACCCGCTTGTGCTAGTGGCCAAGGAGCAGATAGTGAAACTTTATAAACGGGCTCCATTGCTTCTGCACATTGCAGTCATTCAGAGCGGTGCAACAACAGCTTTTAAATTTACTGGAGTCCCAACACGTGTTGGCACGTGCGCGTAGGGGTAGATGTGCCCTTGCTCTTGGTTGTCTGGCAGCAGTCTCCCTTTCGTGCCTCTCACCACCAGAAGCCATATAACTGCCTTGGCGTGGCACTGTGCCCTGCACAGTGGCCGTGCTCGCAGTCTGCATTGCTGTGAATGGGAGACGGCATGCATGCCCGTATTTTCTTATTTAAAGAGACTGAATACTTAATGTAAGAAAAATATAAAGGATATATTAATGTGGGTGGCCTTTCTCTTAGTTTATTCACCTTCTAAGATGGCTACAAAAGGAGGGAACCAAAAGTACTATATGAAAAAAAGCAAGGGTAGTTGGACCCCATAATCTCCCGTGACCTACAGAGATTCACCATGTCACTTGGCATACTGGGAGTAAGCCAGGTTTGGGGATAGCAGCAGCAAGAGGGTAAGTTGGAAGCTTGTGGGTCAACAGGAGATTTAGGTTAGTTGAGAGGCTTCAGGGCGTTTCTTGATGATGGGAAGAACCTGAAAGCTGGTGATGCTTGTTTAGTAGAAATACTGGAAATGTCTTAAAATTTTGAGTTTGAGGAAAGGGAAGTCAGTGGCAGGAAAGCATATCCAGTACAAACACTTAAGAGAAGTTGGAGCTCTGTTCTCCAGCATGAGTTGACCTTCTGAGGAAAATGTGGCAAATCCAGTCCCCACAGACCCAGTTTGGTTGTGCCAGCAGAGAATAATAAAACAGAATGAGGATAGAAAATGGGACTGCTGCCTTGACTATACACGTTCGAAAGTGAGACTGCTCTTCTGAGAGGAAGTCAATCAAAATGTTAATCAGCCTAATATGTTTCCCAAGTTCTGTATTTTGCATAACTTCAATAGAAAAGATTTTTTTTTAAGTGGCAAAATTGGAAATAAATAACATGACAGTAATATTACTTAGTTTCATTGCCTGAAGTGTAAGTGTGGCGTCAAATCATAAAGGCAATCAACAACAGCATAGAGATAAGCAGTGAGGACCCCAAAAAGACAGGAGTGTATGGCAGGAACTGCAAAGTCATCAAAGTGACCTTTCAGTGTAGGAGAGTGTCGTCTCGGGGAGTGTGTATCAGTTTAAGTAGAGTCACAGTAGAAAATCCATACTGTCAAAATTAACTGTTGCTTTACCATAGAATTCTATTACATTTTGTTTTTAAGTAGTCATTGCCCAAATGGAATTAAGATACTAGTTCAGTAAACATTTCAAATTCCTCTGAAATGGAAACAACTTCATTTTTTCCAGATTTGTTTGCAGATTTGTTCTCCTGTCCGTCTGATTCTCCTTAGTGTGTTAATTATTAAGTTGTGCGGTCTGTTTTTGTTGATGGCTTCTTTAGCTTTAATTCTTTCCTTTCGCTTGATTTTCTACATGGAGAAGTTGGCTGGCGTGGCTCTTCAGTCCTGCTAGGCAAAAAGCCGTCATTGTCAGTATTGTTGGAAGATTAAACACACACAGAAACTGGGCTGCTCTCATCCAGGTAAAGAGGAATCTTAAACTTGAGCTGGTGCCGTGAGCTAACAGCTGCCTTGCCTGCAAAAATATCTTCCCCCACTAAAACTTTATTAACAGTTGTGTAGCTTCCTCAGTGGGAGTAATGGTAGGAGGAGGCCTAATGTCAACAAAGCACAGGTGGCTGTGTGGGGGTTTTATCGCAAGGGCGTCTGGACCTGTTCTGAGCAAAGATAGATAGATAGATAGATATAAAAAAAAAAGCAATTCCATCATTTCTACCACTGGGGGAACAGAACTGGTTTTATTAATGGTGGGAAATGATAGGGAAAAGCAGTTAGTGCCACGTGAGGGAGCAGTGGCTTCTCGTCTTCTCCATGTGTCTCTGTAGACCTCTCTTGGCCTTGGTTTCCCAGCTGGTAAGATCAGGATATTCCTTACAGAGGCACAGGATGAGGCTCACAGGTAGTTAATATTTGTGAACTTGAAATGGGCAAAAATGATGAAAGTAGTAGGGATTGTTACTGCTCCCCATTTAACACAAAGGTGAAATACTGAGAGGCTAAAGCTCTCTCAACCAGCCAGCCTCAAGCCAGTTTGACTGCAGAGGAAATCTATTACTCATTTCCTGCCTTTACTTAAAATAAAGAACACCCTGCTGCCCAGTACCGTGTCTAAGAAGACACATCATCACTGATTTTTTTGCCAGAATAATAAAAGTGACAGAAGGGGATTCCCCTGAATGTTTGATGCTTTTCTGCTGCGCGGCTCTGGCAGTCCCAGAATAGCCGTGCAGAATCTGCACCGAAACGGGAAGTTGAAGGGTACGAGCTGGGCTCACACGTGCCTCTTCTCTGCTTTGGCCTTACTGGAAATGCATGTCCTTGTTTCAAGAAGTAACTGAAGGGACATGGTGGGAGAAGACCGGTGGGCTTAAATCCAGAAAAAGGCGTTGTTAAGGAACGGAAGAGAAACTGCCTCTTTTCAAAGAAGAACTTGAGGGGAAGGTACTGAAATGGCCCGGGTACAAATTCACTCTGACTCCTTACCCATAACACAACCTTATTCTCTGACATGCTGAAGGCATTCGTGCTTTTTGTATTGTATCACAGTTCTGGATAAGGATGTGACATCTCTCTGGTGGGGTTATGCAGCGCAAGTCCTAAGAAAAGTGTCGTCCTCATGGACTCGGGTCACGTGTACCTGTGGCGCTATGGAGGGTTGTACATATAGAGCTTGCAGAAATGGTATGCTGGTTTGAAGACAGTTGTGTGAGTAGAGCCATGTCTGTACTTGCAAAGAGGTGAGCAATAGATGAGTGGGCATACTGGAGCGGATCTATATAGCTTTAACTGTATCGATACAGATAAATCGGTAAAATTTTTATGTGCTGACAAGATATGAACTTTGTCAGCATGTGCTAACAGCATTATGACTTGAAGGCGTTCAGCTCTCCTTGGCTGATACTTGCAGTTCTTAGGTTTGGCCTCTTTGGAACGAATCTGGCATCTGCAGTGAGGCTGAATTTGAAAACCAGGTTTTCACGTGTGGAGATTTCAGCACCCCAGGTAGGTAGGCAGATGTGCACAATGGGAGCTCTTAAGCGTAGAGAGGACTTGAAAATCTGTGCCTTGTTTAAGTACCTGTGCAGACCCCTCCAAGAACCCTGTTTAAAATATGGATGTTGAGCAGCAAAAACTCTGGGCCCAATGTCAATTTTTGCAGTTATCTAAACTTTGTTTTTGAGTTACCAGAACTTTGCAATGGGGATTACATGTCAGAGAAATGCAGTGCTGAGGCTGGAGATCAGGAACATGCCTTCTAATAGGTCTCCATTGAACATGGGGCCCTCCTAAGCGGCTGCTGACAGAGAAATAAATATACTGATTACCTGGTGTAAGTGGAAAACCTTTAAAATTCATTCAAAACTTGCAGTATGCTCCAAAAGGGTGTTATTTCTACATCCTCCTGTTAATTTACAGACAACAGGCCACCACTTAGTCAATTCTAAGAAGTAGAGTATATTAGCATTACTGTTATCATCATGCTGACAACTCGGACATCATTTTCTAATAATTGAAATTAAAAAAGCCAGACCCATAGCCAGCATAAATCATATCAATTCCACAGACTTCAGTGAAGCTCCTGTGCCATTCAGTAACTGCGCGTCATATGCCCTATGGTGATCTACGGTTTGTGTTTGAAGAGAAGTAACATGGTGATCCTAGACTTACGCAGCATCTACAAGCCACAGCAGTATTTAGTGGTACCTGTGGGCATCTAGTGCCGTACTCTCCAAATATCTCGATTTAACAGTATGGGAAAGAATCCCAAAGTGTCCCCCTGCAGCAGCACCACTCCATGCAGGAGAAAGGTGGCTTTGCAGGGGAGCAGTTGTCACGTCAGGTCACTGGGCAGACACATACCATATGCCTTTTCCTGCATTCCCCAGCGCTGAGCCAAGGCAGGGTGCACAAAGCCCCAGCTGCAGAGTTTTGTGTCGGTGAAGATGGGGCTTTGCTAGGGGACCCTTTTTCTGGCTGCAGTGCAGTGCTGTGGCCTCCTGCCTGTTTCCTCTCTTCCAGGTTCACAGGCAGGGCTGTACGTGGCTTCCTGGAGAGGGAGAGACCATGGCCCAGTGCTTCGAAGGTGGGAGATAMGGGCTAGTGATGGGGGAGCGTAAGGAGGGAGCCAGTTGCACGTCTTGTCTTCACCACATAAAGCTTAACATTCCCATCTCCTGAGGGCTAAAATACCTTCACACGAGGGTATCACAACATCTGTTTTCTGTACCTGATTTGCCCTGCAGTTTTTGTTTGACCTTGGGTGAGTCATAAGAGGTTACCATCCCGTTTGGCTTAACTATAAAAGTAATAAATAAGTAAATACAGGAAATAAATAAATACAGTGAGAAAGAGAAGCCAGAAGAAAGATCTTTAGCTCTTCATTAGTATTTTTAATAAGAAAAGGAAAAAGCTGCTCTTTTTACAAACCACACATTTTAATATTGCCTACAATAAATGGTGCTTGAAAGCGTAAAGGGTCTGAGGTAGCTGGTGAGTGTCAGTAATTCCAGAGTTGAGACTTTGACTACATCTGCAGTACAGCCTCCCCCACTCAGAAAAATACACCCATGCATACATATATATATATGTGTTCATATATAAGGCACAGCACTACATATGATACTTTGTGAGTACGAACTGCATGAGCATAGCACCTTCCTTTTGATTTTTCTCTCTCGCAGAAGCACCACTAAAATGACTAAAGCGTGAGTTTTGCACTTTTTGTTGGGGAGTCTCTTTCTGGGGAGAAACACTTTCTTGGGTGGTTTCAAGACTCGCTGAGTTTTCAGAAGAGCTGACTTCATCTCTCTGATAATGAGCAGTACATAAGGTTGAATTCTGCCCTCAGCTGTACAGACGCAGCTGCCATTGACTTCAGTGGGAGCTGCATGTACACATTCAAGGGCAGAATGTGGACCAGAATTTTCAGGTGCATGTAAATGCTGTTGGAGGCTAAACAGAGGTCACGCAGAGTTGCTGGCATAGAGCCATGTATGATAAAGTAGACTATGTTTTATCTTCCTCAGGAAGAGGAAGCCTCTTGTGTTTTTTAGACATGAGGACATAGAGTCTCTTCAGTTAGTTGGTGAATTTTTTTTTAATTATATCTAATGTGTTAATTTCTTGCTGTGAACCGTGCTGTAACAGTGTTGTGTGCTGTTGATCAGCTCCTGGATTCCTCTCTAGAAGTGGCTGCATTTTCAGTGATGAGACACTACGAAAATTCTGCAACCTGGAAGATGAATATATAATTCTAATCAATATTATTGTTAGGTTAAAATATTTAATCTGTTTTAATATGAAGATGGGATGAGATCAGGAGAAAGAGGAGTATGTACAGTTTCACTGTTTTATATTAGAAATGTTTCCGTGTGACCAGAAGTGCATTAAGGAAACAATGCTTATGCTTATGTGGCATGCCACCAAAAGGTATGCAACTTTTTTATTGCCTCATGTACACTGAAAGTATGGAAACTAAATTAAGGTCCGCACTGATGAGCGATTTTACATGCTGCAAAGTCCTCCTATGTTACATGCTCAGGTTCTTTTGAAAGAGAGAGTTTGAGACCTGTAGAAGGATCTTTCCTGAGACCTTTGAGATTGTGCTGAAATGCATTTTCAATTTGCTTATTTAACTGCTGTTCAGGTGAGCTTTAGATCACTGTGATTAAGCCTATTGTAATAAATCTTCAAAATGCAAATCAGCTTCTGAAGTTTGTTTGAACATCTCATGGAAGAATGTGCAAGAAACCTGTGTGTATATAGTATATACATGTATGTGAGTGCATATATATATGTATATACACACACTGACGGAGACATGTATTATTTTGGTATTTGTAATATTACTGAAGTTACTCTGTGTGAGGCAGAGATCCTGCAAATCTATGAAAGCTAATTCTGTTGCATGATGGTGTGGTTTAAGGATATGAATCTTCTCACATGTTCATGTTTAGGCTTTTTTAATCCATATGAAGAATATCTGAAGTGCCAAAATGTTTAGGCATTCTAATCCAAATGATATGAGTAAGAGGGATAAGTATTCTTCATTTAAGAAAAGATTATATAGTTGCAATGAACAAAAAAAACCCCAAAGCTAAATCTGTTACTCTTCGCAAAAAATAGTTTTGCTTCCAAAGTATCTCCTGAAGCCACCTGTGATGCTTGCCCAGCCACCTAGAAGAGGCCCCACAGATGTATTCCTGACAAAAAACACTTCCGTGACTATGCTCTTTGATTTATTTTTTTGTGTCTGTTTTCCTTCAGAAAAGAACGGTTTACAGGGGGAATTCTGTTTTCAGGTTCTTTTTTTTCCCTTGGCTGAGTGACGAGCGCAAAAATTCCATACTGGATTGGACTTACTAGGAGCTGCATCTCCAGAAAAGCAGGAGGCCAATCAGGGTATATATTTGAGTGAGTAATTCAAACTGCTGGAGAGAACCATAAAGTGGAAAGGACACTAGCAAAAGTGGCTGTAGTGATGCTTTTTTTTTAGCAAGCTGAATGGAGAGGAACTACTGGAGGGGAATCCACTTAGAGTCTTACTAGAAATTCTGAACACTAAAGGCTAAGGAGGAATTGCTAGTGATTAAACTTAAAGTATGGAGTTTGGGCTTGATTCAGCGATATCCTTTCTGAATCCAGTTATCAGGAATGGCATGTGTTTTCCCTTTTCTTTACATACTGCATGTGAGCTTATGAATGAGGTTTTGATAGGACACTGCTCCCCAGTGTAAGATAGCATCTTCATCTTCAAAGGGGTTCACTGAAGACTCGCTTTTGAATTGTACCTTCCTAAAAAAAGCCGGCTCACTAAGCAATAGTTGTGAGCTGAAATATAACTCCAGTAGACGATTTACAGTGAAATTCCTCTTCCATAACTCGCTTATCTGAATCTCTTGGTTTGCAAATGAAACCTGCTGCTTCTGTTGCTGATCCTGCCACTGTTGTCATGAAAGAGTTCAGTATGTACACTTGAAGCTCACTGCTTCTTTTCTTTTGTCCTATGCCAAAAGCTCATGTTCAGTGGAAAATACAGCCTGAATGGTGTATCTGAAGAAAACATGTTTATGATGGCAAATACCACCAGTACAGTGATGTAAACATCCACTAATGCAAGTGGCAATGCAGTCCTGCAGTATTTGTATTAGTAAGAAGATAATCGGAGCTATAGAAAGGTCCCCTTCAGCTGGATCCATGTGTGATACCACCATGTGGTGCTTACACAGTCCAACAATGATGACTCGGCTTTTTTTTTTAATCTGGGCAGAGTTGTACTCTGCTGTAAAGCTGTAACTGGTGACAGTGCATGGCTTGGCTTTCTGCCATACTATTACTCAGGTATCTTCTCTTAATGAATTCAGAATACAGGAGATGCAGGCTGGATAGATGGGAGGTATTCTTCCTTCACTTGTCTCTCTGCACTAACAATTTACATATTATAGATCATCATGGCTCAAGAAGTATCCAGCCATAGTTCTGATATGAAAATAGGTTTTCCTCATGACGGAAATCAGTGCACTAATTTAGTTTTATTCCACTTTTTGAAACTGTGCTATGATTGGTGTGTCACCCAGATGGATTTATTCAAGCAGAGTATGAAAATGGCCATTACAGAAATAGTCACAGTCTCTCCAGTCACGATGTAAAACCTGACAGAGATAACACTGTAGTGTAATGTAACTACATAAAATCACATTTACTGTTCTGCATTCAATAAAGTCCTCTTATTTCGGTATTGGAATGAAAACATCGTTTACTACTTTTAGGTTTGGAAGAGAATAAACCCAAAGGTTTTTCCAACAGAAAACATTAAATATGAAAGATTCAGTGATACTCTATAGGACTTCCAAATTCCAGCAAACAAAATTTCTGCAAAGTTCCAAACGTATGTTTGGTTTTTTTTTTTTTTTTAAGTAACCATAGAGTGTTTCTGCTGCTATGGGAAGAATTCTTTGAAAACCTTTTGGATACAGAAAACCCCACCACATTGCAGTATACATTATTGTTTATTGATTGCCTCTAGTTTGTTTTACTCTTGTCCTACTTGTGATTATATTCCCAGTTATTGCCATACTTCTTAGTAAGGTAAATTATGTATTTGATTTTAATAATTCCTAACACAGAATTACAATAAAGTGTACTACTTACTTGAGACTTCAATTCTAAATTCTTCAAATGAAAATACTTTTGGGTTTTTTTTCAATTTTTTTAATGCCTAGATTTGCCACACTTTTTTTCAGAACTTAATTTTGAGGAATTTGCTTGTTATGATGGGTTATTTTTGTTTCCTTTGGAAGAAGTATGATAGTTAACAGGGGTAGTCGGATCTTTGGAGGGAAATTGTTCATGTCATTTGTTGTGCTGTGTAAAATTGCTGCTGAAAGCCTTACTACCAATGCAGCTGATAGTAGTAGTTAGTTAGTTAGAATTTAACATCTGATTTTAATGCAGAGTTGTCCCTTAAAACATCTCCTAGAAGAGAGAAGAGTGGACACATACATAGAGGAGAAAATGTGCAAGGTTGTGTGCTTATTTTGTGTTTATTTTATGGGCTTCAGTTATGTTTGCTAAAACTGCCCTTTTAGGTAAGATGAAATACTGTTTTGTTTTGCAAAGCTAAAACTTGACAGATTTTTTTTTTTTTGCCTCGTGTGACTTAAGCAGGAGGAACTACAGTAAAATTGAAAAGTTAATAGGTTCTAGATTCAAAAGTCAAATAGCTACTTTGAAAATCAAGAGCTGTGGTTGTAGTTTTAGCCATTTGAAACAATTTTCATACAGACCAGAAGCAAGCCAAATTATTGTTTCCTTGTGTGGGTAATCTTTTGGTACAAAAATCGTGACAGATTTTACCAAGAGTGGTACTAAAGTAATTACTGCCTTTAACATTCAGTGTATAACCTGTTGATACATAAATATGGCCTGAATTTGAAAGTATCACTTTGGCCGTAGTGAGCTGATAAACCAGCTGCGCGTATGTATCACTCATCGCTCTCCAATATGGTTGCTGATGTGATGCTAGCGGTAGGATAATGCTAATATCCAGCTTGTTTTCTGACTTACTTTCCTTTTTACGTCTTATTTCCCACAGCGTAATTCTTGTAGGCATATTTTGGCAACCTTGGTTTGTGCTTCTTGGAAAGCTGCTGCATCTTTCTGCCTGTCCTTTTTCAGGCAACAGCACCATTGCTGTTTTATGACTCTATGGGGTTTTAATGTTTGAAAACCAACAACATGGCCTCGTCTAAATCGAATTAGCCCAGCTGTAGTCTGTTCTGGCTGCTGATCTGAAAGCTGAAGTCATTCGGTCTGAGATTCCCAGCCAGCAGCACAATACATTGTACTGTTTCAGTAGTAATGAAATTCCCCTACAGTATATCCTGATGCTTGTTTTTGATAGGGAATATGTCTGATGTTCAGAGTTATATTAACAAAATATTTGAAGGCCAGGGAGATTGCTTTTGTGATGAAGTTCTTCTCTGATGTTGTTATCATTAAAGCTGGCTGAAAATGTTCCATTTAAAACTGGTTTTGGAAAGCTGAGTTCTGAGAAATTTGTGTAGCATAATTTTTACTTTGCAGTTTCAGCTGAAAACAGAAAAATCTTTGTATGTGAATGCTGCTGTGGTGCTTCATGGGAATTTTAGGTCAGCTGCACCCTGCAGATCTGTGTGTTCAGCGCCCTGGCTTTCCTGTGCATCCCAGAGTGCCCAGAGTCACTTACTCCTGTAGTCCCAGCAAAAAGAGGGACTGCGAACATTTGAAGAGATGTAATCTGTGCTCTCAGCTCTGTGCCACTTTTCTCACTGTAGAATCTAAATTTCTTGCAGCAGCACGTTCATTAATGTGGCTAACACCTGTTACAGTCTTCCTCCTCTCTCTTTCTGTTTCATCCGAGAGAAAATCGTGTCTCCAGTGCAAGTCTTCAGATCCTTTTTGAGTGGGGCTTCTTTTGTTGTTTTAAATATACAAACTGTGGTGTGTAGCATTAGGAAAAGCAGGTTGAAGAAGTTCATCCATCAGATGCAATGGGAAATGATGAGGTTTTTTACAGACCCTTATTCCAATGAGAGCTGCTGCCACATTTTTGACCAGCTCCCGCAAAAACTCTGCCTCCTGCTGTACCATTACCGTGATGGCATAAAAGCCTGCAGTGCCTAAGTGGAGCAATTCACTGTGATTTTGGAACTTTAAATGATATTTTGAATATGCTGAAAACATGCAGTCCGTGCGGTGTCCTGAAAATAAGGACCTTGTTCTTATATCTGAAGTACTGTGGAAGCCYGTGTAGGTGAGTCAGAGCATGCTGCTACACATAGGAATTAGCGGTGCTGAGGAAGTGTGCTGCAACTTGCTCTACCAGAGGACTTGACTTATCGAGAGGAGTGCGGGGACGTTGCACACTTGAAGTGCAGGGAAGCATTTCTGAATGGTGATATTCTTTGTCTGCAGCCTAAAACAGCTAGGGTTTTTTTGGAGGGGAGGTTTATGGATTTCATTAGTGGGGAAAAAGGCGAGGGAACTTTTTCACATAACCAGAATAATGTTTTTGCTTCATTGCCTTACTCTGCAATGTTACATGTTTTAATGCACTTAAAAAGCAACTTTGAAAAGCGATAAATGGAATTTGTCTAACAAAAGTAACCAACATTGATGCAAAAAATGAAAAACCATTGTCTTCACTGCAACTCCAGGCTGCGTTTCAGGCTCACTGAAGTTAGCCGGAATACTGGATTGTGTCCCAGCACTTGCCCTGCGCGTTACTTACCAGGACTTTTCAGGGACCTGAATAGTCTTTCTGTATATCATAAAGTTGGCACGCTGAGCAGTACAGCGCTGTCTAGCCCCTCTTCTGGTGCCAGGGTTAAGTGCGGGCACAGAGATGGGAGTGCCTTTTTCTTGTTTCTTCCTTTTCTACAACTTCTTATTTTCTTGTCAGATTCTGTATAGAGATGCTAACTGGGCTTGCTGTGTCATCTGAAGATTTTACAAAATTGGATGCTACCGGTGCATACTTGGCCCTGTGGAAGATGAAACTCCTTGCAGGCAGGTGCTCAGAAGATGGGGAGACTAGAGAAAATAGGGATCTAAAGTACAACATTTTCCCACTGGAAGGAACTGTGACCGTGCCCTTCCACCTTTGGAAACCATTCCTTCTCTTGCTTTGCTGTCTCCCTGCTGTCAATCCAGAGAGTGTCTCAAACTTCATTTGCGCTCATTTCACACAGAGTTTGCTTATCAGTCTGAAAGGCGACTGTCTGATCTTTCCTTTTGCACGCTTTCACTTTTAAGATCTTCCCTTTCTTATGTAAAAAAGGCAATTAGAGTCGTATCTGTTTATTTTAAACAAAATGGCTGTTAATTAGCGTGATCAAAAACCCTGCCATTGTAGACTATGGGTTTCACTTTGTAGTTGCACTAAATTGCGTACAGTTTGGTGCCAGCTGACATGATAGCAACACAAAGTCTAGCTTTTTTTAACTTAATGAACAAACAGATTTATGAGGCTTTGTTATCTTCTGGTTTAGATCTATAGGTTCTGAATGCATTATTTAGAGTTCTTGTTTCTTAATGACTAATGTCATGTTGTTACTTATTAAGAGTGCTTTAACTTGCTGAAGAAGTTTCCCTCTCTTTTGTATCCCCTTTTTTTCCATTTTCCTTCTTTTTTTTTTTGATGGCTTAATTAAACAGTACATCTGTGGTACACAAAACAGTCGAGATGCACTTCTCTAGTCGCGTTCAGATGTTTCAGCTCTAACTCTCTAATGCTGTTGTCCTCGTGAGGAGACTGGATATTCTCTCATCCCTTGAAATGAGCAAAAGGGCAGTTCCTTAATTTTTTCATTGCCTCCCTTACTGCCTGGTATTCATTCATAATGTCTGGAAAAAAGATGCCCACAATAATCCGTCAGTGCAGTCTTGCTTTGTTTTGGAAAGAAAAAGATTAAGAATACTGGTGTTAAAGCTGTGATAGCTTGACTCCCATCCATCTCAACTCACGCGTGCAGACCTGCCATCTTAATGTGAATGACAGCGTGTCCTTCTAAATGAAAAAAATATTTTAAAAATAAAAGACATTTTAACTGATAAGTGAAAATTCTGGGTGCCGCCTTCTTTATTACTGTGACTATTATTTTTGGAGGGAAGGTGCTCATTTCAGAAATTTTAAAGGTCTGGTTTTTGTATTCGGTGTGGTAACTTTTAATTGCCATTGAAACAACGACTAGAACTAGCGAAAATGTGGAGTTGGACATTGATCAGAAGATCATCTACTCTTGTCGCCACTGGAGAGCTGGGAACTGCGGTGTAGTTTCCAGAATTTACTTTCCTTTGAATGCACGTATCCCTATCACTGAAGTTTCCGCTGTGTCCTTAGCTAGCCATTTTGATGTTAACTTTTTCTGTATGCTGATACAAGGCCTAATTGACCCAGTATTTCTAAAAGTAGCTGATTATTCAGGTATGTCATTATTTCTCTGCCTTTTTATCTGTTGGTCGTTATTGAAGGATTCAAGTGAAATCCTTATTTGCATAGAGAAAATCAAAACTGAACTCAAGTCATAAGCAAAGTCAGTGAGCTGGCATAAATTTGATTAAAAGAAGGTGTGATCAGACCATTTTACGGGTTTTGCTTTCATTGAAAACTTTGCATTGAGTGTAATTCTTGGTTATAATTCTCCAAGTACGTGTTTAATTTAAATACATAAGACAATTAGTACTTTTTCACATGGTTATATTTCAGTATTAAACCATACACAGTTTCATATAAAAATATTGAAGAAAATGTACTTGCTATTATGAAGATTAAGGTAGTAATATTCTGTTTGTTCCATGGAATAAACAGTCTGTGTAGACTCAAGGCAAGGAAAAAAAAAAAAACAAAAAGATCGGAGAAAGTGAATGTGAAAACAAATTGAAAGTACTATAAGTTTTAGTGATGCTCTGATAGATTCACATTTTTGTAACTGTTGCACTTGTAATTTCCAAATTAAAGAGAAATGAAAGAAATTTGAAATTTCCAGTGGAGAAGCATTTTTAGAAAGTTTTTTGTTTTGATCTGTCACAACGTTGTACTGAAATAAAATCAAGGGTTCCTTTTCTGTTTTAACACCATAAAATACAAAAGAAGCATCAGGTAAAAGAAATTTTCAAATGATAATTTGTCTTTATATATCAAATAGAGCCTTTTAGGGCTAATGATTAAAATGGAAAATTTTCAACCTTATCAAGAGGTCTTTTCTAGGTTTTTCAAAATGAAATATCATAAAAACTGGTGTATTTATTGAAAATGTTCAATATAGATGTAACAGCAATTTACAGTGGAAGTATTATTTGCAAGTTTTTTGAGTATATCTGTTTTTTAAATAGTGAACAGAAGAATAAGAAATGGTATCCAGTGAAACAAAATAAATAATTCTGGAGAGAATGGAAGTAAAGCACATTTCATCCTTAATTCAAGAACAAGGAATTGGTCAATGAAAAAAACAAGGAAGAAATTTTGATAAAATAAGCTTATTAGGGACTAACTGCAAATAACTTGTGGATCTTATTAATAAAACTAAATTGATTTTCATAAAAATGAAAGTTAACAAATCAAGCTTTTACATGGATTATTGAAGTCTGAAGATAAATGAGATGTGCTTTCTGTCTCTATTTTCTTCTTTTTGCCTCAGAACATGAACTACTTAGTCAGGAGATGGTTTATGAAGGGAAGTCTCTTACAGCAAGTTATTTTGTAATTGTTCAGTTCCAGGAATTTTTCATCTTTTGATGAAATGGCTGATATTAGCAGTTGTTCTTCATATTGGCTAACTGGAATATTCTATTATTACAAATTGTATAGGGGTATAAAAATTTATGCAAGTGCTATTTTTCATGTGCTAGTTAATTTACATATATTTTACGTTTAATTAACATATATAATATTTTTTCTGTAGATGTAATAGAAATGGGGCTTTGATCCATCCGAGTCCTTCAGCAGATGCTTAACCTTAAGCACATAAATAATCCCATTGTTTTCAGTGTCTTTAATCTGTGCCCTTAAGTGCTTTGTTGGATTGTGGCCTAGTATAATTATATGTTTGCAATAACAGTTGCTTATTAAAAGCAGTTGTTAGATCTCAAAAATAATATAAAAGAAATAACATGAAAAAAAATGTATCAAACAGTATTGCAAAAATACATAAAAATTGTTTCAGAATCCTTACTTGCTTGTCATTGCCCATCACACTGCAGATTCTGCTTTTTCAAATGCTCCTTTAATTTATGAGGTCAAGACCAAGGCATATTAAGTAATATCCCACAGATTTTTATGTAAAAATTCAGGATATTTTTATAAAGTTTTATTTGTTATTAATACTGAATTCTGTAACAAAGGTGAGATTTTATTAAATGGTTTTCTTACATATCATTCTAAAGCACTTAGAAGGACAATCACTAGCTGTTAGCTCCTACAGGACTTTGCTTCTCTCTTTAGTAAGAACAACTGAGTAAAAGTAGTGTTCATATGTTAGAAATACTGGTCTCTGTTTCCAGCGTTTCATCTCTTTATGTAGTTAGTGCCTTTCGCATTTCCTCGCTCTTTTTGTGCCTGGATGTGTTCTGTAATGTTCCATAGTGTGTCAAGCCTGTTTTATTTCCTTTAACCCAAAGCAAAGATTAAAGACCTAAGGGTTAAATATTGTATTATACTGTGATAAAATATTCTGATGGGATGTGGGTGATGTTGTCCGCCTGACTGCCACYCCACCTGCATTTCACAGATACTTGCTATGAGAGTGCCGAGATTTCTAGATTATAAATCTCTGAAATTTGGGGTTGATATTAACAGAGATACATGAGGTTTCCACTGACAAGTTTAAGAAACGGCTTGCATGGGTAAAATGCTGGTCTTACCATGCAGTGCTTGTGCCTGCAGCTCTGTACTGGTATCTCCCCTCTCCATAAATTAATTTACTGCTTCCTTGATCTACCTGGTCCTCTGAAATATTTGTTCAGTTTATTTTTCTGTAGAAGCTCAAGAAAGACCACAATAGTAGTAATTTAAAGGCAATTTTCCTTGGCCTTTTGTGTTTCTGAGTCAGAGCTTATGTATATTTTACAATGAATTGTCTCTTCAACTCTTCCAACACAAGCATCTTCCCTGGACTGCCAGCCAAATTTTTTGAGAGCATTTTCAACTAATGGGAGCGTGAGTAAGCGAGCACAAGCATCCAGCGGCATTTAAAGGGTAAAAGAAATGTGAAATGGTCTGTAAATATCACTGTTGTCTGTGATGAAAAGGAGGGCATGCCTATCCAAGTTAGAATATCCAGCAGTATTTAGTGAATATAATACTTACCYGAATAAATTCAAAGTAAATTTATTTGTTTACATATAACGGAGGTTCTCCTGTGGGTGCGATGGGGCATATGCGTACTCTGATTTGTTCCTTTGCGGAGGAGCATATAGCCCGGTGTGCCGCTCTGTGATTTCATGTACATATTGTAGGATGCATCACACAGAGCTCCCAACTAGGTGGCCTTGTCTGAAGATGCTGTGTATGTGAAGTAGCACTGTTTGGAAAAGGTGAAAATACAGCAAAAGATTGCAAGAAGACCAGAATCCCTTCTGGTTGAAATGGCAGTCTCCTCCCCCACCCACTTGGGAAGTAACAATTTCCCCCCAGAAATTAGTTCATTAGCGTGTATTGCTATTCATGCAGGAAGGTGTGTTATGTCCTGCGGCTGTATGTATTTGAGTAGAAAATGTCACCTCATATCAGATTTGCAATACTCCCGGCCCGTGCTGGCCCAGGGCATATAATCTCTTGAGATCTTCTGTAATGCACAGTGACTGCATCACTACAGCTGAATCAAAACTTCATCGTGTTCAAGGAGAGGGTGATGGTTGCCACCTTATGCAGCTCAGATAAATGACAAGTTTGGGGAAGGTCACAGCTCAGTATGTAAAGTCTTCCACATCTCACAAGAAAAAGAAAAATCCCACATCCAGCTTGGCGCCTCCCCCCCATCTCTTTGCTTACACAGGTGGAAGTGTTGAGATGGAATAGGCACTCGGCAGAGTGAGCGTGAGCGTGCGGCTGTTGTATTTTGATGTGGCTCTTAAATTGCCCTTCATTGTCAGAAGCTGTTAGCCTGAGGAGTGAAATATGCTCCATGAGTGGCGGTAGGAATTGGTAATTATCTTTAATTCTCTACAGGGGCACGCGGAGGCGGGGCRTTTGCCCATGTGTCGGTCGGAACTGACGCAGAGGGAATAGGGGTGAGGGCCGCCCGTGACGCCAGAGTGCGTAGGGGGCGAAATGGGTTGATGTCGTCCCCTTTCTCAGCAGCCCCTGTGCGCAGGGAGTGCTGTGGGCAGGTCGGGGGGCAGCTGGGCGGGAGCTCTTCGCCGGGGCTCCCACCCTGCTTCAGCCCCATTGCAAGGGGAGCCTTGGGGTTGTACAGAGGGAGGGCTGCACACACAAAGGTGGGAGCATCCCTGATTTTTTTAGCAGGTCTGATCAGCCATCCCAAGCCGTCTAAGAAAGCAGCCTTCTCACCCCAGCAAAAGGCAGAAGGGTGAGGGAGGTACATGCTGAAGCTGGGTGGGATGATTGGAGCCGTGGGCAACCTGCACCAGGAATTGCTCTCAGCCACGGTTAAATGCATTTGCAATGATACAAGGAAGTTTTTGCAGTCACCAGCCCTCCAGCTGAAGCAAGACTGAAAAATGTAACACACCATGCCCTAATCCACTTAATATGGTCTCTGTCCATAGCTACCCACTTGCTGCCTTACAGTAAAGCTGTTCGGTTTCTCCATGTCCAAGCAGAAGAGAAAGATCAAGTACGCTGCTGCGCCGCATAGTTTCTGGCAGAACTTCTTTTCTGCTACAGGGACTGTAAGATGCGCTTTGTTTTATTTTCTCCCTTTCTTTTGAAAGGTACAAAGTACAGTGACAGGAACTATCATATTCGATTGGACATGCTTTCTACAGATTTGTTAAGGATTTACTCTACACATTTGTAGCATTTAGTTGTCATGGCAATGACCTCGGTGCAAGAGGGAACAGCCTTTAGGTTGGACCTCAGATTTTCCTTTCATTTCCATTTAATTTGATTTGACTGCGAAATGTCACTTCCATTGCATTGATTAAGCTTCATTGCGGCCACCAGCTCTGTTAGAAAAGTTAAAGGGCAGGCCAGTGGCTGTCATTTTTCTTCCCCCGCCCCTTTCTGATATCAATACAGATGGGGTTTTTTCAGAGGAAGAATAAGGTTTTACCCCATGGTGTTCCACAGTAAAAGCAAAACTAATGCAGCAACAGTTTGAAGCTGTGCTAACCTGCAGCTTCCTCATACAATTTTGTAGCGCTTTAAAAAATAGGAATTTGTTTCTCTTTTTCTTCCTGACATATGCTCCCCCCAGATAAATAGAAGTGAATGTACCCTCCAACACTAGCAACCATATTGGAAGGAGGATAGCCGTCTCTTTTTCAAAATCTCGGTCATCCCCGGGGTGTATAATAACTGCCTGCCGGCTTCCGTGAGGCTGGTAATTACTGTGAGCTGGGTGCAGAGAGTTCCCCTTTGGATAGGCTCTTTCTAGTTCGTTTGGTGTTTGCTGATTATGCAACAAGTGTAAAACAGAGAATGGCAGCGCATTGGGATGTGAGGCTCCAAAGAAAACCCAGGCAAAAGCAAGGATCGCTTAAGCAGTTTTATTAATGGCGAACAAAATAAAAACACAACTGTGGTATTCTTCAGTAACAGTCAAAAGCATTCTACCTTTGAAAGTGATACTGCCCGTCTGCGGAATACAAAGGTACAAAAATTGTGCTGTATTTATAAAGACTTCCCCCTCCTGGTGCCCTAAGACCTCTGCTTTGTACTGTGTGGGCTGTCAAGGACTTAGATAAATTAGGTCTGTTCATTTAGGTATTGCAGAACCTAGGATACCTCTTTTGTCTACATCTCTGTAATAGCAGGCACACAAGCCTTACCAGCAAGCTGGCTTTTTGCTGTAAGCCAGGTTTTCTGCCACATGCTCAACATCAGCTAAAATATCATCGTGAAATTTGCATATTGCATGATAACCGAAGTTAAGATTTCTCCTGCGTAGTTTGGTCAAAACTTAAGGTAAGAGCCTTATAGTTACGTTTGTGKTTTTTTTTTAATATATCGTATGTTCATTTTGAAAACATTGAGAAACTTTGTTTTGATCTTACTAGTGCTGAAAATAATTCTGTCATTGGATTTCTAAGTTTCTTTAGTTGGATGGAAATTAAAAAATGGATAAATCAGAAATATTAAAACAGCTTGGTACGAAGGGAAGGATATAAGGAAGGCTCATTAAAGCAGGCATGTGAGTACGAGCAAGTGGGTTGGTGAGGCAGAGGCCTGGAAAGGTCAAGGAAGAGAAAATGTTTGTCCAGCCACAGGGTAAACGATGCAAGGAAAAACTGAAAACCCGAAGTACTACATACGGCTTGAAAGACTTTGCAGCTGAAGGACTGTTTTTCTTTCCTGACTGAACTGAGCTTCAAATTAAGCCTCTTTCTTTTTGGAAAGGAGGACTGAACTAGTGTGAAGAAAACTCCAGTTCTGGAGCCTGTATATTGGCTGCCATGGAGAAATAACTCGCACATATGTGAGAAAGGGAGAATGTATTTCCATTTTTTTTCTTATTTGTGCTCTCTTCTCTATGACACGCAGCATCTAATATCAGGGCCACCCTCTCACAGAGACATCTTCCCATCGGTGGTGGTCAGGGCCAGGCGTGGAAGGGTACAAATGCCTGGGGGTGCACATCTTTGCTTCCACAGCGCAGTTYGCAGGTGGAGTGGGCTTGAACTGGAGAAAGGGCTTCGGAGGGAAAATACTTTCTCATGTAAAGTATGTGTGTCATGGAGGAGGGGTACGACTTGACCTGGCAGCCTTGAAGCTCAGAGCTTCATTGGCAATTCAGGTGAAGGAGCAAGCCAYGTGGCTGTGAGCTGTAGCTCTGTTATCTGAGTTTTCCACTGCTGGTGGGCTGACCGCCGGAGGGGGGACACAGCCTGCACAGTGGGTGCATCACCCACTCGCCCTTCCTGCAAGCACCGGCTATGCTGGCTCCCTCTTCTGTTTGCCTCCAAAAAGTTAAATGAATAACTGGGGGGAGAAAGAAGGAAAGGAGGGAGAGAAGGAAGCAACTTCCTATGTCAAAGAGTAAGATGAAAAAAATAACTTAAAGCTGGAATAACTCGGAGCGGTCCAGCTGGTGGCATGTGGGATGATGCTGTCTGACCTGCTTGCTTTTCTGCTGTGRCCTTGCCTTGGGACTGGGGGTGAAGGGGAAAAGTTGGATGTGAAATCCAGCAGCTGTTGAATACTTTYGCATAGCCATGCAAATTGTCACCGTGCCCACGGAGGGGGAGGAGGAGTTTGGCATTGCTTCAGCCCAGAGACCGGCCCGTGGAGGTGCCCCAAAAATCAGGATCCTGCTCACGGCTTTGGAAGTACTCTATTGTCTTGGCCTGGGTTTGTAAAAGAAAATGTTAGGTCTCAATTGTGTGTGTGTGTGTGTGTGTATGTGTGTTTCTGACAAGGTATTACTATCACTTTTTCTGCTTTCCATTGTTTGGAAAGGACACCAGTTTTAGAGGAAGGTGATCAATTCTCCTTCTGAATAGAATAATGTTAATATTCTCAGAGTATAAATGCAGACGCTGTGGACTTCCACAGAAGGTGAGTTCTTCTGCAGTAAAGTTTCAAAAGCTCCAAAATTCAAAATTACTTAAACTCTGAGTCAGTATTTGGAGATAAAGGAGGTGTGGAACCGTGGATAAAACATCAGATTAAGAGAAAAGACTTGACTTCTCCGTGCGCCTTAGGTTTTAGTTCTTCAATATGGATCATGGTGTTTGGTTTCCTACGCAAAAGCAATTTGAAGCCCTTAGAGGTTTGTAAATGATCGATGTTGGTATTGCTAATTTTTGTTGTGATTTATGAAGTGGTTCTTTTTAGGAAATAGTGTTTAAGACWAAATATTGAATTTGGTGCTTGTTCTTCTTGGAAGTTCTGCCATGTACTAGGAATACCAGCTTTCTGAACTCTCAGCCACACTCTGTGACAGAGACGGTAGAACAACGAATAGGTTCCTTCAGATGTCTCCTGTGTCATCCTCTCAGTTATAAACAATGTATAGAAAAACTGAAGCAGGTACAGAAAGTTAAAAGCCAAATTCTGAAAATCCCATTTTATACAGTATCTCAAATCTTTGCTCAAAAATGAGACAAAACGGATTTATTTGGGTAATTCCTTAGGGCTTTTTTTTTTTCTTTTGGGTGCAAAACTAATTGCCCCTTCTGTCACCAAAAGCTTGTCTGTGACTCATGGTCTGAGCAATCGAGATGCTGCTCCACGGAGGAGCTGCTGCATCTCCTTGCCGAGGCAGGTGTGGAGGGGCTCACCACCTAGCACAAAGCAATTCCCATCTCCCTTGGATGCTGCTCATGGCAGCAGTGGAGTTGAATTGACACATCCTTTTCTACCTCAAACCCACATCATTTTATTTTGAGTATTTATGTTACACCATCAGTGAAAGACACTATCTCACCCAGGTAAACCAAATTTGCCCTATTTAGTCAGTGAAGGGAGTTGCTGTTTAATTCCTTTGCACAAAGTGAGTAGGATTCAGCAGCTCCAGCTCCGACACTTTTTTTTTTTTTCTCTGCTCAGCAGGAGCTGAGTATTGGCATTTCTCCCACAGCATCATTCCTTGTTGTTTTCTCCCAAGCAAAAACAACAAAAAAGGAAGTTTAAAAGGAAGAAGTAGACAGATTTGAAAGCGGATCGTTAGCTCCAGGGTCTGATGGGACCTCCTTGAAAGTGTTCACAACCCTGTGTCACCCATGCCGAAGTCATACTTTCAGTTTTTACAATATCTCCAACATATAAACACTGTCTTTATCTTTTCCTTTTTCTGTTTGCTGTTTAACAGAAACAGTTCATAGTAGATTTTATCTATTTACCTCTCCTTTTTAGAATTTAATAATTACTTCATGACATTCATGTGTTTGTGTCATGGTACGCTATTAATATCTTTGTTTTGTATTAGCCTTCTCAAAGCATTTGTATGGAGGCACAAAAGGAGAGGAGTCTCCCCTAGTTTTAAGCTGAATTACCGATTTGAATGTCAGGCCAGGTTCACAAAAATTTCCAAAATAGGTGGGAGTTATAAATAAAACTGAATGTGTTACTGTTTTGGGGGAAAGCTGTGGAACTCAGTTTTTTGTTCCAGCTCAGCCCCAGAATAGATACATGCTGTTAGTTTTTCACTTTGAGCTTTCAGATTCCAGCAGACCTCAAACTTAGCAAAAAGATAAGAAGAATGTTATGAACTGAAGAGTAAGTTTCATGCAGATATGAATCAGCACTGATATCTTGGCTACCGTCATCATGTGAGTATGCTGTCATTGCAGCATATATGATACATTTGGGAATCTTAAACTGAACACACTTGTCCGCTGTGCCTGTGAGGCAAAGCAGGGAAAAGAAAATTTTTCAAATGCCAGAAATAGTATTTTTAGAGAAAAAATATTTTACCTCTAGTCTCTTAATTCTGTCTGTAAGCTCCATTCAGATTTTGAGATGCAGGAGGACTTACTGGGGTTTTTGGGCGCCAAGCCAATATAAATATTAAAAATAAGAGGAAATCATAGAGATGTTTTCTTATTGTTAATAGCATAATGCATCTTTTGTTGGGTTTCCTCTCTGCAGGACTCTCCCTGCTGCAGTAGGGCTGTTTACCTCTGTCTTCCCTTATAAACATAGTTCCAAAGGCCCTGTTCTGCAGAGCTGCTTCCACAAACTGTACTAAAGGCTGCAAATTCTTGCAGAGAATTGGACAGWTTTGATTGACCAAGTAAACTTAATTCCCAGAGACAACAGAAAAATTAATTTGAACATTTAGAGAGATGAGATTTGGGGGCGTTTATAGTGTTAGTCTATAATGTGAGTCTTTAAAGTCTGAAGGCTTCGAGTCCGTGTTTATAAAGAACCCTTTTCACTTTGCCCCCATTTTGAAGCACTTATTTTCCTCTCTGCTTGCAAAGATCTTAAAAAGATCTCAAGTCTTTGTACTTGAGATTGCTTTTGTTCAGAGTTGTCCAATGTTTTCTCCCCTTTCATGTTTTTTGCACTGTTTGCTTTGCTGTGTGTGAACATGCAGCCTGGGCTGTGTGCACATTGTGGGTTTTAATGTAAAATTCTGGTGGGTGAAATTGTGCATATCTCCTCCTGTTTTGCCCTTTCTTTTTACTATGTGAAGGAACCAGCAAAAGGGAAAATGCTGTTGCTAAACATATAAATAAATCATAGAGTGGTAGTTTCATAATCAGTTTAGCAGATTTTATTCTAGTTGATGTATAATATTGCATGTTTGTATGTGAAAACCAAGAGAAAGTAAAAACAAAATTATATTTATCATCAATTTTGTTAATTACGAGAAACTAGTTCACAAATACACAGGAGTACTATCTTCAGCAAATCCTTTGTCTTCTTGTTTGTTTAATAAATTAGATGGATGTACCAAATAGCATGCTGCTGGGGCAACATTAATTTTATTATAGAATAAAAAGGAGAACTATTAGTCTCTGTTTCTGGCATGTTTGTAAGCTATCTGACCTATTTACTTCTCCCGCCCTCTTCACAGTGCTTACCAAATTCCCCTCTCCTGTGCCTGACGTAAAACTGTCTTACAATTAAACCAGCTGATAGTCAGCCCTGGAGACATTACCCAGTATCCTGGCAAATAGTTAAGATATATTGTTTTATATATTTGTGCAAGAGGGAGAGACAGCTTCATCACTTTAAGCAAGGGAATAATCTGTTTACACTAGAGAAGTAGGCTCACTTGGTTTTCTTCCCTTCAGTTGTTGAGATATTTTCAGGGGGCAATATTTACCTCATTTTTACCAATAGAAATATCTGGATGGTTTGTCTTAAATTTATTACATTTTAAGAGAAGAGAAAGCTAGGAGACTACAGTTCCCAGAATCCTCAAGAAGTGTATAATGCCTAATATGGACTTTCAAAATTGAAGCACTGTGTGCGCAATTAGTTTTTTGCTACTGCTTGTCTTTAGGAGTTGGAAGTATCATCTGGACTGTTTTTAAATGACATTCCCTGCAAAAAAACCAAACGAACCAGAAAAGATCTACTACGTAGTATTGTGTTGTCACTGAAGATGAAAAGCGGGCCTTTAAGATCAAAAAAAATGTTTAATTAACAGTATAGTCATTCCAGGTCTTCAAAAATCATGACTCTGATGTAAAAAATTTGTCTTGAGTCAAAAATCTTAGACACGTCAAAAGTCAGGAGTCTTCTTTCCTCTGAACAACTGTCTTTCCTGCTTTTTGTTTTGGGCAGTTGGTGATGACTTTCAGGTTTTGGTGCATTGGAAGAGGCATACATTATTTAAGGTTTTATGTGTGAAAATAAAAACTACCAATTAATATAGCACTTAATATAACACAACTTGGAATTTCTGGTATGACGTTGACCTGTTAGTAAGGGGCATGTCTGCAGGGAAGGGCATGGTCAGACTACTTTGGAAGTCAAGAAATTAAGTTAATGTATCCCAGTACTGCAGGTGGACAGAGCATCATGCTAAGGTGGCCGTATGGACCAGGATGGATTCCAGTCAGACAGGTCAGAGTGCAAGTAAATGTCTCTGCCCGCACCTTGAACTGCACGGTCATTTGTATAGTCTTCAGCTTGGCCCGACTGACTGCATACTTGGCCTGAGGAAAAGAAGTCTCAGTAGCTGAGTTAGAAATGCAGCCCCATGTGGCATGATACCCAGTTCAATGCCTTAACCAGTAGACTGTGCTGTTTCCTCATTTCAGTCATCATCAACCCCCATTCCTCTATTTTGTCCAGAGTTTTGAGCCTTTTGTCACACATTAGCAAGGCCAGTGTGAAATATTTGGATATTGAGGAATGCAAGCTCTCAGGGATGATTATGTTTTGTTATTGGACACAATTATAATAATATTTTTCCCTGTCCTCTATAATTTTCCCATTGAAAGCACATTGTAAACTTCATCTTATTAATAGTCAATAATGCAGGTATAGTGGATTTTTAATGGTAGTGGAGGGAACTGCCATTTGAGAAACCTCACAATGTGTTGGGATGCTAAAATACAACATTGTCTCCTTCTCCACCATCCCTTTGGTTCATACGTTCTTCCAAGATGCTCCAAAACAAGGCTTAATCTCTGTCTTCAAGGTACTGTATTGTAGTGTGTGTTTCAGCCTAGCTAAGCTATCTGGGATGAATTTTTATTACAGTGCAAGGTACTATTATTGTTCATGTACAATAATAGCAAAAATACTGATTTTTCATTTGTATTCTTTGAGCTTTGTATATACCCCAGAGATAGATAAAGAGTTTATGAAGAAAGGTTATATTTAAGAGAAATGGGTATCAGTGCTATGAGAGTATACCCATGACAGATGGTTGTAACTAAAGCTTCATCTTGGTGCTGAAAAGCTGAATGAAACAGTATTCAGATTTTGAAGTAATGTTGGCTTCATTTCAGTGGGACTTTTGCCTGAGTAAGAACAGACTAAAAACGCACTAATGACTCTAATTTTTTGTGTCAGCTTTGAGTAGATTTAAAAAATTGAATTTTCTTTTTTCTTATTTTGGATTGATAAAATTCCAACAGAAAACAGGGAGAGGTTGTCTGTGTGTTTGTTTGTTTAAGGAAATGTGTGCAACATTATGCCTTTGTTCGCTGGTRTGACAAGATGTAAACCAACATTGTTTTATTCACACTGAAAAGCAAAACATCTTACTGGGAATCATGAAAGGGTTGTTAAAGTAATTTCTTTTGCTCTTAGTTTCAGAGTTGGTTGTGAACCTCAAAATTTCTTGAGGTTCAGTCTGAATAGTTATGTAAAAGTTCAGACGCTAACCTTAAGCAAATCCAAATATCTTGAGGCTGGAAATCTCTACAAGAACATATTTCCCCTTGACTTGTCTAATACAATGAGTTCAGTGAGGCTACACCCTGGGGAGTTTTGGCCCACCGTGTAGTGTGTATGCTTTAAGTGCTTACACTCAGCCATGAGGGTATTTTTAATTTCATCTTGAGAAACTAAATTGAGGGACTTCACAAATGAAACCATCAGGAAGACAAGGTTAATTTGGACCTCTGTTTGTGGGAGTATGGTGCCTTCAAATACCAACACATTTTTTTTTCAGTGGTGGCATTTGGAAGAATAAATGAAGTGTGACTCCCGGCATCTCTTTAGTTGCCCTGAAAATGGAATGTCAAACAGCATATAATCATCTTCCTTGTTTAAAGAAAGAGGAGCAAGYGAGAGACCTACTTTTCTATTTGTGTCAGTTTTTGGATGTCTTAATATTCTATCTTGTCTAATTTTCCAGAGAGTGATAATAGAGTTCCTGTCAAATTAGAGGTTACAGACTTTTTAACCTATGTCACAAAAAAACCCCTACATTACTTGTTATTACCATGAATATAATCCAAATAAAAATTTAGTTTTTAATGCTGTTATGCTGAAGGTTGCATTCCAAGCATATAATTTTATTCATTATAAATATTAAAAATACTCAGCCTGACATTAGCCTACTTGCTCCCCCATCGCTTCAAAAAAAGGCTGAATTTGATGTGGAGTAAACGTGTCGCCGCTTGGTCGGGGGAGCAGAAGTTCGGCCTCAGCCCCCTGCACCGTCAGGACTGAGCAGGCATTGCTGCTGTGCTGCGAAGTGCAGTTCTTGGGTTTAATTGATGTAGCAGAGAGGCTATTTTCAGACGGGCCAGCCTGATGTAACCATCTTCTAGGAGGGAGCAGGGATGAGGTGGGAGGGTAAATTAAAAGAAGCATATGTGCCCTGTGTTGGGGCTTTGCTATGAGAGGAGCCCCATGTGGCAACACTAGATTTATAGCTAGCATCATGCTAAGGTGGCCCTTTCCTTTTAGCGCTGAAGGAGCTGCCGTTGGCGCGCRCTGAATTGCAGAGAGTGGTGCAAAGGCTAAAGTTTCTGTAAAATTAAAAAGCCCCAGCCCTCTCCAGTGTAAGTAAAGCTGTGGCAAGTATGGCCTAGTGTTCGGTCAAGTTTTATTCTCATTTACATGAATTCCAACAAATTTCGACCTGCCGTAAAAGAGTCCTACTTTCAAGCTTATAACGAATGAGTAATGAATAAAAGTATCTCGTTATTACCTATTTTTGGTTCAAAATCCAAATTCCCCGGGACTTCTGCACCGACGTCTGTAGTGCCTAGTGTTCACAAAAATGCAAATCCAAGACTGTGTTTTTTGGTTTTGTTTTAAATCAGGTGAGTGTCACATGCTTCGGTTTTGTAATGAGAGTTTTTGTACTGTCCTAATTAATACAGTGTGCCTGTCCTGGACCTTTGAAGTAAGTGGGAGTTCTGCCACCAATTTAAATAGGAGAAGGATTTGAGCCAATTTGAACAGAAGTTTTCACTTATCTTAGTGCCTAATCTTCTTTTTAAAGGGATGTGGGAGTATCAGCACCTCCTACGTAACGCTCAGCAGCATGCAGAAGTAGACTAGTCTGGTCACTTATGGAGACCCATTTAAAACCAGTAGGATTACTCAGGTGAGTGACAAGGCTTTCAGAACAGATTTTAGGGAAGTTAATTCAGAGTGCAAAATGACATTTAACCCATCTGTGTGAATATTACCCGTTGAAGCAGTCTGCAAAATAATTTAGAAATTGTAAGATAAAAAAAAACCCCAAACCCTCTCTATATTTTTCTTGCTTTTGAGTTGTCAGGGTTCACACTTTCAAGGGTGGGTTTTTTTAAGCATCAGAGCTAGTAGCTCCATTTCTTTGTTAAATTGGAGCTGATATTCTCCAATAAGCAGAGCAGATCTTTAAGAGAAATGCCTGTTATGAATCTCATGATAAAATCACAATATTTGACAACACTAGGTCTGTGTAAGTACGTATGTATCTTTGCAGTGCTTTGTCCCTGGAGAAACATGGTTGTCTAGACCTCTTCTACTGTCTCCCTGAATTGCAATGTATAGCTCCAGAGTGGCTCACCAAGTATGGCTGATTTATCAGGAAACTGGCAGACTCTGGCTGTTGTCTTAGGAGGGTATTGCAAAAACTAAGGCAAATTTGCTGTAAGGTTTCTGCACTTCACCAGAATACTTCAAATATCTGTAAATTGAAGAAGGTGGAAAACTGATGTTCCCTTCATACCCTGTCTCTTTTTCTTCACTGAGTGCAGAAGGAGACCATAAATTCTGACCTCCTCTAGTCTGCCCCATGGTCTTTTTAGATTAACCCTGATTTTTCCCAAACTGCCAGTAAAATGATGTATTGGAGTTTGTGTACTACATGCATGTCTCTTCAGTCTTCATACAACAGTCACCTAACTAAAGCCTTGCAGACAGCAGCATTAAAAACTTGGCATATTGTGTTAGCTTTATGGAAGGACTTTTTGTCCTCCATTCCAAATGGCGTGTTACATCACATAATTGACAAAGTTTTATTCATTTTTAATTTAAAGGGAGTCTCTTTCCCTTAGATGTTCATTTTCAGACTGGTAAGAATAAAGTAGCCACAACTGTAGGTACTGCTGTGTGAGGACAGAACTGGGAAAAAAAAATAATTCCTCTGGTGCATCTCTGGCTGCCACTTAAAATAGGTCTGCATTTTAAAAAAAATGACAATATAGCTTTATTTATGTGTTTTTAAATAAAATTTAAAAGAATATTTTATATGTTCTTTGAAGCAAGTTCAGTGAGATTTTTTGCCTAAAGTTTTTGTTTTGCTCTGTTCCATAGAGGCCAGCTGGTTTGCTAGCTTGAGTGACCTCACATTCTTTAAATGTACTCATAAATCAAGCCAAGGCCATGCATTAAAAGCTCAGCTCTGACATTAATTCAAAGGAGGGAAAGTTTGATACATTGTGGGAGAAGTACATAGCTGGACACCTAAGGCCAGATTTTTCAGTTCTTACTCACATTTAGCAAACTGGTATCATGCTGAGAGTCTTACAGAAGACGTGGAAGTCAGCTGGACCCTGTAGTACTTAAGGTGAATACAGGTTGAAAAAGCATGCCCTGAACTATTTTAAGTAGTGCAAACAAGCTGATTAAAAAAAAATGATAGTGAGATGATTATTTAATACTTAATTACCTGAAAGTGTCATTCTTGTGAATGTCTCTAATAAAGGAAGTTTGGCAACATGTTCAATGAGATTGTCACAATGGAACATTTTGGTGTGATTTAGTGAAAAGGATGTAAAGCATCAGGTTTGTATTAATAGGTTAGCATGTCATTATATTTTTGGAAAGTAGTGATGTTTCTGGGTCATACAAGGATTTTGGTCCCTGCAAATATTTCATTATGAGAACCCAAGAAATGATGAGCAAAACTGGTTTGATTTCAGAAGCAGAAAGACAATGATGATTAGAAACATGAAAGTAAAAGACTTCAGTTTTTTAAATTCCTCTGCTTTTTAAGACTTCTTGGGTCCCTAGGAGATTAATAGTGGTTAATTTGATATCCACTTTAAATATGATAATTTATTCTTATTTACAAAAAGAACTCGATACAAAACCTGAAACAAACTAAAAAATAATATTTCCAAGACTTAAAGGCATTGTATTGCCATCTGCTTATCACTACGCTTGCTGAGTGATCCCTATTAGCACAGAGCTGCTCATCTCTTGATTTGGTATGAATGAAGGCGGATTCAGGCTTAGCACCACCGTGGCTGCAAAGACTCTGCGGTGGGTTGTGTGTGACTTGTGTTAGGGAGCACAAAATAAGAACGTGCAGAGACAGCTCTGGACCAGAAGCGTCTCTTCATCAATTAGGATGGTGTAGATAGATTTGGCCTAACTTGGGAGAGAGGGAAGGACTGCATGAATTCTTGATGTTCCTACTGGCCACAATAGCTAGGATTTGGTGATAGGTGAATGTGTTTTAGTACATGGCCTCATCAGCTTGTACATGATGCTGTACAGTCATCGCTGAATGCTTCCTGTGATGCTCCCCATCTCATTTGCACTGTGCGGTATCCAGCTATATCTTGAATTTTTGCACAGTGCTCACACCGTGAGTATCTCTAAGATTTTACTGCTGTTTATATCTACCTTTAAGTTATTAGAACAGTGTTTGTCTAGGGCATTAGAACATTTTTGAGGTATTAGAACATTATTTAACCATAAACTTGTTATGTGGATGCCTATCCACAGGGACTCACTACAAGGTAATAACAGCAAAGTGGCACTGAAATCTGGTTGTAGTAATTTCAGGTCAATTCTGATTGACCTTAAGTTGAAAGGGTATATATGAGGACCTTAACTGAATATCAGTAGCAGGAGTCCACAAGAATGTCAATAAAATAAATCATATTATTCTGCCAGTGAATCCAAATTAATACCTCCCAAAGCTGAAATACTTCTGCATTAAAGAGTTACTGAAACATTTTTAATGGCAAGTCCAAATGAAATGTTAAAATTCGGGAGTATCTCAGTGGGATTTGGCTGGCAAAATTGAAGCACTCGCAGTTCAAAATAAAACAATGTATTTTAAACTCTCCAATTAAAGAGATAAAGTATATGGGAATGCTGTTCACAAACAGGGGTTATTCAGAAAGGCTAACTTAAGGCTAGCTTTCATCTGTTCCTCTCTCAGTGGGGAAGGATGTGGGTAGAAGGTGGTTCAGAAACAATGTTTAGCTTAGTTTCTCTGAATTATTCCTTGAATAAGCTTTTATCCCTTTACTAGTTATGAGTAACCAAAGAAGATTAGCTTCCTGGTGCTTAAAGTAAACTTTTTGAATATACTCCTCATTATTGTTGATTCTTCACTGATTTCTCCAGAAGAATAGAAGTCTCTACCTCTTGCAGTTAAAAATACAGTAACAACAAAATGGAAGTCTTCCTACTTAAAATATTGTTTGGTCTGTATCAAGATGTTATCCTTCTTCTGTACTTACTAAACACTCTCAACACTGTCCTTATCAAATGTCTTTTATACAGTCACTTCCAAGTAATTGTTTCATATATAAAATAGAACATAGCTAAGTGTACTCTGAACAGTTACATATGTTATCTGTTCCTTCAACAGATAGGATAAACCCTGCAACAGGGTTTGTATTAGTAGGTAAAATGTCCTTTCAGATGGATAACAAGTTGGAAGATAAAATGTACCAGCAAAAAAATAAGACAAATTATTAACACTAATATTTAAATACATTATTCTTGAGAAAATTAAGTTTATAGTCCAGATGCTGAGCCAAATAATTCTTCAACATAGTGTCACTGTATGAATAAAGATACTGTGATAGGAACCATATAATGGAGTAAGACCTGACTGCGTCAAGTACTATCCCAAAAGTTTACTGTCTTAGACCAGTCCACGCTACAGTGGGCAAACTGGTTTAAAATATCTAGCACCAGATATTTCTTTCTGCCTTTGCACCTCAATTATTTGCGCTTTAACTTGTGCCATTGCAGCTGCTTGAGTCCATGTAAACTGCAGCCAGGAGCAGTCTTCATAGAGTGACTTCACCACCAAAACCTTACATGGTGTAAAACTTTAACATATCTTGAAGATTAAAAAAAACCCAGGATATGGATAAGGAGATAGGTGGAATGCATAAAGAAAAATTATAGTAGTCAGCATTGGTTACACCTGTCTTAGCATTTTGGTTTGGAGCACTAGTGTGGTTTTGAACAAAATCTCCCAGGTCATTTTTATTTAGCATATGTCAGCTTGGTTTGAAGAATGGTTTTGGTTTGTGTTGAACTAGATTCCTCTGGAGGAAGATAAAGAAGCAGCTCCTTTCCAGAAACACACCACAGGTGCTCTGAGCACAGATGGAAATACAAGGATTTAAACCACTGGTTGGTCCCTTGAAACAAATGTGAACTATATGCAAGATTGAGTACAGAGGACGAGGATGAATCTAGTTGATAGTAAACCTGAGCCCCAGATAATATAGGTGTAGGTGCCCTAGTATCAACTTCTACGATCTACTGCTCTGCCTCTATTGCACCAAATTGCTTGCTAATGTAGACATACTTATAATAGGCAGATATCTTAATACACCAGTTGCCCAGCAGTCAAGATATCCTTTGTAGACATCAAGGCAAAGAAGGAGCCTTGACAGAAGATTTGCAGGAGGACAGTGAGGTAGCCTTAACTCATCTAATTTAGTTAATTCATCTTGATAGCACGCTCGAGAGGAAAATACTATCACCCCATTAGACATGAAGGGAACTGGTCTAAGAGATGGTATGGCTTAACCAATTTGACATAGGCAGTCTGGAATTAGAGCTAGGAGGTCTGAGTGCCCAGCTCTCTACTTATTCTTCATTTTCTTACCACCTTTCCTAAATGCTGGGCATAGACCTTCTCTATTTATTTGCAACTGAGTTCTTAAATGGATTTTAAAGTAACTGTAAATAGATTAGCCGTGTCCATGTAAGACATCACTTCTCTCACTTCTTTTAGCTGCTTTCTTCAGAGTTTTTGTTTCTGCCTATGCCCCAATTTTTCACACCTTGTTTAGACTTGTGTTTACTGTAACTCTACTGTTTCAAGTTTCCTACCTCCTTAAGACCACAAAGCACTTCAAGAAAGGATTTCCATGTATTATATTTTGTTCTGAAAGCCTTATCTCATACAGACATATTTGCCATTTTCTTTTTTTTCTATATATATAAAAAAATTACGTTTCAAAACCATTATATATGCAGCATTCTGCCTCCATAGCCTGGGTTAAGATCTCTTTCTGAAACTGTAGACAATAAAGCATTTTCCCTAAGAAAAGTTAACAATGTGGTTAATACTGATGCAGTGTTTCAACACTCTTAATTATTTATTTTTTCATTGTTTATCATCATTTTGTCAACTTTCCATATCATTCCCCACAATGCTTTGTGCTAGATTTTCTTTGAAAATTCCTTTCCTCTGAACTTACCATGAACTTGTCTGTAAAATATGGCCATAAAACGCCACCGACAAAACAAAACAAAATCCTCTATTCACTAACACCCTGTCTCCCTCTCATCCCTCACTAAGAAAAAAAAAAAAAAAAGAAAAAGAAAAGACAGCATTTGTATAGAAAAATAATTTTCGATTGCAGGTATGAAGCAGAATGTGAAGACTGAGTAGAAAACTGAAATAATTAGTCGTGAGGATGTGGTTTAAGCCATGTGCAGAGTTTGTGCTTCATTGCATTTGTTCTCACTGTACTGATGGCTATTTAGTGGGTAATGTCAGAAGTGTTGGGATTAGACTTGGTGTGACTGAGGGGGAGGAGGAGGATTGTGTTTCTTGAGATGCTCTGTGGGAGGAGAAGGATTATGCATGTGCCTTATGTAATGAGGAAGAGGCTGAAGAACTTGCATGTCTACGAGGAGGAGGTGGGAGGATTAGCTTTTGATGTAAAGGCGAGGGAATGGCCCTGGTCCTGATCCCTGGAGAAGGAAATCAGAAATACATTACCTGTTTTGTATATTAGAGGAGGGGTTTTTGTTTGGATTTTTTTCCCGAGGTGGAAAACAGCTGGATTGTGGGAGAGGCAGGAAGGCAGGGGGTGCTGTGGGGAGGCTGGATTGTGCCGGTGCGTTTGGTGACGGTTTACAACACAGACCTGGGAGAGGGCTGGAGCTGGGACTCGAGCTACCTGGAATACTGATCTCTAAGGATGGGATGTCCTCATGGTCCTCCAGAGGACCAGGGAGGGGGTAGCGAAGTCCCAAAGTCTCAGTTTAGGTGAGGTTTCACTCCTGTAGCAATGCCCTCTGATGAGGGGTGGCCAGCTGGTGGTGCAGGGAGAAGAGGTTTCTCCAGGATCCTCTGCGTGCCCTGCCCTTTCCCAGGCCCTGCACGTAAGGCTGCAGGGCCCTCTGCAGGGCTCAGTAAATGCAATTTGCTGCCCTTTGAGGGGAAGATGGAGAGGGGGTACTGAGGCACTGGGGGATTGAGCGATGGGGATTCAGGAAGGAGTCATAGGGGTGATCCCCCCCCGTGATCTGAGACAAGGTCCCGGGCCCCTGCATGCTGTTGTCCATGCTTTCACCTTGTTGGAACAAGGGATGGTGGCATGGTTTTGGGCCAGGCCAAACAGCCTTTACACCAACAGGGCTCAGAGACGGTTTAGGAGTTACCACAGGCCAGGCACGATTCCTGGTCAGCAGTTTGGGTGTTCAGTATGGGTGTGAGCGGTGTTGTGCCATTTGGTTTTAAGGCCTGTTTTGTTAAATAATGCTGATGTAGCCCCAGTGGCTGGGCCTGTACTTACAAAGGAGGCAGGACGAGGGCAAGGAGTCGACACCAGCAGCCCGTGGTTTGTGGTGGTTGTTGGTGTGCACTCTGGTGTGGCTGTGGCCCATGGCAGCGGCCACCGTCCCAGCCAGTATCTGGGCCTCATTTGGGGGATGGCAGCAACCAGAGACGTCCCGTGAGGCATCATGGGTGAGTCCGTCCTATGTAGGGGGAGGAAGGAGCATCGAGCCATAGGGCTGCAAGCCATGTTGTGACGAAGAACAGGCCCTGGCCCACGTTTGCCAGTCAAGATGTAGCCGGTGATGCTGGTACTCAGGCTGCAAATGTCTTCTCCAGCTTCCCTTTGAGAGCCTGTCCCTGTGGGCTTTCGTCCTCCCCCCTTGGGGCTCCTGCTGCTTGGAAGAGCTGTTTGGGGGAGCACCAGGGGGTCCCTTGTACCGCTCTGCGGCCTTTGAGCAGGCCTCAAATTCGCTATGCAGTGGCAGTGAATGTTGTTCCCCCTGCTGATGGCTGCTTCCTTTTCTGACCCCAGGAAATCCAGTCTCAAGCAAATGTGAGAAGAGTTATGGGAAGCAGCATGGGGAAACAGGGTAGGTTTTTTGTTTTTAACTCTGCCCTTGCTTCATCAACCAACAAAAAGTCCATCATTTCAAAGTACAAGTAAGGGCTGAAGCACATCCATCCCAGCAGACAAATTACGAATTAAGACTCCACAGTCAATGAGGATTCTGGCTTTGAAAACTCGGGCAGGAGCTACCTTTTAGAAGTGATTGAGTTACCACGGTTTAAAAGATTTTCAGAGGCAGTTGCAACAGCCTGAGAGCATCCACACAGAAAGTTATGGCTCAGCTGACATGTGGTAACCCATTACGCTGTGGTAAGTCTGCAAATGCTTCATAGATGCATTTATCCTAAACATATTAACATTCATTCTCTGTAACATTGAGTTTACACTTCGTACAGCTGAGTGAAGAAGGCAGAGATAATCTGAAAGACTACCCCCAGGAACTAAGTAACAATAAATCAGAGCCTGGATGCTTTTATATTCTCTTTATTTTTGCCAAATGCTACTTAGACTGTAATAACACCCAATTATGAAATTCAACTGTTTCATAAGTGCTTTTTGCTCACAGATTTCAAAATACTTTATCAAAGAGGTAAGTTACTATTGTTCCTATTTTATGGGTGGAGAAATGACAACAGAAGTGGTTAAGATCACCCACCCAAACAAGGATCAAGCTGGAATAATACATGTGTATGTTTTTACTCTGGGTCCAGTATGTTATCTGTTGAATCCTGATACTGTTTTCATAAATGTGAAATTTTGAAGAATTCCAAGGAAAGGACTCGGTTCAGGATTTGCTGATTGTTCGGGGGATCAGAGCTGAACCTAAAGTTCTCCAAGAGTCAGTGCTGACTTGCAGATTCACAGGGGAGGAGATGATTAATAGGCCTRTCACCTTGTCAAGTCCACCCTGTCCTCTCCCCTGCATCTGTAAACATGCCTGCAGGACCATATGCAAAGTACGGTTGAAGAGTTTCTCTCATTCTCTTGTACTTAGTCCTGCTTTCGGCRTGAGAAAAAGAGAAAAGGGATCTCAGGTTAGGCTCAGGTTAGGCTCACCCCCACTTCCTGACTTGGTCTAGATTATTTATAAAATCTCCACAAGACTCTATATTGGTGTTTGTGGAAGCTAAACAAAGCCCTAAGAGAATTGTACATTGTAAAAGGAAGTGTTTTCAGTGCTTTCAGGTATCTGATTTTTGTGTTTCCAATTGCAGGTTTGGAATTATTTTTATTTTCTGCATAAAACCAGCAATACTTATGGTTGACAAGTTGTGGAAGATACCTGTTTAGAGACTGGGAGAATTTACCCCATCGACTTTGTGAAGTAGCAATGATATTTTCCTTAAAGAGGTGGAATTATTTCTGGAGAGCTATCAAAAATAAATCAGATTTTTTTGCATCATTTACATAACTCAGAGAAGGTGTCATAAGTAGTCGGGTCCAAGATGAGGTCAGTGATGGAACAAAGAGATGACAAAGCCCGCCACACACCTTTTAATGCCTGTGGATTTACAGTAGCTTTTGTTTTCCTGTGCCATTGTTTTTTTCCAGCATGATCATTTCTCTTTCTTCACCCACTATTGAAAAAAATAATAAAAATTACAAAAGGTTTCAATATACAGTAGTTAATTACTATATTATAAGCTCTAATTAAATTCTTGGAGACTCTGCACAGTATGATGTCCATGCCAAGAGGGACATATCACATTCTTAAGTGAATACATGTTCTTGTCAAGTTGACTTACCGCATTTTACTCACATGAAATATTCCTCATCTCTTGCTTCTTGACACACGTGACTGATAAATGTTTTAAAGGGACATTTAACATTGATATTTTTGTCATATGAAATGACAATGGCTTCAATAATTCCCAGATTTTATTTTATAGAAAGTGACACATTATGTGATGGCAGACTCCCCAGACCATAATGTAAGCCACACACTGGTAGGAATATATATTGCATAAGAACTTGGTCTTTGTGTGATTCAAACCTAGGCTTCTAATGTTTCAGCCACATGTGAGCAGTTAAACCTAAAGAGTGTTAATATTACAACACATCTTACAAATACCATGGACATTCAGAATAGTCAGAGCTCAGGTTCCTCTATCAGCTATTGTGTTTTCTTTGAGACGTTTAATGARGAGGGATTTTTTCTTACTTTTTTGTAATCAAGTCACCTGAGAAGGAAGATCCAGTAGAAAGATAGCCAGATTTTTATCAAGTCATTTGCAGATTTAAATGAAGTGTTACATAGGATTTTATTAATTCTTCTACAGTTTTCATCACACATCTGTCAGGGTCATTGGTAAATTTTTTGTTCAGATTTTTAGATAAACATTTAAGTCCTTGTATGTGTGGACAAGTCTGTCTCAAACAGCTTTACTCTTGAGAGAACTTTTGTATTCACAAACCAGTAATTTCGTTTTCACATTGAAAATGTGAATGGGAATAGATTCACATTTTGGGAATGATGGGAATGATCATTCTGCTTGACCTTAGAGTTCCATTAGATCGGATGGCTCCAGGAATTATGTGTGTGTGTGTAGCTTAATGACAGTGAAATTCAGCTGAATGAGCTTTGTGTTGGCCTCATTATTCATTCGATATTAAGCCTTTATATTATACCATGTCAACACTTACTCTGACTTTGGCCTTGATTCAGCTTAGTACTTAAACACCTGGCTAACTTTAAGGACTTTAGTAAGCACTTATTCAAATGTTTAAAGCTAGGCACTTGCTGAATATGGGCCTGTTTATGTCACAATTAAATACTAATGCAATATTTAACAAGTATGTTATATTGGCAGCAAGCAGATGGACTCACATGTATGGTAGCTACATCTATATCATAATATGCGTCTTCATTTGGAAACACTACAAAGTTCTGCAGAGCAGCCAAATATCAAGTCTTGACGGTGGCCATGATAAGCAGGAAGAAATAGTTCATGCGGTTAGAATAGTGTATCCCAGGCTTGGTTAGAAATGTAGTCATGTGCTTTGATGCTTCAATTTGACTTTTTACATGAATTGTAAGTAAGTTTTGGACTTAAATTGCTGTTCAAAGCTGCCAGAAATTGCTTTGTTCAGTTTATGATGGTGCATTGTTTGACCATCAGCAAGAACTGTGTACAATGGTTTGAGGGTTTCTTTATTTATTTTACTAAGTCTGTCTGTCTTTTCCTGTACTGTTAGCTGTGCGKTTTTTTTGGTTTATTTTATACTTTCCTATATGGGTCAGTTCAAAAGAGACAAGTTCTACATCTGGAGTTGATGAGAATGTCAGTGTCATGCCTTCCAAGCTGATGACATGAGGCTTACCTTACTACTGTGAGTAAACAAGTGGCAATTCTGTCATGAGCAAGTGAAGCAGAGTTGGCCTTTTTTTATGTATGCAGTATTTATGCAGTGAAATGTCCTCATAGGTGAGGAAAAGCTATCACAGACTTCTCTCAGGAGCCAGTGAGAATTTAGGTAAGGACATGGGACTTGAGTCTATAGCTTTGCATGGACAAATGTTTTAAATAATTGGATGTGGGGTTTTTTTTGGTTTTTGCCTTTTTCTTATCTTAGGCAAGAATTTTGGAGAGATTAACTGCTGTCTTTTGCTGGTCAGCTTTGCTTCTTGGTTTTCATTGAACATAAAAAGCCTACATCATTTCTGTTTCTGTTGGGTCAAGCTGAAAGCTAGTCAAGTCAAGAGGGTTACACTGATTTAAATGCCGCTGTGTTGATTTGTGAAAGTTGAAGTGCTGGCCCATTGTACTTTTCAATAACCTTCCAAAAACCCCTCTGTTCTTGTCTTTTTCTGAATCAAAATAAAAAAGGAAGCTTTCAGGAATTTTCACTTTAAAAAAAGAAAAAAAAAAACCCACCCTCAAGGAAGTCAAATCTAACCTTGAGAGAAAGACCCACTTCGGAGTAGTTCATAGCCCAGAGGTTAACATACTCCCACAAGACATGTGGAATCGTGGTTCAGGGCTGTCATCTGAAGCAGGGGTTTGTACTCTCAGCTTGGGTGAGCATCCGTCCTGCTGGCCTGTGGGGTGGTTTTGGGGTGGTTTTTTTTTCTGTTTTCTTCCACTCATTTATTCCGGGCTTGAGAATTTTGCTATTGAAACTAGTCAGTTTCCATTAAAAACCATTTTCAATTAAAATGCATTTAATTGAAAAAGTCAGAGTAAGTAGTAGTTCTGGGTAAATTCTGGTTAGTGTACCTAATACAGCGCTGCGATGGGAGATAGAAAAGTTGCAGCAACTGCACAAGTAAATCATTTTAGCCTGTGAGGAACAGATTCTTACCCCTGTTGGGAATCCCTTGAACTCCAGTAGAAGGGGAAGGGATCTGCACTAGCAAACTGCCTTGCAGGGCTGTCACCTGCAAATTGAAATTTTGCTGTAGGGAAGAATCAGCACTGGAAACATATGTAAGTGGTGACCTTTGATTTTATTATTTCTTGTTACACTTCCATAGATCTTTTTGTTACTGATTTTATTTGGAAGAAAGTACTTCCCCTGGTTTTCCACTTCAAATGATATGTAACTTCACTGCAAATGTAGTATTGTTTCCTAGTCATGAAATTAATAATTTTTTCCATCCTTAAAATGGAAGTTATTTGCCGTGGCAGAATGAAATGCCACTGTCAGAACTGGAGATCCACAGTCTGCATTTTGTTATACCAAAGCATAAAAGAGATCAATTCTCTTTGCTCAGTCATCTGTGTTGAAGAACTGTCCCACAGAGCAAGGTAGGATAGCTCAGAGGTTTCAGTGTAAGAGAACTGTTTATTTTTTCAGGAGCAGTCTGCGGCTTTGCTTCTTCCATGARTCAAAGCACACTGAAAGAGGGGAAAGATTTCCACTGACTTCTGTACTCCTTGTATCAAAAGCTCTGTCCTGTGCTGCTGTCCTTTACAGGTGATGGTAATCCTGACTTACAGCTCTATGTTGTGAATTGTCTGGGGGTGGTAACGGTGTTTCTTTACTGTTTGTTTGTGCAGAGTCTCACATGGTGAGGCCCTGGCTTTGGTTGAGGACTCTTAAGAAGTAATGAAATACAAATGATGTCCAGGAGTAGCAATTTACCCTCCTGTTATAATACCTGTGAAATTGCTGGACCAAACTGGGAGCTTTGGTATAGCTGCCTTAAGTTATGACAGACTAAATCAGAAGCTTTTCCTTTCCTTTTTCATTTACCCTTTCCTTTTTCCTTTCCCCCTTCACTTTCAACATTTCTTTGTTGAAATAAATTATTGCCACACTCAACCTTTTTAGTGTTGGTTTTCAAACCGAGTGTTTCTTGTTTCAAGAGGAGCATTTCACATGAGGTCCCTATTCAAAGTGAATATATATGATAAGACAAATTGTTTCAACGCTTGCTTGCAAGGCCAATAAAAAGAGATGCTGTAGTGCAAATTACCCTTGCAAATGCTCTCTAAAAAGCTAATAACATTTTTCCCCCCAAAGGATAGTTCCCAGCCATAAGGATAGTTTCTCTTTCATGTTCATTTGCCACACAGATTTATAAAATGATCCCAAATCCTTGCATAGGCTGTGAAGGATTGCGGCTTTGAACTGCTGAATTGGAAAAGCTATTAATGGAAGAGGAAAAGTTTTCAATTTTAGTCAGATTGGGTCAGGATGGTATAAACTCAGCCCTCCAAGTTTTGGTGTAAGATGGAAGGCTGTTTCTTCTTTGTTGATAATTTTCATAGTAAGATTCACAAGGTTTTCTGTTTAAAGGCATGAAATGAGATTATCAGAATGTAAGGAAAAATTCATTAGCATATTCACTGCTTTATTTTATTTTCAAGTAAAAACAGTCATTTTAATTTGCTTTCTGTGGAACATGGTATAATTGGAAACTTTTCAAAACCAAAACTATTAGGCAAGTGGTCAAAATCTTCAGAGAAAAGGTCCAACCGTTCTGCACTGGAGCTCGTCCTCCATGCAGGCCTGCGGGCAGCGCCAGAGATGGTCATTTCCCTGTCGGCTTTGTGTGCTGGCATGTGATATTTTCCCTTTCTGTAAAATCCAGGGCAGCGTAAAGAGGCAGCCCTACAGTTCCCACTCATGTTTAGCCCCATAGTGATTAGGGGTGGGAGGTGGGCTGCCTGACCCCCAAGTTGAGCAAGCTGTGTTCCCAACCCTGCAAAACCCCTGGAATTCTTCCACCCAGGRACGGTTTCCAGCTACACACGCTTTTCCTTTTTAATCGGACCTGCAGCGGCTCAGTGATTGTAAAGGACTTCGAAAGTCGGAACTTAGCCAAATTACTTCTCCTTCATGCCATTTAAACAGAAGGCTTTCACAGAAATTAAACAGTAAATAACTCCTGTGAAATTGCATCTTGTATTTACTGCTTTTAGTGATGGTGGGATAAGCGATCAACTGAAAGCCAAGCAAGCTGAATTTGTGTGTTTATGCGAAGAACGGCTTCCACCAACTTTTCCCACAGCGCCGCTCTACATGCCCCGGGTAGATTGTGAGGGGGACTCTGTCCGTAGAGTTGCTGTATGCAGTCCCTTTCTTCCCAGCCTCTGTAAGTGGCTGTGAAATGCATTGGCCGCTAAGCGCTGGTGACTGATTTTGTACGGGCTCCCGCYAGATGCCCAGTGGTACCAACTCTTGGTTGTTTCCAGCCTCTCTTGGATTTGAAGGAGCGGAACAGAAGATCTGCCTGTAAAAGGCTCCCCGCCCTTACCTTGCATAGACTGAGATAAATGGGACTGGCGAAATAGTAGCTGCTGTTTCCACTCTCGTAACTGTTCATGACATCCTTTTGAAGCGTAACATGTGTGGTGCTGTGTTCTTCTGATGGACCCAGCCCTATCTCCTTCCCCCGTTTCCTTTCTGCTGTTGATCTGGTAACTGACCACTTATCACATTTATTATCTTTGTAATTGAAACTGAGAAAGCCTGTGGCAGGTAAGCCCCGTGCCTCTGTACGCTCGCTCTGATTTCTCCTCCCGCAGCCCTAAAACCACAACCCTTCCCCCTCTCCCCGTAACAGCAAGCCCTAAACACAAATAACTCTCAGAAGCCTGATGCTACTATATTTGATTTTGTTTGCAAGCTTGTCTTATGACCAGCTCTCAGCGTGGGAAGAAGCAGGGAGTGGGTAGATGGAGAGAGAGAGTTGTTGCAACATATTTTAACATATGTGCTTTAGGCCTCTTGGTGGACTCCCTCTTGGGAAGAGGGGAGGGAGCGTGCCCTAAGCAGTTGGTTGGCTTTGCTTGTTTCTATAGCAGCCTGAACGAGGAAAATCATGTTTTAACASTAATATATTCAACCAAAAAACCCTAACAATTCCAGGAAGAGTCTTTTTTATTATTATTAAAGAAATTGCATTAAAGATGAATGAGCATATATTGGAATAATTATGTTTTAAGGTGTGTAACATTAAAAGGTACTGAATGGAATATTGACTGTTTTGTAGGAACAGTAATAATGAGATTTCTGTCACCTAATCTTACAATAATTGGGTTATTACTATTCAAATTAAGGTATTACTTAAAAAAAAAGAGGAGGTAGGACAGATCCTTGAGGCAGCCATTTATCTATCCTTAAAGCTATGCTGTCGATTCTCTTTAGGCTGAAGATCCTTTTTTAAACAATTTGGAGATGCTAATTTCATTATTTTTTCACATATGTTTCCTACTAGAATGTCTTTTATTCTCCCCAGGTAGCAGATCAGGAGTGGTGGTTTTTATATATTTTCTAGTCTCTTATGGATTCCTTTTAGTCTCTTATGGATTCCTTTAGGAATAGTTAGATCAAATAACTATGATTTTTACCTTTTTGTCCCCTCTTTCTTTTAAAGAAAATAATGATTTGTGTATTTTGCCTGAGATTTTTACAGCAGGGTCACAGAGAATATATAGAAATTATTTTTATCCTTCTTTCCCTTTAGCAAAGAATTATTGAGCAGCTTGTTACAGTTTTCTTGATTTCCATCAGTTATTAAAGTTTACTTACTGGCCAGTTATTGGCCTTGAAGAGGAATCAAGGAGTGCTCAGCATTTGCATTTTTGAGTTTGAGACTTTGATAGCTTTTACTGGATCCGCCAGAGGCCTGATGGCATTTGCTCTGTCCCTGATTGTTAGAGGTAATATTTAAGATTGGGCTGCCCATGGGAATTTCCTTGTTTCACTGTGAGTCTTGGTTCCTTTGTAATGCATAATATTTGTAGAAATTTTGTTTGTGGGAGAAAAGGTGCTCATAAAGTCTTTCTGAAGCCTCGATCTCGGCACTGTGAACGCCGTTGTTATCTGAGGTAGTTCAATTCAAACTTGTGTGGTTATGCCCAGACACGCTGCGGTCACACTTCTGATTGCAGAATACATATCCCCTAGGAGGTGCCGAGCACTTGGAACTCCCGCTGACTGCAGCATTCCTGTTTTCTGTTTGTATCAAGCATACAGATGTGTTACTGCACTAATCCAGAATTTGACTTCCTCTGTCAGCAATTTACTCTGGAAAGCAAAGCAAGATTTAGCGGTTGGATTTCAAGTAATTATAGTGTGTTACTCCATCTCAAACCCTCTTTTAGTGCCTCCCTTGGTCTTCTTTCTAGTGAGTTCACGGTGACTCTTGCTTTCTGCCTTTTTGGTTCACTGCTCTCCCACTCTGCATTGAAGCCTGGTTTTGATTACACTTAGTTTTAACACTTTCAGATCTTTCTTTTTTTTTTAATGCGTGACTCCCAAGAGAAGTGGAGGACTATAGTCAGCCAGAATGGGCACAAAATTGCCACTTGAGGTCTTATCCCATCACAGGCAGCAGCTTCCTCTGTGGATTTCTGCAAGCAGCTTAATCTCTCCTCATTTTCTGTCTTTAGTACAAGTGGGGTGTAAGTATATCTAAAATTCACCTACCCTATGGGTAGTTAAAGGAAGCGATATTACTTCACTATTTACTTACTTATATTATGGGGTGAATAACAGCATACTGAGAACACATTTATTCATTAAAAACCATAAATGAATCAGGGCTTTTAAGGTGATTTGCTTCATGAATTAATAACAAGTTTATTAATGATGCTGAGTAATTTTACAAAAATGTACTTTGATAACACTTTAGATTTTGCAACACTGTGAAGTATTTTGTATTACTTGTGGCAGCAGTTGTGAGGTGCTGCCTGTGAAAGGGGAGGGCGTTTGTGCAATACGAGTTACTGCCAGTCCATACCTCATGCTGCCATAACTCCCCCGAAGCGTATGCTGCCGGTAACATTTGTAAAGGAGAAAGCTTGGTGAAGGCTGTGAACTTCCACCATGTCCTTGAACGTAAAAACAATAAACTACACGTTAACAGTGACGTGGGGTCATACTTAGATGTTTCAGGGTACCTGCCCTCCATCCAAGAGAAAGCTGTCAGGCTATTAGGGATTCACAAAGAGATGAAGTCCTTCTATTGATTCTTAACTGACAATTTCTCCTATGCTCAGTGTATTAATTCTTGCCTGATTAACAGCTCTGGAACAAACTGAGCCATTGACCTCATGGACCCAGGTTGTTTGACTTAATAATCAGGAAGAGTCTGTCTGTTTAGCTGGGTGTGCCTGAAAAAATGAGTTGGGATCTTGAATCACAACAGCATACAGTGAAAGAAAATTCACCATAATAGAAATAACAACATGTCCAGAAAAAAAGACCTGTGCAATTTCTTCCTAGAAGGGCCATGTAAAACACCCACTTGGTAACCCCTAAGCCTTTGCTGCACTGTTGTTCCTAAGGTGGGGCATGGTTGAACTAGCTGCAGTGAAATAAAATAATACTAAACCCTTTTCCAAAATTCACAGTAAAAAAAAAAAAAAAGATGTTTGAAGCTCAAAAAGATGATTTTGTTTAAGATTTCAGTTTAACACATATGCATCCTGCCCTGGTGATTGCTGGTGGTTGCCAGGAAGTTCTCCAAGAAATCTGCAAAATGTCTAGTCTGTGTAACAGACGGGAGAGCTGGAAAAATTGTGTGAAAGTCCAGAGAGTTTTAGATTTCTTYCTCTCTTTTCTCCAGAAGGAGTTTTGGACTGTTTAGATAAGATGTGTGAAGCTTAAATTCTCTCTTTATACCCATTTGAACAAAACCTCTGAGCCTTTATTGAGTCTCTTCTTCCCTCGCAGTTACAGGTTGAGAACAGGGTGAACTCCTAAGCAAGCTGTGCATGGCAGAATTGATGAGTGAATGAAATAAGCATTCCTTAGGCAGGAACTGAAATTTAAGCAGCTATTTAGCATGTTTTGGTTAGTACTACCGCTATATTCCACAGCGTGGAAGATCTATGGGATAACTAGCTAGGCAGGAACATCTCCTGACTCTGCCATAGCGTGTGTGACATCCTTGGAGCGCTGGCACACCTGATGGAGTGATGGGGAATCCCGCGGTGGCACTGATTAATTGATGAAATAAACACTACTACACCAAGGTCGCATTTCCTCTTTACTAAGTGACCATTACTCTTCTGACTGGGATTCTGATTCCCCATGCTAACAACAGATCAGAGCAATAGGGGAAAGGAGACCCAGTTTGATTTTATATCTGCCCCAGGTTCCTCCAGCTTCACATGCCTCAACAACTGGCTGCACCTTCACTACTTTTAACTCCACTTCTTCCAAGGGTCCTTTGACAAAACACCACCCTCCTCTATGTGGCCCCAGGCTACCTCTGCAAGTCTGGGGAGAATCAGAGCAGCAAGGACTGCAGTTACAAATTACTGATTTAGGTAAATGCTAACACGCGAGCTGAGGGGGTCAGTAAAAGCTGGCTCTGCACCGGGTGAGCTCTTTCAGTGGGTGTGTGCGCTAGGGGTATGGAGGGGAATGCAGATGGCAGCGGAGAAGAGGGCTGCAGGACCTATGCAGGTACTCAAGTTTATTGCTATTTTTCTTGGTTTAATTTACTGTTGGTCTCTTAAAGCTGTTATATACCATTTGATAACCATTACTAGGTAGGAGGTGTAAATTTGGTGTTGGTCTATAATGAACTGAACTTGTTGGTAGGTAGTTTTACCAGCCAGATGGAAGGAGTGGTGTTTCATTTTTTTTTTCTGTTAAAACCCATAATGATTTTTCTAAATCACTTCTTGAGGAGTTTACATACTGAGCCTAGAAGCACTCTATGATCTTTTCTAATGCCTTTGACTTTAACTGTAGATATCCAGTAATTCCATTAGATATTTTATAGTCTGTCTCTTTTTAAAGGCAAGTGGGAAAAAAAAAAAAGAAAAAAAAATGCTGTCCCATCAGCATGTCTGAAGTCACTGCTGTTGAGTCTTCAGAAACAGACAGAAAAAGGTTTTAACAGTTGTAAGATGAAGCAAAACTGGCTGAAATGTGTGTTTAGATAGAACAAGATTGGTTGGGAATGAGATGTGGGAGTCATCAGCACAGAGGTGGTGAATTGAAGCCATCATTCCTCAATGATGTGAAAATACAGAACTATAATGCATATAATTGCTCAGATACTACAGGGACATTAAAAATACACAGTGTTTTATGTAACACAGCAATTTATAAGAATGCAGTAGCAGTTAGTGTGAGGGTAGTGGGGAAACCCTATAATTATTTGGGATATGATGTTAATAGATAGTAAGCTGAGATGCAGCTCTAAATAATTCATTTTTGTTTTACTTTTTGCTGGTTTTGCTGGCTTTCCTCTCTTCTCTCCCTTTATATTTCCCATTTTAAACTCTGTCATCTATTCCCTTTCTCACTTACTGGTAGGTGATTTCATCCTCCTATGCGATGGCAGGCAGATGGCTCTCTCTGCAAATAATATTTAATGCTGTTCTGTCACTTGGCCACTGAGCAGTGTTGTAGCAGTAGGGCAGTTGAACTCCCTGTGTGAAAAGTATTAACGCACTTGGCCTCTTCTGGTGTAAGGTTTGTGATTCCAGGCTTGTTCATGAATGTGCTTTTTCCCAGGAGACTGTGCAACACTTGCTGAGGCACCAGGTCAGCTGTTAAAAGCTAATTCTCAAATGGGTTCAGCTCTCAGTCCATATGTGGATAACCTATAAGTGGGAGTAATTTAGACATTTAACCAGACAAAAATCCGTGCCGCGAACCAAATGAAGATGTTATTATAGATTCATAATGCATTGTTTTTGTGTGTAGTCAAGGATGATGATACTGGGTACATCTCAAAAGAAAGATGTATGTGAAGGCGTAAGTGTTTATAGGTTTAAGCCTGAATAAATAAAATGCTCTTATTTTAATCTTAGCACCTGACTGAAAATATTAATGGATGATATGGGGCAATGTCCTTCCAACTAAAAATCTGGAAGGCTTCATGAATGAAAAGTAATTTCTCTTGATCTCAAATTTCTGAGTTGGGTGAAGTGTGAGGAATGACTCCTCAGAGATAGCAATAGTGAAGATTAGAATTAGCTTTATATGTATGGTGAATTTTAAGCCCCAGTCTGTTTGTTGGTTGGGGCTTTTGCCCTTCTCCCCACTTCATGAAACCAACTCCTTCTTTTTAGTGTTCATGCAAAACTTATTTCCGTTTCATGTTGAATGGTTTCATGTCCCTTTAGTTTCCCTTAGAGTTCAGGCTTTGAATAAAACCCAAACCCCAGAACGAAACTCAGCTGAAACCACCACATTTTGCATAGTTTCCACCAAAAACCATAAATTGACCCAGGTTCACTCTATATTTGGCCTGGATACACCAAAAAGTTACTGAAGCTTTACTGAAATGTTCTGTAAAACTGGATTCCTTAGATTTCCTTACATCCTGATACACTGCTTTCAGGCTTGAGTGTAGCCACAAAATTTTGGAACTGCTCTTTAGGATCTCTGATGACTTTTGGGAGCATAGGGTTTCATTTTGACCTATAAAATTGCTTAAGCTGGCCTGAAACATCTGTCTGAAGTGCCTCTTTCTTTCTTGCATGGTTTGCTAGAAATACAGTAAGCAGAAAAACACACGTTGCCATGTTCCTGTGACAGGAAGGGTGCTAAGTGCAGGCTCTTCTCAAATGTCCCTCTGAATCACCCCAGATTTGGGCATAGGTGTGCTAGTTTTTTATGTTTTTTTTCTCTTTTTAACATTTTGGGGTTAATAGCATTAACAGTAGTATAATCTCCTGGGAGTTTATTTTTACATTAACAGTACTATAATCTTCTGGGAATTAATTTTTATAATTTGATGACTGAGGATCACTTTTGTGGTATTTGATTTTTTGACACCTCTTCCCTTACCCCATCTCCCCGAAAAAAGTCAGTTGTAACCAGACTGCTGGTATTTTTGGATAACCATTCCATGAGAAGTGTTGAACAAAGATGCACTCTCTGTGTGTATAACCAGTTACTGCTTTATTTCTCACAAGCTATGTGAAATGCTTTGAATCCGTAAAGAGCCGGACCTTTACCTTTAAACAGCTTCCAGAGTTTTCCCCTGTTGACCCTGCTTCTGGGCCCAGGAGTCACACTTCTGTTTTTGATCCCAGCTTCTCTGATTTAATTTTGGTTAGGCTTGTGACCCCAATTGTCAAGGCTTCCACCTCTGAATTGGGAGCCACTGGCTCAGGCAATTTGTGTTGTGTTCTGGCAAATTGCCATTTGGGTAATTACATACTGTTTACTTTTGGTATCTTCTTTGACTTCAAATCTGGGAGCAATTCCACTTCATTCCTTGTTGTGAAGGTTGTTACAGTCTGTTTTAGAAGAGGGCTGCCTCTTGAGTAGCTGGGGTCGCCGGGGAGGAGCGATGCCTGTTCATAATCTGTAAATGATTACTGGGTGCTTTGAATTGCAGGGAAGTTGGTGTCTGTGGATGCATATGTTCGTGTGTGTATGTATGTTTATATATAGTTGTTGGACTTGGCCAAGCAACAGTCGTAATGAAGCTCATAACATCAGGGTGTAACAGCTGTGATCTTTGTTTAAGATCGGTGAATTCAGATGGTGAGCTCGTCCTTCTGCATCACCATGTATGACAGTGGGATGCTCTGTAGGGACACAAGATCTCTAGTTGGGTTGTAATGGGAAACTTCGTTCGTGATGCATGCTTCACGTTGCTTTTACCCATTTGTTTTCTTTCAGAAAATGTTAGTTTAATTTATATCTTCACAGCATCTTCCTGAGCAATGGGGATACCATGTATTCCCAGGTGCCTTTTTCTCTTTGCTTTGGGAAAATTGGCTTTACAAATGTTGCTGGGGGATTTCTTTGGCAGTAATACAGTAGATGACAATATTACAGTCCAAACTCAAATCTTTAATCCCAGACTGTACCTAATATAAGGAATTAGTACCRTTTTGATTTGAACTTTCTTAAAAGACTTTGTTCCAAGATTTTTTTCAAACCAGAAACAACTTATAATTCCGATTGGATTTGCAGTTTTAAAAAGGTGAATATCATATTTATTCTTGCAAGACATCAGTATCCAAACATTGACCAATATTGGATGTTGGATAGAAACAACAGCCTAAATCAGTACTGAAATCTTTCTCCTGACCCATTTGCCACTATTATATTAATAACTGTCATTTATGTAACATCTTTCATCACGCTGAATATCCAAGCAATTTACAAACATGTGCCTTGATTCGTCAGAGAAATCTGCAGTTAGTCAGGTTTAAATTTGTCTGGGGTCACGGAGGTTAATAACTCGATTCCTTCAAAAGGTGCCACAGTTTTAATGACCACAGCCCTTAGGACCTCTGAGACTCTCATGCCGAACCCAACATCTCTGTCTGCAGGGTGCCCGCAGCACCATGTTGGCACCCCGACGGACTTGTGCAGCCCGGTGGGAGAGCACTACTTCTTGAATTAGCTGTGCTGTCTGCAGGACCTTTGTTTTTTTGGGTTTATTTCCCCCCCTTTTTAGAGGCCATCCATCTCCATACTTGCCCATCCTGAGATACGGGTCTTTTGGAGATGCAGGTGGGTCACATATCAGGGTAATAGGATATGTTTATGTGTGTGATTATTTTTGGGGTTTTTTGGGTTTTTTTTTAATTAAAAAAAGTGGGGGGAGAGGGGAAAATATGGAACCACAATACTTCCAAAACTGAGTTTTGGGGGGTGACTTACCTGTTGGGCTTAATCCTAATATTTCAAAGGAGTGATGATTTTAAATTAGCAGAAAGGTGGGGGTGTTTGAGACCTGGTGATTCTGAGAATAGATATTTATGTAGATGAGCATGATGTGTGCGTCCTGCAATTCACCACTGCCTGACTCCAGATGTCAAGCACTTCATTGTTCCCAGTGCATAGATCTAAAATATGTTTGTGCATAACATAAACTTGGTTTTACAACCACTCACATTTAGACCGATTATAGGAGCTGAGCTACATCTGTGTACTTCCTGCATGACTTCTTGTTCAGGAAAGTATCAAAAAAGATTACTAAAAAGAATATTTCATTCATTGCTTCTAAGGTTTAAGAGGTTCGTCTTTAAAGAAATAGGTCTCATTATAACATGTAGGACTTCTCTGTTTCATTAAGACAGATATATGTTTTATATGGAGATATTAAGACCCTTATGTATTTAAACAGCATTCAAGGATCTTCTTGAATTGGGCCTTAAATTTTAAGCAGATACATAGAGTATTGGAGTCAGGTAAGTATACTCTCCAAGATACCAAATGGGGAAAAAAAAGTACTAGTTATTAAACTGTGTGTAAAATAATTRCATCCAAGATATCATGTTTAATGTTTACATTCTCCTGTTAACTTACTATTATCAGCGTTCATGAGCCATTCATAGATAGCTGCATATTTATCCAGATAACTAGTAAAGCAAACATGCAATTGATGAGATTTTGACTCTGTTGAAATCATTACAATGAAGCTGGAATTTTGTCCTATATATGCAAGTAGAGAGTATTAGTGTAAGTGCTCTTACAGAATATTCTCGTATGAACTATGCTGTAAAATGTCACAGTAAAATGTAGCTGCAAGGCTATTTGAAATTAGTCATTTAGGTAATATAAATATTATTTTATGGGGTTTATCCATTTATCAGTACTTCCCAATTCTGTTGTATCCTAGAGAAATGCCTTAGCAGTAGAGACAAATATATATGTACAACTCAGTCTCTTGGCAGGGGGGGAAGTTATGATTTCAACTGCTCCAGAGCAGAGTTACTTTGGTGGTTGTCTTCTGTCAGTATGGCTGTAGTTTGTATAACTACTGATACTTTTAATAGATACACTTTTTCTTTTGGCAATTTAGTACAAAATACAGATCAAAGGGAGAAATTGATACAGTACTTGTCACTGTGATTATAAGAAAACTTGTCACCTGTGCTTGAGCTGTTGTCTTAAAATATCAAACCACCTCTCATTAAAAATAAAATGCTATTAYCCTCAATACTGCAGTTTATAATAGTATTACTTCACAGCATTTGGGGCTGTTACTAACGCTTTTGCCAAGAATATTGTGTGCCTTGTTTCTAATTCTGTCTTGGGCTAAGCAACCCAGGCCCAAGAGTGGTGGGAGCTGGTACTGCTGAGCTCTCTGAAGCATCAGGCCCTTCAGCGTAAGGCAGTAAGTGACACAGCGCTTGATGCTGGCACAAGTGGAGCTTGATTTGAAACTGCATGTCATGAAACAGCGTTAGGCTTTTTATAAATAGAAGCTTTACAGTAAGTCAAGCCAAAGGAAGACCGGTTAATAATACCCGTCTCCAGTTTTGGGACATCAGGCGTTGCGTGCTTGAGCATTCATTACTTCTCCTGTAACAACCATTCATCTTAGAAAACTGCTTAAGATTGTTCCCTGAGAGGAAAGACTGCGCTTGGTCCAGTGCAGTGGTAATGCAGTGGCCAAGGCATTTACAAAGTAGGTTTYGGGATAGCTGTAGGTGAGCAGCCCTGTTGCAGCAGTGTTTGAAGCCTTGGGCTGCAGTGCACTGGACAGCCATAGACTGACTGCATGCATCAGCAACAGCTGAACACTTACAGCGGTGTTAGACATTGCCTTCTATTACCTAGACTTTACATTTATTTTGGCGTATTATTTACTATCAACAGTTTCTGCCAAAAAAAAAAAAGTATGTAGTTCTCCATGAGCAGGAGTTGATAAAATGCTTGGGGTTAACTCAAGGTTAGCAGGACTTTCACAGGTGTGAGGAATTAGGTGCCAAACTATGGTTAATGGGAGCTGTGTTCTTGCCTGCATTAAGCATGGAGAATATCCTTGACCCTTGCTAAGTATCATTTTGTTTCTCTTCTCTACAAAGTGGTGGGAGCCTGAAGGGTTAATTTTCGTTTTCCTTAAAGTTCACTAATTAGAAAAAAAATCAGCAAATATCACCTTGCTCACCTTTGAAATCTGCCTGACTGTTCGGGGCCTCTGTTTCGTGTGGGAGCAGAGCAGAGGGACAGAGAGTCAGCAGTTGTTGTGGTGGCACCAGCAAGGGTTAATCAGCCTTGCCAGCCTGAACAATGGAGACAGGGGCAGCTTTAAACGAAATGAGCTGAATATTTCATTCGGCCACTCAGCTGCCTGCTCCAATTGCCTCCATTGCTAAAACGAGAGCTTAATCTAAAGTGACAACAACATCAGTTTCTATGTGCTCCAGTCACACAGAACATGACTTCCTTAACATAAACACTATTTACATGGACCGTCTGGATATAGCAGGGAATCGGGAGCGTGCCCAGCTAAGACAGAGGCTACAATGAAGGACGAATAACAGGCAGCTGAGAATTAACATCGGCAAATGAAAGCCTGACCCTCAGAGGGCATGTCCCTGTTACATTTTAAAGCTAGAAAGCCTTGCACCGGTAACCTTACTTCCAGTAAAGACTATATAATTTAAAAGAAAATAGTACCTTTTCAGCTTAGATACTTAACCAAATGCATTATGTCTGACCCATTTTCCTACTCCGTGTGACATGAGATGAAGGACCCCCAGCTGCAATTACCAGTTGTTCAAACAGCTGTAACCGATAAGCCTCCCCCTTCCTTGTGCTCTCATCTCAAAGCAGCTCCTGCTTTTTGGCACATAAAGGGGGAAGGTGCTGGGCAGCAGCAGGGGTCCCAGCCCACCGTCCACCCCGTGGCCCCAGCTCTCGTGCCACCAGGGCGAGACCTCTGTGCCGCACACTGCCATCTGAAGAAGCCGTTGCTGAACCTCAGAGTTGCTGTGCCGCTTCTGGAAGAACAGACTGTGCTCCGGCTTGCCTTGACAAGACACAAACAAGGGGTGTCCGCAGCCCAGCTTCTTCCCCTAGGCTCTGTGGGGACTGGCTCTCTGCAGGAGTAAAAGCTTACGGCCCCCTGCTCGACTAGGAAGCTCTGCCTAGAGGAGGGGTCTGTGGAGGACAGGGTTGGCCTCTTCCTCCTTTTACCCTGCCATAATTATAAGGCAACTTTGGTTTTTTTTCCAGCAGTATCCCAGACTTGCAATCTGGCGCTCTTTTTTTGCTYTTGGCGTGGAGGAGGTGGGATTTTTATTTTTTTTTTTGGCTAGACCACAGGTTTTTAGGCCGCTGGAGGATTTAGGTATTCATACTCCTCTGTGTGTGTCTTCCTCATTGGGAAAACTCCAGATAATTCATTCACTGTGGGGGAAGGCAGAACGGGGGGTGGTTTGGGGTAGTGTGGCACTTACGACAGGTAAGCCCAGGAGAAGTTAATGCAACTTCTTTCTGCCCTGATGTGGGTGCCCTGAGGGCCTGACCTTGCTCCAAGAGGTAACTTGGCTTCTCCCATCTCCCTTGCAACGGATGCTGGGGCTGCCGAGGCAGCAGCATGGGCATGGCCATGAGCACCTTCTCCCCTGGCCACTCTGGCAGCCCTGTTATTCCCTCCTTTCCTCATTCCTTCCCCTCTTCCCCCAGGCTTGCTGTTCATGCAGAGTCACTTGTTCGGCTGGGCAGGCAGGGCACTGTGCAACGGCAGGTCTAGGTATCAATTCCCCTTTGGGTAGTATTGGGAAATACACTTTTCTTGACAGCTGTGTTAAGCTGAGAGTTGCTCAAGCAGGTATTACTCACTAGTTATTTTATAGGATGTTTTTTTGCTGGTTTTGCCATCCTCAAATTAGAAGTTTATCTTAAAAAAAAAAAAAAAAAAAAAAAGGAATTGTGGGATAACTCGGTGGCATGTTGAGCTGAGCAGCTAGGGTACCTAGATATTAATCAGACCCTTCAGTTAGCCTTGAGAAACAGGGCAGGATTGTGTGTTTCTATGCAATTTTGTTCTCCATCATGTAGACAAATACATGCCCTCCTTTCGCATAAAGGAAGGGCAGTAGTTCTGTCCTATTGAAGAAGAAACAGTTTCTTTCCCATCATTGGGCTAACAGCAGAATTTACAAAAAATTACTGATCCTGAAAGAATTTTTTTTAGTCTTGTTGGAACATTTGCTATTCTGAAAATTCAGAGCATGCTAGTACTTGTAGCATCATTTAATATTTACCATCTTTTATTACTGAATGTTAACTATTAAAATTTAGGAAGTTTTTGAAGTGGAGAAAATTAGTATCTGCATCAAAATATGAGAGGTCCAGTGAGTATAATCTCATAGCTGAAATCCTGAACAGCTCCCTTTTCATTTTAAAGAGTAATTACTGTTGCCAAGTTAAGTGGACTTTTGTGACACTTTTTTTAAGCATACTGTAGTTAACTTTGAGCTGCTGTAGCTTCACTTTAAAGAAGGAACACAGATCACTTATGGTGTCAATACAAGACTTAAAATAGTAGCCAAAATCTGTGCTTTTTGATTCTGTCTGACTACCATCTTTCCTCTTTCCTCACTTTCGGTTCCAGAAGGGAGTGTAAGCAGTCACAGATTTACAGAATTACAGATGTATTCCTTACACCATCAGAAAACAAGGTCTACTATTCTTGAGATGCAATGCACTGGCATTGGTTCAAGAACTAACACCTCTTCAAAGAGAGCAGTCACTAAAATCAGCTCATCGTTGAAGTGCAAGGGAAAAAGACAAGACAGAAATGGGGCTATAGGGATTTTTAAGGGTCATCCAAAACACCATCTCGCAAGTCACCTTTGCTAGGTAATGATGCTGACCATCAGCTGGGAGTGATAGACTTCCAGAGGTGCAGGACATAAGTTTGTATTCTTACTGTTTCATGAAATAGCCCTGACAGCTTCAACTGAGGGATTGGTGATCATTTTATTAAGCTTATTTCCTAAAAAGGCCACTCAGTGCTATGCATGGTATAAATAGCTCGCGTAGTTCCAGTCCTAGAAACAGGCATCATGCTTATCTGCCTTTGGCTGGTGCCTAACTGGAGTTAGGTATCAGATGAATAACAGGATACGTCTGTCTCCTCACAACCTTTTTTTGAAGGAGGTACCAAAAGAATGTATGAGGAATAAAATAGCAAGAAGTGCATCTCTGTACAGCTGGATATGCATTTAGCCTTATTCCAAGGAACTGGGAGCCCCAGTGAGTTCTTTGTTTTTAGAGAGATGCATCTTGTTGGATCTGCTTATCATCCCTTCCAGACCAAGTCCTCTATCTTGAAAACAAGACTGCGATTTGGCCATGTCACACAGTTGATGTTAGGAAAGGCTGGACTCCTTTCTGGAGAGGTGTGATCTCAGGTGCTTCACCTACCTACAACTCTTATATTCCCTTGAACTTCTTCAGGCTCCCCTGTCCTCATCCTGGGGCCCAAAAAGAGTGTGGATCAGGGAGTGTTAACCCCTTCTTGGCCTGCATTTCTGTAGGCAGGGAAGATGTAACATACTGGCCTTCGTGTTGGAGAGTAGCTTTTGGATGCTAATACAAGCGATTATTAAAAAATCTCCTTTTCTGAGGATTACTAATCTGTCTATTAGATGTATGCTTATTACATAGGTATTAAACCTAATGAATGTATTTTTTAACATGCAATAATTATCTAATTAAATATAAAGCATTAGATTAAGTAGGCTGGCTCTCATACTAAAATGCTGTCTATTACAAGTAGATTTATTGAGGATTAACAACTACATAATAGAACTGTATCTATGTCATGATTGTTAATCCTCAATGAATGTTTTTAATAATTAATTGGCACTTAACTAAAGGATTATGTTCATTGTGATGGAGTTTATGAAGCAATAGAATGTTTTTTGTGGACGATTAAGTGCCAAAGGGAATATTCCTATGATATGGCTAAATAACTGGGGGGGGGGGGGATGACACACACACACACACAAAAACCAAACCAAACAAACAAAAAACACAAAAAAACCAAACCAACCAACCAACCAACCAACCAACAAAACCCAAAAACCCACCCAAAACCACCACCAACAAAAACCAAAAAACCCTCAAAAACACCAAACCACAAAACCCAAGAAACTGGGGGGAATAAGCAAATCACATGTAGTAGCAAAATCTATATTTCTGTTGTTACCTGATAAGAATTCAAAAGTTTTGTTTGGTTTCTTATATATTATGTAGGAGAAGAAGTAACCAGCTGCTTAGGCAGGAAGATATTTAATGCTGGAAAATAGTTAAATGGGAGTGTTGTGGTTAAAGATGGTGAAATATTTCAGTGTGGCTGATGAAGATCCTTCAGTATTTAAGTTTAATTCTTGAAATCTTTATTATGCATGTGAATTAATGAACTAGAACATAAATGCAATATACATTTTGAATAAATGAGTTCCAGGAACGTGTCCCTGTGCCAGCGGTTAGAGGATACAGAAGAAAGTTGCATGTTTTACTTGAGCACCAAGAAGCACCGTGAATTTTTCATAGAGTCAATTATGGAAGCAAACGGGACAAAAACCATATTCTGTTGGTTTAGCTGACCCCAAGAGAAGACACCGGTCCTGACGTCCAGTTAAGGTTTCAGCTGTTAACAACTAGAAAGGCTGAGTCAGTGGGATTAATCATCAGCTGTTACTCTGAACACCTTAAGATTTTTTGTGGATGGAAAAATTCTAACGCAACCATGAAGCTTTCTAGTGAATATTTGGTGAATTCCTGTAATTAAGGTATGTACACAGATATACACAGCGGGTTGCTTCAGAAGAAGTTGTTCCATATGTTGCATATTTGCAAGTGGAAACTGGTAAACTGAAATAAATGGCAAATATTTTGTCTAATAATGAAGGATATTGATAAGTAAATATTCTGTTGACATTAACAAACTTAACCAGCTTTACTGTTTGAAGACGTTTAAGAAAAATTATTAAACTTCATGATAAAATGCAACACCTTTTCAGGTGAATTGAATGGGGGAAAAGGGAGAGCAAGTTTGTATCTGTGCATGTGAACATATATGCATATATATTTTCCTATTTGCACAGCATAAATTAAATTTTCCTTCTTTTTAAGTGAAGTTTTACTTATTAAAATTTGCTGTAGTTATTTGGGGGGGTTTGCTGGAATGCTTTCTAATCCAGACTTCTTACAACAAATGATTTGCTGTGATTTGTGTTGAGTGCTGTTGAAATTTGATCTTTCTGGATTGGAATGTGTTTGAATCAGGTCATTTTTCTGATGGGTTTTGGAAGTGAAGGTAATGATGCTGTCTCTTTTTGGTGGTGTTGGAAGTGCCAGTACTCTATGGGGCTTAGAACAGTTTGGGGGTGGGGAGGAAGCAAAGTGCGTTAGATATCCAAAAATCACTCTTTATTTTTGAAAATCATGGTTTGTAGTCACTTTAAGAGAGAAACTGTAGGAGTAATGAGGAAAGCGGAGTGTAGAGCCAGATCTCAGTCTGAGGAGAAGTCCTGGTGTCCTCTTCAAGCTTAAGATCTCTGAACTCAGACTTTAATTGGAGAGACCCTGACAGCTGGGAAGGCCCTGAAGGTGCAAGTTCTGCAGATTCTTAGGACTTCAGAGTGTGCCATGCAGGTGACCATTGCCTTCATACACAGCTCTGCAGGCTTTTGAAAAAAACAAAAATTAAAAACAAACAAAAAAATCTTGTTATCAGGTTAATTGCATTTTCCAAAGGGTGGCAACTCTGACTGCCCACAGGATTTGGCAAACTATGAGACAAAGCCAGGCTTTCCCCCTAAAGCTTAACAGCAGTTGTGTTGCAGCAGCAGCTGCTGCAGAAGGTGAATGTAGTGACGATATTGATGAGATTACTAATTTGTTTAGTAGACAGGGAATGAGGATTCGTCTGTTGGCTGTCATCATCCATCAGCCGTATGTTGCCCCAGGCAGTGGGTATATGCTGTTAGCCTGCTACTAATTTTACTTTGTTTTTTCTCAGCTTAGTTCTTTTCTTTGCTTCATTTCATTCATTTGTTGTGACTGAAAACTAAACAAGAAGGAGGAAAAAAAGCCGATTGCTACCTCTCTTTGTTTGTCAGAGCAGGTACCCTACAGCTCCTGCCTGCAGCCTCTTCCATTTGATTTGGCTGAAAGCTGTTGGCGAGAGATGCRGTGGCCTATAAGGGAAATGCCTTTCAGGGCACAAGAAGTTTTCTCTAGAAACTGGGGTCTTACCTGTATTTACCCTTCAAAATCAGTAGATGAGAGCTACTTCATCATTATGTAGTATTGCACCAGCCTGCGAATGAATTGGTGATGCCTTGATGTTGCCATACCTGTGTTGATATATTGCGTTGTTGCACGTGCCATGATTGTGTCTGCCATGATTGGGGTTGGTTGGTTTTTTGGGGTTGTTTTTGGGGGGGGGGGGTTGTTGTTTTTTTTTAAAATTGCTGAGACACTTTAGATTGTGCTAATCAAACTTCAAGTTCTGCAAGGGGCAGGAAGTTTATGCACAGGAATTTTGGGATCAGCAGTATTAATTGGAAGTTTATAGAGGGTTTTATCCCATACTGATTATAATTTCCCAGTAGCCCAATTCTAAAGGGGGAGGTCTAATTTGTAGCTGCAGATTATTTGACTTGGATTAAGCTTTCCAAATTAAGCATCGCTGTCAGAAATTATGTTTAATATTGTACCTAAGGGGTCAGTTCCCACTGTTGTTATTAAATCTGTACCATAATGTTGTCACGCTCTTCTCATTCAAAACGTGCTGAGTATTGTGTTTATGAATAGCTTCAGGATCTTTTCCAGGTGGAGATGAGAGAGGCATAAAGGGCTGTAAGGCAGTCTGAATTTCCAGGCTTCGTTGCAATGTCTCATTTTTTTCATCCTAATACTTGTAGTACTGATTTTTAGTGGCATTGACCACAGCTGTAGGTATTTGCTGAGCTTTGCAGCAACTTTGCAGCTTTGCAGAACTAAGGAGCCATCCACAGGGAAGTGAAGTTGGTGGTACTATTGTTATGGAAGACATCATGTGTGAATTTGAAAAAATGTAGTTAAAAACTTAACAGGACGTAGATGTTGGTAGGTAGTGGGGAAGATGTATTGTTTTGTGGCTATATTATTTTTTTTCTCTTCTTTATCTTTTCTCTTGTCTATTTCCTCTCCCAGTAAAAAGTAATTTATGGCCCACCTCCTTCAGTCTTCACTCATTCAGAGTGAGCACATTTTGATGATGACCATGCTGTTAAATAGGATTGGTCTTGTGGTCAGCATGGAGTACACATCTGCTTCCTACCTAAATGGATGGCAGTGGTGGGAAGCCTGTAGGAACCTACTGTTGGTGGCTTTGCTGGGCCCTATTGAGCTTCTGGGTCTGAGGTTGGTCTCTTTTCTGCTCCCTTCCCAGCCTCGCTTCCTCCAGCACTGGGGGAACTCACCAGCCCACTGCAGGGCCTTGAGCGACAGCTTCCCAGACCCCCTTCCTGGCTTCATGCCTGTTGCTGTGCCCCAGGAGAGGCGAGGTGTCCTTCAGACCAGGTCTTGGAAGAGTTTGCAAATGAGATGTTGCGTGTGGGTGGCTTTCAGTAGTGCCTTCTGGGTACAATGACTCTGGCTGATGAGGAGTCTCTTAAGTATCAGTGCAGACATGTCTTTTCCTTACAACTGCTGCCCTCCAAAAATGTCTGAGGTTATTTACAGTACAGACATCACACAGAGCAAGTACTCAGGATGTTCTTGTGATAGCAACTTCTTTATGAAGTTATAGGTTGTATAGGCAGAGTAGGATTGGACAAGCTCAAGGGGATTTCAGGGAAGAGACAAGCAAATCTTGGTGAGGTAACACTTTTTTTTTTGAAGATGTGATAATCCACCTGCCAAACAAAGGAATTCTACTAATCTTCTCACAAAAGTACAGTTTTCCAACCAGATCTTTGTATCAGGCTGGTGGCTTGGTAAGCCATGAGTTGAGTAGAGGGATGACTTTGGGCAAACTTTAGAATCCCGAGATCCCAACTTTGAAAGCTTGTTAGTTTAATCACCTACCCATGTGTAAACAATTTCAGCATGCTTTCTGGGTGGCTTTTAAAATTTATTTTTAATTTTTAAATACAATTGTTGATGCATATCTAGCATAGTTTTATTTTGCTATTTTTAACCACTTTCTTTTGCTTGCATGAGCATTGCGTCATGCTTTATTCCAGGTTATATTGAACCCCAGACAGGGGAAAAATAGCTGCAGAAAATGTTTGTGGTAGCAATGAAGTAGCAAATCCTCTCAAGGATCAGCGGGGTACAGAAGAGCATAGAGGGGAGAGCAGAGGATGGCCAGAAGAACTAGGTTACAGCTTGTAGGTTAGCATTGGTGGTCACTGAAACTTCCCTTCCTGTTGAAGCTGTTAGTAGCAAGTTAGTGGGATGAGACGTGCAACATGGTCCTCCTTGGGCAAAGAACTTCCCTGTATGTCCCTTGGCCCTATATTTGGGAAAGTTGGATGCAGTTTTCAAGCTCAGTGTAACCATTGCAATGCCTTGATACTTTTTTTTTTTTTTTTAAATGGATAGCAGAAGGAGGTCTTACACATTTGCATGTTAGATGTGCCTATGTTTATAACATGGAAATTAGAGATGGAGAAGCACTTTCGTAGAATCACAGAATCATTTAGGTTGGAAAAGACTTTAAGATCATTGAGTCCAACTGTAAAACTTTTCAACATGCCACAAGGATAAAAGCGTTCTTGGACTCTATGGGGGAAATTGCTGGCTATTGGGTTTGCCCTTTTTATAGTCATGAAAGTGTCCAGGTGCACTGTGATTTTCTTGTCTAAAGCTTCAAATGGGAGCTTTTTTGGCTGAATGTGTGGTGATGATTATGATGAGATCCTTTGTGGTATCTCATAAATTCGTGAGGTGAAAAGAGGTTTTGCTGTCTAGGAACTCATCATGATAGTTTGTTTTTAAATAGGCAGGAGTAAAGTTAGTGTGTTTTCCTTCTTTCTTTTCGACTGACTTCTGTGGGGAAAAAAAAATCAAGAAGTGATGAGAAATGTGAGAGCCCTTTCTGTAAAATACCACTGTTAAAAGGTGGCAATATTTTGAGTACTTCCAGCTAGTTACAAGTCTTTTATCAAAGAGTTGTTTTTGCAAATTGTTTCTGTGCTCTGCATGTGTGTCTGTGTACTTAAACAGAGCAAATTATAACAGCGAGGGAAGAAAGGCATCCTTCAGTAGGTAGCAGCACAGCGCTGGCTGTGTGTACACGCTGGGGACTGCGGGGTCACATCCTGGGCCACTTGGGGAGGTGAGGGGAAAGGAAGGCAAGGGGGCAAATCAGTAGAAGGAGGAAAAAGTAAAAACAAAGGAAGGGAAGCAATGGGGCAGGCGGGGGCGGGGGTTGCTTCTGGTAGTGATGCCTCGAAAAGCAGTGCTTGTACCCAGAGGATCCTGAGTAGGGGCAGTGTGTCTTTAAAAGCAGTAGGGGGTTGGAGCTGGGGGAGTGCTCACAGCAGTAAGTATAACACAGCTGTGCTCTGTTTATGCTTAGGCTACAATAAAAAAGCTATAAAATGTGAGATGTCATAGCTCCACTTTGCTTTATTTATACTATTTCCTCTGAGCTCTGTCACACTGCACATTCATCTGCTAAGTTGCAGCAAGAATGGAGATTAAAATATCACAGCTCAAAATAGGAGTCAAGCGGAAGGAGATTCATCATGGCCCTATTAAAAAATATGTAAATATGGGAATGAAGTCATTTTAAAGCTGTATGGCTCTCCTCCTCAGTGGGCTGGGGAAAGCTGTGAGTGATGTGCTATGCGAGTGACAGATTTATGGGACTTGTTCTTCTTTCTATTTTTCACTCCATTCCACCAAAATACTTTTAAGATTAAAAATATCAATTTGAATTGCAAATTTTCTCTATGCTATATATATTTTTTTTTTTTTTTTTTTAAAAACAGTTTTCTTCTTAACCATTGCCTAAACTAATAACGGAAAGAAATGTTATTCCCGATTAAAAGGGATCGGAAGCACGGTCTGATGTTGAACTTGCAGTAGACAAGATTTGCCCTTCTAGAGCGCTTTCCATCCAGGGTCCTCGGAGCACTCTGCAGGCATTATGTCAAGCCTCTCATGCCCTCGGAGATAGAGGCCTGCCTTACCCTCCGTACATGAAAATACACTGAATACTTGCAGCTGCAGTTCTCAGAAATGCCCTGTGGCACCCAAACCACAGTATTTTTAATGGAGGTTTGTTCCTTTTCTCTCCTGCAGCTATTTTGAAAATGGAGCTGGGGGAAGAACTCTGAAGTCCCAATTTCTGATTGCTTTCCGTAAGCGCTGTGCAAAGCGAGCTGCCTCCGCTAGCAGGAGCAGTGCTCTTTTGAACTTTGCAGCGAGTCTGTGGTCTTTGATGTGGTCAAATTTGGGTACGAGTTTTTCCCTGGAAGAACAAAGCACAGATGTTAAAGATATTTGAGAAATGAGGGATTTTAATTAACACCCTGAAGATACAAGAAAGCCACCAAGATATTTCATCCATGTTTGGTTCTGAAGCCTAGTTTTGAATAAAGGAGGTGAAATGTGCTGCCACTAAATGGAGCTGTGTTTTGTAGGTCAATGTGGGTAGAGTGCATGGAGAGGAGAGTCAAAGGGGAGCCAAGGGAGAGGGAGGGCTGCCCTGCCAACACCGTTTCCTGAAATTGCAGTGTGAGCCAAGGGGCTGTAAGAAAAGCTGCAAATTCCCTGATGCAAAGTGACCAAGGCAAAGCAGTGATTGTGTCTGCATGACCTTTGCAGCCATTGAGTTGGCCTGATCTTGAAGAAGAATTTTATACGTCTGTCCATCCAAGTAGGATCACTGTTCAGCTTTTGATCAGCAACTAAACAGTATGGAGAAATTTCATCCAAAGGAGGGATTAAAATTTATCATTAGAGGTGGTTGAGAGATACTAGCTTTCCTCTTCCTTTTTTCTTAAATGATGGTATAAAAACACCAGCAGTTAACCAAAACTTAATTGACTGACATCCTTAGATGTTGGTGCTTTGTGGATAAACAAAGATTCAGCTGAGCAAGACCAGGTCACCTGTCTGTCCTGTAACAGTGTCAAATGCAACACTGAGAACTGAAGGAGTCAGACCRCAATTTAGTCTCCAATTATCTTATTCCTGGGACTGCCAACATGCCTCATAGCTTGTGTGAACTGAAGTGCTAGTGCAAGTGGAACATTGTCTAGTAAGAATGGAGCTAAACCAACCTACTTCTCATGGCACTTGGTTTATTTCCTGGAGTGGTGGCTTTCCTGATTGTGACTTTCACCCTGTCTTCTATGTCAGTGTGTTGGCAGGAGTAAGGAGGAGTGCCCTTGGGTTTGGGTGTCTGGTTTTTGGTTTTGTTTTTCCTTTTTCCCTTTGATGCTATGAAATTCAGGAAAAGTCAGCAATTTTTACTACTCCAGTATGCGTTTCTGGAGTAGTCCTGGGATATATTGATTTATTCATTAAGCTCTTATTGCCAGCAGAAAAGACAGAGATTTCCTTGATAAGTTACTTTTGTGCTATGCACGTTTAGGCATTGCTGCTTCTGGCTGAGGGCAGCGCTGTTGGTACGTTTGAGTTGTTTAACCCGAGAAGAGCTGTGGATACAGGATGCTAATGCACTTCAAGCAGAAGAATAATTGCTTGTCTTTTTAAGAAGGTGATGTACTTAATCACAGCTTATGGTATGAGTATCCAGGAAATGCTTTGCATTTATGAACATGCAGCCTTCTCTATACTGGGCACATTGGTACCCTGCTGTGTTCATCAATGTGGTGTTTATCCCAGAGCACCTTGTTTAGTATGGGATGAGAGTAACATGGACTTGTGCAGGGTATTTTTTGGTTTGTGTGCTGTTTTGGCACGTCAGTATAGGCCTATTTGACCTCATAACATTAACGTGTATTTTCTTCATGCAGCTATAGTTCTGTAAGCTAAAGAAAGCTATAAAAATGCAATTGAGCTTGACATATTCACAACTCTTTGAAGCACCTGTAGGTTGTAGTGTATTTGCAAATAGTGATCCTCCTCCTCCTCCCAGGTCACTTGTCCTTTTTTTTTTCTTTTTCTTCTGTTTGATTTTGCTTCAATCAAATGATGAACTATTTGATGGAGGAACTAAGAGTGACATTTTTCAAGACCCAGTATGATTTATAAGCCCAAATCCTGTTTCAAAAATGACTTGGGAATAATTTAGGAACCTAAGGCTCATTGGAAAACAATGGATTTGGACAAAAAAAGTGCTTTGTAATTTTTTTTTTCCTTTTTTTTTTTTTTAATTTACTGCCTAAGCTACAAATTTTTGGCGTGTGTGTTTTTTTGATTAGCTAACGCTTTGCTTGATCTATGTTTCTTGAAAGAAAGGTGTTGATAYACCATGAGAAAAGGTAGTAATTTCAATATTGAGATATCTTTTCAGAAATGGGTCTTCTGGTGGGGAGTCCTGTTGTATTTCAAGGTCCAGACAGGTTTGGAAAAACATCTGTCCTTTCATTAAGATGGTGGTGGGGAGAAAACTCATGAACTGAAATTGCGTTTCAGAGGGATTCTCATCATTCTCTGAAAACCAGATTCAACTCATGCTTTCTCAAGTCAATCAAATTCTTGGTCCCTTCCAAAGTCTTATCCCTTGCATTTCTAAAGTACTTGTCTGACTATGTACATAACCTGAAGTATTGTATTTGTTCTGTATGCAGTGATGTGAAGTTCAGTGTTTAAGAACTGTAACTTTTTTCTTGTAATCCATTAATTTCTTTTATATACATGATTAATTTTTAAGAATAAAATACTGGTGTTACATTAACATAGCTAGTAATAAATTTTATTGCAAAATTCTTAAGAATAAAACTCTTAATCTTAAGAGGTTGTGATTATAAATATACATTATAAATATCAGCGAGTTCTGACTTTTAAGTCATATACTTCTATATACATATATAGCTTCATAGGGCTGTCTTATTGATCGATTGGATTTACATATGAAATCATCAAAGTATTATGCAAAGTTTAAGAAGTGCAGCTATGATACATTTAGTTAAAATTGGAAATTAACTTTGGAATTAGTTCCTAAATTTGAACATCTTAGCCCAGGCAAGAATGTGATTTAATTATTTGGGAGTCTTTTAAGAAGGTCTTAGAACTGTGAATTCAGTTGATTATGAGAACCTAATCTGAGACTAAGCTATATTGACAGTTTTTATGATATAACCGAGTTCTTGGTTGCCCACAGTAATCTGTCCAGTTGATATGACCCGCAGCTATTTTCTTCTTTGTTTGAATCCAAGCAATGAAATATTAGGTAAGAAGTCAGCATTGCTACATGTCTTCCTTGCTAGCAATGTCAATTTTCAGCCAAATGCAGCGCAGCTGGGCTGTATAATAAAATACAGGTAATCCAGTGAATCTACTAAAGGATTAATATTTACAAAACATAAGGCTCTCCCAGGTGTACTATATCAGCTTGGCTAAATACGGAAGACTATTAAAGCTTGACAATACAACAGGGTAAGTCATTTGCTATCAGTTACATTTTAACGAGAGTGTTTCCTAATGCCAATTGGTTGACACTGATGCTTCACAGCCTTTATAACATTTATTCGGTATATTTAGTAACAGTCTTATTACTTGCTAGACTGAATATCAAAATTGCTAATAATGCTGCTGTGATTAATTTTTTAAAAAAGCAAACAAGAAGAATACTTTTTTAGATATTTTTACAGTAAATTTTAAATTGTTTTCCAAAGCAGTATATTCATACAGTACTGTTGATCCTGTGGATGTTTTTAAATGGACAAATTACAATGTTTTTACCCATTTCGTTGGTTTCTCTCTCTAAAGGAATAAGCCTTTAAAACTATCTAAACTATCATTAGGTTAATGATAGTTCAAAATGGCTGAGCTGTTAAAATGTGTATACAAGTTAAAACCACAAAAATAAAATTATAGAACTTTTACAGACTTTTCTGAGACAATTGCTAAATCTGTTTTTTTCCCTATAAATACAGTTGTATCAAAATGTGTAGAAGAAATTCATGAAATAGGTTTTATGATCATTTTGAAATAGGTACATTAGCAATTAAAAAGGTCAAAATTTGTTTTTGACTTTCCCAAAATAAGCACCAGTCAATTATGGCTGTAATACTGCCATGTTTCGACATCACCGGAAAATCTGATTCCCTCCTCTGTTCTGTTTTGAAGGCTGTGAGATTTCTTATTACTGTCCCATTACCATGCATGACTCTTTCTCTGAACCAGTTGTATAAAGCATAAGGCTGTTCTGACTGTGGATGTACGTCTTGCTCAGAAGACCTAGAATACCTGTGTTTACTGGTTAGCATTTTATTCTTGTTGCCGAATTAAGCGTAAAGTTGAAACCATCTGTTTTCCTTTGATTCACAAGCACTTGTGACTCCTCGGAGGGGAGGAAGGAGGGTTGTCTTGTCATCTCATTCTCTGCCTCCAGGAATACAGGTACTTTTGTTTTAGGAGATTGTATATCTAGCTGGTCATGAGGTGGAGACCATGCTCTGTCCTCAGTTAATCTGCATCTGTTGCATCACAGGTTGCAGGTCAGGAGGTCTTTGTTCCTTCCTGAAGTCTGCTGTGATTTCAAACGTGGCCTTCTGTACTTAGTCATTAGCTCAGTCTTCCACAGAATGACAGTTTCTTGCAACCTACCTTTGGTTGTATTGGTTAGTAGCCTACATCTGTCTTCATGTTTGCTTGGTTGCACTGGGATCTCTTCCCTCTTCTATTCTGCCAACTGCATAGAAGTGAGCAGCACTTAATGCGCAGCTTCTGTTTCCTCCCAGCCCTCTTTTGTGTGGCTTAGATGTGGACAGGTCAGATGGGGGACTGTAAGTCCTTCCCAAGCCTCTAGACATGATCCAGCCCTGGATATTTCTGCGTCTTGTGTTCTAATGCCATAATTACTTCCATATTATATATTTTAATGTGGGTCTCTGCTGGCTACCCACAAAAATTAATTGAATAATAAGAGCAAGCAAAGAAGCTAAACTGGAAGCTTCAGGCTTAATGTGGAGTTGGCATCCGAGTCAATAAAAGGGTCAATTTTCTTTTTTGATGTATTTGCAGCTCCCATAAGCAGGAAGAAACATGCCTCCCTAGTTAGCTTTTGAGGTAGGCTCGCTAGCCATAATTGAGGAACTGCAGGCAGTGGTGGAGCAACTGGTAATAAAAGTGGATGGAATAAATTCCCCTGGTGCCTGAAGCTGCCTGGCTGCTGTCCCACCACTGCCCAGGAGCACCCTCATTTAAATTATGAGATCCTGTAGTGGCCACACATCATTTTGGGGACCACACAGATGTGGGTTCCTTGAATGCAGCAAGTGATCTTTCTGGCCAAACCAGAGGGGTTACAGAGTGGATCCAAACACTTAACAGTTAGTGAGGATGATTTGGGGGGAGGAGAGTCTTTGAAAAATACAGTTCTACAAAATTCAGTAGAGAAAATGGAGTAAATGACATTACACACCACTCACCTGCAACCCCTGCAGAGACAATGATTTTACACTTAAATTTACAGCTTCCAAGGATAATGAGGAGCAGTAACTACATGACTGTGCCCTGGAGAAAGAAAGAAAACCAAAGATAATGTACTACTTACCAGCTAGCCTAATGATGGCTATGAGACACTACACTATTAGTCCTACCATGTGCAACAGTTTATTGAGAGAGAGAGAGGTGCTCTGCCTCTCTTCCTCTCGCTCTCAGTGGAGTCACAGTTACATTTTCTCATTAACTAAAACAGGATAGATAAGAAGATAGATCCTTCCTTTGGATATGGTGGGTTTTGGTTTTTGTTTTTGTTTTTTTTTTTTTCTTTGTCCAGCAAACATCACAGTTATGTTTCAAGGAATAAATAGAGTGAGAGTAAATCTCAACTGAATTTATTTAGCTGGAGAAGTTTTCACTAGCAACATGGGAACACAATGTCAGACTGTAAAAATAAGCAAATAAATAAAAACAAAGCTGCTATTCTAGTTCAGCAATCATATTAAGAAAAAAAAAAAGAGGTGACTTTAATCTTTAAATATTTTATTGACTTCTTTCCTACTGCAATTTTTCTGGTATAAAAAGATAAATAGGAAAATATTATGTAAATAACTGGGACAACTTTCTAGTGTTGCAAAAGATTATTGACAGAATATCATGATGCCAGACTACCATGTTACTCTATTTCTTATATGACACTTGTTACTTGGTTTTAATACCTTTATTCAAAGAATCCTTAATGCACTTAACTGTGTTGTTATTATTAGGAGTACTAACAACAATGATAAAATATTTATTTGAATTGCAGTAATTACTTGAAGTCATTGTCTCTTACTAATTAAAGTCCAAAGACTTTTAACATCAATGGGAATCTTTTCACTGACTTGAGAGATTTGGACCCTGCCCTATGAGAATATTCAGATATGTTCTTAATGCTATTGGTTATGCTACTGTTCACTCTGATAATCATCATAATTTATAGATTCATCACACTTGCCTATAATTAAACTTTATTTTCAGAAGTATGATGATAATTGGATTTCTCAGTCAAGACAACCGCTGACATCAGTGCAAGAATAACAGCACAGAGCAAGGATCCTTGAAGTCAGATAACACATAAGTATAAGTTAGGAGCTAAATTTCAAAAAGGTCTGAAATGTGGCAAGCGCAGTGGTACCCAGAACCCCGTGGAAAGCATGGAGGGAGGGAGTGGATTGCCTTAAAGAGGGGCTGCAAGAGAGACCTGCTGAGCAGGGAGCAGTCTGCAGCGAATTAACGCTGAGGGTGTGGGGCGTTAACTGCCCTTCAGTTGGGTGCTGTTCTCTTCTGTGGAGGGAAAAGCCATGATTCACTGTGGCAGAAAAAAAAATAGAAGCAGCACTAGGGTTTAATGGAAATAGTGATATTTCAAGGGTGGTGTACTATATAGTGTTTTTCTTCCCCAAATTACAGGTTAAGCACCCAAAGGACAACACCTAAGCATATTGTGAAAGTACGTGGGTGCTGGGGGTCACTGCCTCTTGCAGAGGCCAGATGCAATCCATCAGCTGCTTAGTGGTGCTTTGCTTTTTGTGTGACGGTGGCTCACACTGAGTTGTGGCTCTGTGGCTCCCAGTGGGAGGGAGCCCCGTGTCCCTTCTCAGGGGACCTGTCTTCTGGCTTTGGGCTGGGCCTCTGGACAACTGTTCAAAGGGGTTCAGATAGGTTTGCTAAAGGATGCTGGTACTTTGCCTGGAGTGAACATTTTGCAAATATTTTTTCAGTCACTTGAGAAAGTAGCTCAGGATTTGGATGTTGTATTGTGCTTGTTCTGGTCCTGTTTCTTTTTACTGAACCATCCAGATTGCTTGCATGAGTGGACTGCGGGCAGAATTATGGTCTCGATACTGATCACTACTGCTTTTGTGAGGAAACAGGTGGCACCAAATCCTTTCCTACTGGAACCATCAAATTTAGGGGACAGTAAATTGCATTCACTCAGAACTGCAGTAAACATCTTCCTCAGCAGGGAATGAAAAGCAGGGAAGAACTCAAAATATGTGAGTCAGGATTCCTCCTTCTTGGGCTTGCTGGGGCGAGGCAGCTTTGTGCCACCCATAAAGACTAAAAATTCGGTGTAAAGGCATTGCTAAATGGGGAGGTACTCTCTGCTTATCAGACAACTGGAAAAAGAGTGGAACGACTGAATGCAGTTGTTTTACATTAAGGGAAATATATTGAAACTAATGCTGTAATAACTGCTTAACAAATAGTTTTTAAAATAGAGATTTCATTACTAAGGGGTAAAATAGTTGTCACCTTTTCTGTAATTTATATATGAAGAAATCTGTGTCCTGTACCAGTTTTATCACTGACACAATAAGCACCTCAGGCTGTATTATATTTATGATGTTGCCACATCATCCAAAGTATAGTTGAACATTTGGCACACTTCTGATTTTATAATAATAAGCAAGACTCTTTTCCCTGCCCTTTTTGATATATGTATAGATATAAAACACTTTAATAAAATAAAGTTCATGTAGACAAATACTGTATTTTTAGGGGTAGACCAGATTAAGAGAGGATTAAACATTCACATATATCATGTTAGATAGATATAGATTTATAACGTGTGTGTTTCATGGTGTATGCCAGCCACTAGTTGCCTACGGTCAGGAAGAAGTTTCCTGTATGATAGGCTGTGACATGACTGCAGTATATCTGATACCTTACACTTCTGAGCTGTTGGGTTCTGGCTGCTGTTAGGATACTGGACTGGGAGCTACTTGTTCTAGTGAACATAGCACATCTTTACTTTTTCTTTTCATTTCCTCTATAATAATCTGGTTTCATGAGTTCACATAGCAATCTTTATTAGCATGAGTTACCAAAGATATAACAGTCTTATTATCACTAGCAGATTTTTTTTTTTATCCTGATTTTCTTTTTTGTTTGTCTCTGCATCCATTTGCGATCAATCTCATACTAAAATACAAACAATGATAGTGTCAAGTCTGTTTGCACTTGCCTGTATGGATGTGCCAGATAATGTACTGAGGAGCAGTGCTTGTGCACGTGCTTTTCTTCATTAGGTAGCATCTTGGATGACATGAACTTTTCTTCAGTCTCCAGATGCTAATAATTTGCTTTTAAAGAAGGATTAATATTACAGACTGAGAAAGTAAAAGCTGTCCTAAAGGAGACAGTGGCATCTAGGCATGTTAAATCTGACTGTAAGCATCTAATCTGAGCTCCTAATTCTCTCCAGCTCTTTTTGAAAATCATACCACTAACTCTTTATAAAATACAAAGCCTACAAATGGTAGGTGTGTAATAACAGTGGTTATTCAGCTTCCAGATAGTAGTCTGCTACAGTTTGCAGGCAGTTCTCGGGATGTCCTTGCCTTCTGATAATGTCCACTGTTAAGTGTACAGAGGTACCAGCTAGGCTGCATTTTTGGCTATTCCCTGGGCAGGCTAAGTCAGCAGTGTGTATTACCAACAAAAGATGTGATAGGGAGGGGAAGTGATAGAGAAGTATCTTCACTAAGAATGCTGAGAGGCCAGTTCTGTGTATTGGGGCGCAGCCATCGGAGAAGTGGTAGCCTGACCCCAGCTTRTATTTCCCAGCTCATGGTCCTTACCACTTGAGATGCTTCTCAAAACTTGACTCTTGTGCATTGCCATTCGCCCCATTCCTGAACAGGAACACAAGCATTATCCAATACGCGTTTGGTCTTAGATGATGCATGTACTACCATCGCAAGACTTTACCTTCACTGATACAGTACACATTTCTCTGCTACAGAGAAGTACAGTGTAAAACCAGAAGTGGCTAAGCTTGTTTGGTTAAAGCAGCATCTTGAACCTTTATGATGTGGCCAAAATATAGATGAGGTTAAGAACAAAACTCAGAACCTTTCACTTAAACATATACTGCTCCATTTGGAGCTATTCAGGAACATAGACTGCTCCATTTGGAGCTATTCAGAAGAAAAGGTGCCAATGTTAAAACTGATTAATACGTTAACTAATACAACTCAGGGGCAAGTGTATTTTTTAAGTCCCACCCTCTGTGCTGATCAGGGAAGATATGAGATGTTACAGCCTCCAAGCAAGGGAGTCTCTGCTCTTTGCTCTAAGCTGTAGCTGCTCATGCTTTCAGTTTGAGATCCCTGGTCCAGTCCCCAGTGTGTTGGCCAAGAGAGCAGCTGTCATACTAACATGAGGCAAGAACAGCCTCTCTTGCAATGTTTCTGGCCTGGAAACAGAGAGAATATTTAAAATCTCAGGAGAGAGAGCTTGTCCTGATAAGCTCTCCTCTGTTAAGAAGACATGATGGTCAAGCGAGCCATGGGAATGGACGGGCAGCTTTCTGCAGGAAGTCTTGGAACAGAAAACGTCCACGCCCAGCAGTGAATTTGAGTTTCTAAGCAAAGTGGTGCTCACATAAGACCTGAATTGCTCAGAAGAACAGAACCAGTCCCTTAAAAAAAACCCGTACTTACGTTGTGTAATGAGAAAATATCAGGAAACAGCCATAACGGAGACAAATATCCTTCTGACTACAGCCACTAGTAATCAGGAGGTATGCTGCCATTAAGTGCCCAGAACGTTTCGTCCTGGCCAGTGTTGCTGCCAGACCATTGCTTCTCTGGTAACAGGCCCCCAGGAGGACCAGCTTTCCCAAGTGGTGACCTGGTCCTGACAATTAGATCAGTGCCATTGCAGGCTGAGTTCCAATAACTTGTATTTGGACCAAATGCTGAGATTTTTTTTATTTAAACAAACAAACAAACAAACAAAACCAAAAAAGCACAAAACAAAACAAAACACCACATGCCTTACACGATGGCTGTGTATTTGCTAAAGCTGGGATGATTTGGTGGCTTCCGGATGCCTCGCTGGGGAACAGAAGTGGAGGCAGCTAATCTGTACGAATTCAGTGAAAGCAGAAGCTGGTTGTGCGTAACAGCATCCAGGTACTCCAGGCAGCATGGAGATAAATCTGCGTGTTTGGGTATGCAGTCATCTGGCTGTACTCGTTTCCCGAGACTTTTTTTCCCCCAAAGTTGTTAATCCAGGGTAAGGATGAGTACATATCCTTTACTGCTGACCTACCTTTCCTGTCAGTAGAGCAAAAGACAGGCAAGAAGTTGTATGCAATGGGATTCTCCCTAGCATGGGATATTTCCCCCACTATTAGTTCTCTGTAATTAATAAAGAAATGTAATGTTAAAAATGGAAACATTTCTGGATAGGTGCCATGCTTTCAGGTTAATTTAAGAATACCTTTTCATCATGGGGAAAGATTAAATTCCTTAGAGATTTGCTGCTGTCACCAGTACCCAACATCAGTAAATAGCTGAATTCAGAGGAGCCTTGTCTTGGGACTGCCTTTCCTTTAAAAGCATGTTAAGTTCAGCATGCAAAATACTGTGGGAAAGTTGGCTTTCATCCATTGACACTGCTTACTGTTAGGATTTATGATAGTTTCTTGTGTGTAAACACAATAGGCATTTTATAAATTGGATTGTTCGTAGAGTAATATAAGACGTAAATRATATTGTTCCTACTGGTTACATTATATAAAATATATAACCAGCTGCTGAATTTGTAGCACAGAGGCCTGTCATACTATCTTTTTTTTATGTGCTGTGAGCTAGGTGCATCACTTATGTAACTTCATTTACTCCAACAGCATACTTTTGGAAATATTATTGCATGTAGTGGCTATGAAAAGGAGTACCTACATTTTGCAGTACCAAAGGCTGTAATGGCAATTTTCCAGAAGCCTTGAGATCTGCATATGATTTGCATAAAATATAGCATGTTTGCATGTTTTTTCATCTCAGATAAATGTATGCTAATAAGGTATGTATTAACTAGATGGATGTATACTAATATTATTTGTTTCATCAATAATCATTCCATGACTTGTGCTTTCTATCCAGTGTGCCAGCATTTGTAACCATCATGTAGTGTTTAATTCAGAATTATTTGGGGGGGTGGTGGTGGTGGTGGTGTTATGGTTTTTTTTCTCAGGTATTTTAAAAAATAAGTAGCAAATACATATTTGACTGACCAAGAAAAATCTGATCTGCAGCATTCCACTGTGTGTGAGGAGCACATTAGTAAAAAGATGATGAGGACGTAGCTGACACCAGTATCTGTGAAAGAATCTCTTTCCTGTAGTACAAACCAGAAATGGCATTATCTGGCCTTTCTAAAGGGCATTTTAGCACTATCCCTGTGTTTCAAATCCTGGCTGAAGAGTGGATCAGCAAACAGTAATCAGCAGACATGGATTCCAGGGAATGGGCAAAGTGTCTAATGACTAAATGCAATGATTAGTGAAGGTAGGATCAAGACAGGACCGTAATCCCCAGAACAACCAATATAACTTTTTTCTTTCCAAAGCTAGTTAATACCTTGCCCTTTTAATTATCCTAGCATCAGAGGGAAGTGCCATCTTCTACCTGGTTCTCATTATTCCATCAGACGCATTAATTTAAATACTTCTGAACATATAAAACAGGCTTCTAAGCAAGAGGCTTCTTTATTTTTTTTATACATATTTTTATACCTCTCTGGGTATTTATGTATTTTATAACCAGATCTAAAGTGTGCAGGTCCCTTCAGCTGCACAGCATGCAGAGCTGGGGTCTGCTCAGGTTGTCCAGGGTGGATTTGGCAGCTCTTGTGACACTGGGGCTAACAGCCTTGCCCCAGACAGCAGATCCCTAGAGGCATCGACCCGCAAGTGGATCCCCGTTGCCGTCTGCTGTGGTCCCGAGGTCTGGTGGAGAAAACTTCACCTGGGAGAAGGTTTGCTTCTTCCCTCCATCCAAAACTTTTATCATGTGAAGGAAGTAGGAAGGAGCTGACGGGTTCTACCTTACTTTTTCCAATCCTAACCAGCAATTTGAGCAGCCTTGGGATAAAAAGAAGAGGAAGGAAAAGAGGAGTAGAGAAGCAGCAGGGGTAAGCTGTAGAAAGAGGGAGTAAAAGCAGTTGGGAGAAGTCCTAGGGAATAAGTGAAAGAAATACATATGCTTCTTAAGCTCCTGCAGCTTCAGAGACTTCATCGTCTAAGACTCACCTTACATTTTAGCACTGATTTGGGTTTTTTTGTGTGTGGGTTTTTTTGTTTGTTTGTTTGTTTGTTTGTTTTTAATCCCCCCCCAACTGTATGGGTGTTGTTCTCCCAGATCTTTTGGGGGTGGTGATAGTTGTGATTAATACTGTGAATTGTTGGTGTTTCCTGCAAAAAGTAATGTTGATTTCAACAGGGATTGTAAAGCCCTGTTTCATTTCACTTACAATTTTGGTTTTTGAAAATTCATTTGGCATCGATAATACAAGCAGAGCATTTTTGCAGGAGTCAGAGAATACTGACCTTTTTTGCATTACTGGCTGAGAGGAATGTTTTTTTCTGAATGTAATATTTGATTTGTCAAAATGACTTGTCACTGTGAAAAGTTTACTCGTAGCTCTTCCTGATCAAATCTTAACGAAAACCATGATAACTATTCATTTATTTTTTGATGACCTGTCTTTCGTTCTTATTGATGTAAAGGTAAAACTGGAAAAGAAAAGGAAATAGAGCTCTTCTAAAAGCCATGAACAATACGAACACAACAGTTTATTGAGGCTCAAGATTTTGATGCCTTGTGGAAAGCGTAGTCTATGCAGGGATCCCAGCCCTTAAAGGAAATGGAAGGCATGAGGCACACAAGTGACAGTTTTGCTGAGACACTGTGGAAGCATTTTCAGGTTTAATTTTGTGCCACTTGGGGGATGGGAAGGACAATAATTTGGGTTTCTGAGGCTTTTTCTTTGTAAAGAACCCCTTATTTCTAGTGTGCAGGGAAATACCTGACTAGTTTTTCTCATAAACATCCTTACATAAATAGTAGTTTTAAGTAAGAACTTCCTTTGCAAGCGATGGGTGCTGGTACGCTCGGGGAGGAGGACCACCACTTCATGCTCATCTTGACTGATGGAAGATAGCTGTTAACTACATGTTTTCAGGTTAAAAGGAAGGCATTGGTATAAAGCTGACCTTTGTATGGAATAAAGAACTGTTGCTTTTTAATAAATGCCCTTTTTGATAAGGTTTCATTTTTTCAGACAGTGGTTATATTTAAAATAGTTACTTCACTTACAGAGGGATTGAAATAAGCTAAGACAGCCAGCAAACTGTCTTACCCATTCTACATGTGCCTTTTTTGTGATCCTCTGCATACTGATACAGACGTAGTCTGAAACTACTGAAAGATCACAAGATCAAATTGGGGAGAAGTCAATTTTAGGCTTTTTCCGAGCATGTGCTGTAAATGTGTTGTGCTTAAGGGGACAATTGCACAAGAGCGTTTGATGTTGCAGTGCCTGTCTGGTGGCACTGAATCATGGTGATAGGTGACCTTGTGGAAGATCACTTATTATGGTCAGCTGTAATCCCTCTCCCACTCATGACACTGCCCTGAGCCATAGCCTACCCTCCTGATGGAAGGAGCTCCCTGCTACTTTCCACCTTCTTGCACTCAACCTTTATTTTACATTTCTGCATTGCCTTTGAAACACAGTGATAGCAATTGTTCATCCTTGAGCTCAGGTTCATTAACTTACAGGTGACTGAAGAGCTGCTGTATCTGATTTGTTTGCCTCTGAAGATACTTTCCTAAAATAGGAATGTGAAAAGCGTGTATTTTTTCCTTTGTCGTTTACCCAGTATCTGGTATTTTTCTCCAATTTCATATTTTTCTCTATTTACTGCTCAATATTTACTTGCATTTCCACTTAAGATAATCATAGGTTGATATCTAGTATGTAAATTGAATTTGAACAATGGAGGACTTGGTGTCACTTTAGAAGCCATGTGTGCACCTCACATTCTGACTTTTGAAGTCTTCATACCGATGGACATGACACTTGAGAAACCTTGAGCAAAAATGAACGTCAGGCTAAAATCTAACATCAGCAGGTTTTATGGTGTACTGCAGAAGCATGTAAGAATTTAATTTTTTTTTTTAAAATACTTCTTGCTACAAGGAGGTGGAAGAATCGTGGTAACCGTAATCAGATGCAGTACCTGCTACAAAGGTAACAACTTGCAATTTCTTTAACATGGTGACAGCCAACTGTATTTCTAGGATAGCAACATGCTCGCATGTGCAAACACACAGAGGCACACGCACACAGGAGTTTTCACACAAACTTTGGAGAGGAAATCCTGCCCTACTAAGAAAAATGTTTTAATATTCACAGAGAGCAGGAGAGTTGTGCAGAAGTCCTGCAGGAGGGGGTATATCTATAGGTATATGTACAGGCCTTGCTTTGTATATGGTGAAGGACCTACTGTCCTGGAAGTCTGGATGATGAAGTTTGAAGGTGGCAGCAAGGCATGGAACCTTCTGCAGAACGGTATTGCTAGCTTAAGGCTCAACCTGCATCCCCAGCAGATAAGCTGTCGTTATCGCTTCACACTCCAAAACTTATCAATGGTTGCCATTTATTTTTGGATGGGTCTCAAGCTTTACGGTACTGTTTCCAAACCTGCCTGGTGGACCTCTCCGGGTAGCAGAAAAGTCACATTTGTTGTGAGGAAAGGAGCATGAGGTATGTACAGAGGAATGGCAAGCTGCAGGACACCCCTGTGAGTGCTGCCTCACCCACAATGTGAATGCACTGCTTGGATAAGGTAGATCATAATTCTTTAAAAGTTCAGAATTTTCTGTTCTGGGTGCTAGTTCAGATGACTGTGATAACCATGCATTTGTGGCTTCCAGCTTAGGCAAGAGTCCACTATTTCAAACAAATACTGTCCTATGGTATACAGGTTCTAAACCAGAAGTATTTCCAGGTTTAGTAATAGTAGCAGGCTTTCTTTTTATACGTAGGGTGCAAAGAGCAAACCTTGGGGGATGACAATGAGTTAGTTGAGGAGAATAAAATAATAATATTCTCCTACTATTCCCCAATAAGAAAGGAAAAAAGTATGCTGAGGAAAATTAACAGTGGTAGTTGTTCCTATAAACTATGGGAGGAAATGAAACTCTTTTACTGACATTTCAATGGTGGTTTTTTTCAATTTCCTATGTATTTTTTGTTTAATTTTATTTTTTTATATAATAAAATACATATATTTTCAGTTGTGGGTTATCTTAATTTTTTAATTTTTCTTTACTGGGAAAGAGTAAGAGGAGTGCATTTAATAAATAAATAAAGGAAAAGTAAAATGGCTATTCAGAAAAAAAGATTAAATTCAGTACTATGTGATAAATTGAAAAACTTAACCAAATGTAGAAATCTTTCACACAATCTGAAAAGCTACACTTGCAAATGCAACCTTATTTTATCCTTTTTCCACCCCTTACTCTTCTTGGTGTTTGGGTTTTGTGTGTGTGTGTGTGTTTGGTGTGGTGGGTTTTTTTTTTTTTTCTTTTTTGTCTAGCAGGAAGTAGAGACAGAAATGCAAGACCATTGCTAGAATAAGAGGGTCTGCACTAAGAACTGTGGGATAGCAACCTATGTGTTTGTGAAATGTCCGAGAAAATTTCAGGGAGTAGTAGGTAGCTGAACTGAAAATTCACCAATATGCAATAATCAGTAACTGATACTCTTGAAAAACATCATGGGATTTGCATCGATCTCAAGTGGGTGGGAGCTGTTTTCTCTGGCAGTATGAAATAACGATGGATGAAAAAGATTGGTGCCCTCCAACAGTGCGCTGGGAGCTCTTTATGATTTCCAATGATAAAAACAAAGTCAATCTTAAATATTTTTAGGAAGTTCTGTGCATATTGTTGGTAAAGAGTTAACAGTAGGTTTTGGTTGACTGCCTCTCTTATACACTTGTGTGGAGGAAGTAGTAAGGAACTTGTGTTTCCTCTTGCTTTATTGATATTTTCTTTCATTTTCATTCATGAAATTCAAAACCTCTCAGTTAAATAACAGCACATAACAGGGCTGTTGCTTTTATTAATACGTCTTTGGGGGATAATGAAAGGAATGGGTGTAACCAGTTGAAATACTGCTCTTGGATAGTCAATATTGGAAGGCAGTAGCAAAGCCCTTACTGTCTCTAGGTGAGCAAATGGATTACTTTCCCACTTGGGCTCTGCTAGCTCTTTAGGATGGTTGAATTTGAATCTTTGCTGCTGCTTAATAGAAACTTACAAACAGGAAAAACAAATGTTTAGAGGGAGAGTGAAATCTGAACATCACCTATACAGACTTTTCCTTGTGGACGTTGTTGTTGTTTTTTTCATCCTACCTCCAATTAAATCTACGTGTCAGTGGAATTACACAGTTACTTCAAAGACTGTTTCTTTGGGTCATGATTAGAGATATCTGAAATAATGAGAAAGTGGAAGGCAAGGAAGAGAGTAAAGTTCTGCAAGGATTTATAACATTGGAGTGTAAAGAGGGGTCTTTGTTCATTTGTTTCAAAGGTCCAAAATGTGCCAACCTACTTCTGCTACATTTCTACCTGATAGCTGAAACCTAAGCTGACCTTCCCCATCAGCCAGGGGAAAAAAGTGACAGTATATTCTGGGCTATTGATATGAGTGTAACAAACAGAAATAAAACTTTTCAAGAGGGGATGTCATGTATCTGGGATTTCAGTACCCTGTTTGTCACAACTCCTCAACCGTTTTGGGATGGTGAATATGTAAGGTCGGTCTGCTCTGCGATGGATATTGGCCATCAGGCATCCCTGAGGGGCTACAGCCACAGCACTGCGCTACTCTACATAGACCTTGGGAGCTACTTAAATTACAAAAAGAAGACTTGGCTCCATTGCAGCCTTACGCCAGCACAGTGGATAAAGTACAAAATGCTTGTGTTTATCTAATTGGTGTTGAAGACGGTAGTAAATGGCAAAGGAGTACAATTATTTAGTTTCTTACCAAGCTTTCCATTTTTTTCTGGTTGTATGGATCAGGGAGTAGGCAAACTTTCCAGATGTGGGACATGTTTATGAGCTTCTGTAATTTTTTTTTTTTTTTTTCCCCCCCGCTTTTCCCTGCATTTTTCCCATAGGCTTGTTCACAGCAACACCCACTGGAGGTAATGAGCAGTGACAGTATCACTGCAGCTTTCCCCCAGGGAGCCAAACAACATTGGTTCCTGTAAGCTAACGCTGTAAGCAGTGGTTTTTTACATAAAGGATGGGATGCCTCTGGTGTCCAGCAGCATGTTTTTTGTCAACCAGGAGAAAATGCTTAAATAAAAAAGTCTAATAAACCTGGTCAAAGCGAAGCTGGGTTTTGGTTTACGCAGCTGCTGTAATGGGTTATCAGAATGATACAAAGTTTAATGTAATCTAGTTTATTTTATTCCTGAAGTAGTTTCGTCGTAATCCAAGCAAGAGCAGAGCTGTCATGATAATGTGAGCATGTTCAGTAGAAGAAGCATGAGATTCTGTTTTTAACAGAAACTCAACCCTAGGTGTATGAAAATGTGGTATTAAGAGTATAAATATAAGAAGCTCATGCTAAAGACATGGAAATGGCCCTTGCATGGCCTTCTGATAGGAAGACAGATCAAGTGAACATACAAGACCTGAGAGTTGTGTTGCTGTGAGAGCTGGGCTATAATTTARCGAGCTGACAGGAGGAGTGAAGTATCTCCTCAATATCTGTGTTTGGCAGAGGAGATGAATGCATACATCAGGAAACAATGTTTAAGTGTTTTATTTCCTTATTTCAGCCTGTCAAACTGTCAGCGTAGTTAATGGCCACCAAGAGAGAGTGAGGGGAAGGGAGGGAGGGGAGGAGGAGGATAAATGGAAGGAAACAAAGGTGCTGTGGAGTCTGGAAGAAAGGAAAACTGGGGAAGATTAGCAGGGTGCTGAAGCATAATGGTCCCCTGGACACAAATATCCAAACTCTCTCCATCGGCTCGAACCTCCTCTCCACTCAAGCCCTCCAAGGAAATATGTAGAGATAATGAACGTCCCGGTACACCGCACACGGTAACTTTATTTTGCTATATTAATTTTGCTGCGGTAGTACTTAGGCCCACAGTCAGCAAGGCACTTCTTAGCACGACTTCATAGCATGTTTAAGTCAGGTATTTTGCTGAAGTGGGATCCAAACTGAACAAGGTTGAATTGGCTTGTCCGGACTTTGAGATCTGGGGGTTCAGGCAATTTCTCTGTGTTGTTTTACAAACTGTCTGTCGCTGGACTTTTTCTTTTAAACAAACAAGGTTTGAATTGTTAATGTATTAAGTATACAGGGAGATATAAGCGTTTCAGCACTTAATTCTTCTTTCTGACACACCCACGCACCTTCCACTAAAGTCAGTACAAATGGAATGCTTTTCATAAGACAAGTATTTTTAAGGCGAAGCCAATATTATGTATTATTTTCATTGCATGGAAACAGAACGAGAGTAAAAAAAATTTTTTTAATACATCAAAGACTGTTTGGTTCAGTAACTGCAGAGAGGAGGATAATGCAAACTACTCCTGTACTTTATTCAAAGATGACACTTCGTTTTCACTGCCTTGTTAATCATGTGGGTTGGCAGCAAAAGGACTTAGGGTTCTGCCACGGGAGGTGGAGTTGGCTTGCGTGCACCCGGATAAAGCACCTTCCAAACTGCATTTTGGAGGTGCAGAGCCCAGATAGCACGTGTCCCAAACTGGATAAATGACGAAGCTGAAGTTTTCCGGGCTCTGTGGGGAACATGCAGCTCAGTTGTGGCTTGACTCAAGCGACAAAAAGCCCTACCCTTGTGCATCAAGGCAGAGAGCAGAGCCTGTATGGAGATGGGGAGTGGCTGTTGGGATTGAACCTTAGGATATGTAGTTTTGATTCAGAGGAAAGCTTTGGGCATTGCCTGTTTGTGTCAGTAGAGTTATGGGGCCACAACCTTCCATGTGAAGCTGCTATCATATCATGCAGCATCATAAGGTATGAATTTGAACTGGGTATGGTAAAAATGGGTTTTCCTTTGGCACAGCATTGTCGTAATAGCGTTATGTGCGTTCTATCCAAATATACAGTTCTTATTAATTATTCCAGTGAAAGCCACTTGAATCCTGTAGTTCTTGGTTTTGCTTATCTATTGCTTCTTTAAAAATTTCCTTAAGTCAAACAAACAAATGGGTAAAATAAGGAAACGGTGATACAATGGTATTCAGCATGGTTTAGTGTTTTTATTGTATTAATGGTCAAAGTTGTCAATTTTTCTGTAGTCATTTCAATGGAGGAGGGTTTTAAGAGGAGTTTTGAAAGAGAATAAAGTAGCAGCTTTGTGAAGTCTTACAGGATTGGTTTTTTGTTATGAGGGGGGAGCTATGGGGAATACCTGGTGTACGTTTTTGAAAATATGGTTAATAGGTGTTGGAGGGTGGTGCTGCCAGCTGCCTTGAGCGATGATTCAGCCTGGCTGTGCAGAATTGAAGAGAATAAAGTAAGATGGCATTAGGCTGGGAGCAGCCTTGGAAGTCAGGACAGCAGCAGATACCTGCTGTGATGGAGAAGGGAAGCCAAAGGAAAATTGCAAAGGCAGGTATGTAATGAGGAAAGCAAGGGATGAGAAGGATGATTTTTGCTGTGGTAAGAGGGGGATGAGACTGCTTTTGTGGACACTGAAGCAGCCATGGCCTTAGAACAAGTTTTTAATGGCTTTATAGTGGGACTCAGGCTGAACTCTTCATGGAAGTGCTCTGGTTTAGCACCCTTAGAAAGAGGTGTTACTCTTTGTCATCGTATGGGCAACTGAAAGGGTAAAGCCTTGAACCCAATCCACAAACTTCAGAAACATTATGTCAGTAAATAGAGTAATGTTTTTTTTTAATGCAAATTTAATCAAACCCATGGACCCTACTTGGCGTGTGTACAATCACGTCCCCAGGTTCTGTAGTCTCAGGAGATGCAGCAGGTTAAGAGGACAGTATCTGCTCAAAACCTGACTTAGGGATTTCCAGTGACTCAGGGCAGGCAGAGCTGGTGATTGAGTGATATGTGAACTGAATGGGTCAGCCATTACCGTGCTGGGGAGAACTGAGCCGCCAGTGAGCCTTTCTTTCCAGTAAGATGTGAAATCCATGGTTCATTGAAAAAGCACATGCTTCATTTCAGACCTGTAGCAGCATTACTAATGTCCGTCTGAATATGGAGACAAGTAACTGTACCTGCATATTTAAATTTTACATATGATTGTGATGCAGTTTTGAGTTATGTTGCTATGCTAAGCTATGATAGGAGCTCAATATTAAATGATAACTGTGTTTCACCCCTGAAATGAGGTTCTTTGCTGGAGTGGACAAATGAGCCCAATGTGCAGGCTTGCATGGCTGGAAAGACTGAAGAGCTGAAGCAGAATGCGAAAAGGAAGTGACTTTGTTAGTCAGCCAGTTTTTCAAAAGGAAAAAGAGTTTACGTGAATCACTGGAAACTACTTCACATTGTTCTCGTTCAGGAATATACATAGGAGACACTTTTTGCCAATAAAAGCATTAATTCATGGGTAATGAGTCCTTGCCATTCCCATGTGAAAGCTCTGCCAGATTGGGTCAGATGACTCCACCTACTAAAACTATGTATGCTTATGACATGCACTGCTTTAAGCCATAAATAAATCTGTGGCATTGTGCCTGTAATAATCTTTCTGCAGAGCTGTACAGCCTACTACCCATTAGCTGATGTATTTATCATGCTTACTGTTCTTTTCCATTATTTCTGTAGTATGAGTATGATGGTATCTGGTAAAGTAATTTTAAAAGTATTGTTAAAAGTACAAAAATACAGATCATATGAAGTACCCCTGAAGGTAATGGAGCTCTGTGTGGGCACAGAAGTAATCATTGTGGATCAGCTTGTTGCTCATATAACTGAAGTTCTTCATCCATATACGCATACTCTGTGTGTGTGTGTGTATATATATATGCACAAATACATTTATTTGTGATATATTTAAACTCTCATGCTTGTGCATACTTGCCTATTACAAAAGCAAAGAGAATATAAATACATAAGATTATAAGATTCTACATGTGGAGATGTTCATAGGGAGATGCTATTTTAATACGTAGAAGGAGGCGATCGTGTAATTAAAGACTGTTACAGTTTTCAGAAAGGGGCAGATGTAATGTTTATACCTACATAATGTTAGGTGTTCAGAAGTAAGGAAATACTAACTGTGCAAGACTGACGTTCCATTGTTCTTAATTATTTGCTTTTTATAGAAGTAAAAGAAGAATTCTGCAATAAAAACATTTTGTAATTAATTATGTTTTAATATTAAAGTCCTATTGTTTACCAGTTACATACTTAAAAAAAAAAAGAGGGTGTTCATCATTAAATGCAAGTGACTGCCATCAGTGCAAGACTGACATCACAAACCCCCATTTTCTGTGGCTGTTTACAGGTTTTCTTCTGGCATTTCTGCTCGTTCCTAGGATTAAAAAAATAGTCATAACAACTAACTCTCCCTTGAAATTGAAAACTATCTTGAAGCCTTACAATTTTAGAAAACCTATTAGTTCTGATTTTAATTGGGAGCCAAAATCTTCTGTGTAACTTTCACGGCGTTACATACTCCTAAGGCAGAATTTTGGTTTTTTCAGTTTTAAATCAGAGATTTTTATGATGATATCACTCACTCCAAAAGCAAATATTCTATGAATTGTGATTAAAATTTCAATTTTCTCAGTAGACATTGTGAATACATTTCACTGTGATTGTGCTGGGAAATGCAGGATGAATATTTTGTTTCTCATTCAACTAAGTTAACTGAGGAGTTGTTTGTATGGGTGTAGACATATTTGGGAAAAAAACCAACTGTTTTTGAGAGTGTTCATGARAGGGCAGTAAATGAAGAGCTGTGAGCTGAGGATGTATGTTAACCTGCACTGGATATATGTTACTGCTGAGACATCATGAACAATTGCTGTGTTTCTGAAAGGCTTTGCAGTCTTCCTAGAAGTAAGTGTTGGCCTGTGTAGTCATACTCAATTATACGGTCTCAAAACGGAAGAARCGAGAGCATTGCTGTATCTAAGTATTACAGAGTGTCCATGCAGAGTGTGGCATTTTAGCGTCTCCCTTCTGTCAGCAATTGAATACTGTTAATTCCAAAGTAAAGAAAGGTTTCAGAGCTCGCATGGGACTTCCCTGGAGGCGGAGCAGTTCATCAGTGTGGTAAGGAAACTCTGGAGGGCTTTGCTGGAGAAGTCTGCTGTCAGCTGTCTAATACTGCACTCCACACTGGCAGTTCTTGACAAATATTGTGATGCTGTGCCCACATCCCAAAGTTGCTAAGATAGAAGATTTACAACTTTGCCAAGAAAATAACTTCTGTTGTTTGGAGACATTCTTTTATGGATTTAAGAAAAAGGCACAGTTGATATAAACGTTTTAGAATTTCTGATACAGACGCATCTGGGGATAATTCTGTGCAATAGGAAAATAGTAAGCTATCAGTCTTCCGGGAAACATTGATGTCTATACATTAAGACTAAACCCTAGGTATTCTGTTAAGTACTTCGCAGTTATAAAAACATCCTACATTTGCGTAGTAAGAAGTCAGCGGTCCTTTCAAAGTACTCCCTTTCTCCTGAAATGCCAAGCAAAAGAACAACATACAGATTAGAGCAGGTTTTCCTCAGTGAGTTTCCATCCTGGAATTTATTTTTTCATGCTCCACCCAGAAGGCCAATCTTCACCTTCCTTGTTCATTTTGCTGACTGTTGTAGTTGCTGTGGCATAAATTATCTCCCAGCCCAGCCAAATATTTTGCCACTTGGCCTAAAAATGCATGTGCTGCGTTCTCCGGAAATCTCCAGCGCAAGAATCGGGAGCTGACAGGAGCCGGGACTTTCTGGGGATGTCTCAGAAACCCAGGGGTGCCATCGGCGACAAGTTTTCGCGTACGCACCAGAGCTCCTCAGTCTTATCCATGCTGGACCCCACAACCAGACTAGAACAAAAATTTTTAAAAGCATGTGTGTGACATATATAGGCAACATTTGTGCATGTGTATATCTAAGTTAGTAATTACAAGCATGTTTAGATCAGGTCTTTACTGTAACTTACTTGAATTAGAGTGATTGCCTCAGTGTTTTTAGTGTTGAAAGGTGCAGAACAGAAGTGTCGGGGAATATATAATGAAATTCATCACAGGATGATGCTAACAAATTTTCAGGATAATTTGGGAATTAAAATTATTTTTTCATGTGTATTTTTTTATCTGCAAGAGATTGATCTCATCAGGTGATAAATTCAGGAGAGGTGACACTTTCTGTGGGATCCCAAGTATGAAAAATAACACTCAAATTAAAGGCTAATTTTTCTTCCACCAAAAGCAATGAAAGTATTCTGCTGGACATAAAGAAGGACTATATGCTTTACATTATAGTGGCTATCCAGCAGGTGGTTTAGAATCATAGAATCATTTAGGCTGGAAAAGACCCTTAAGATCATCGAGTCCAACCGTAAACCTGACACTGACAAGTCCACCACTAATCCATGTCCCTAAGCGCCATGTCAGGGTAAGAAATGGCTGTCTGTAAGATTTGTTAAAGAGGCAAAGGGGATACCAATGCAAGAGTTTAGAAGACTTTCAAACAAACTTAACCCTTATTTCTTTTTACCTGGATTTTCAGATTTTATTTGTTGCCTTAGGAATGAAGTTTGTCAGTTGTGCTTCAAACACAGTGTTTTATATCCAAAAAGGGAAGTTTATCACATACAGGAAAATGAACACCTTCTTCTATTGTTGCACTCACTAAAACATGGCTTATTTCTTGGGAACTTTTTTATTCATTGTCTGTCATTCTGAGACCTTAACACCATTTTATTTTTGCAGGTCACCATATTACTTTATTTATTGATCAAAATTTGGGAGGGAAGTATCAGGGTATATTCAGAGAACAGTAATTCTTACAGTCACCATCCTTTCTGGAAAGACTGTGATGCTAGGGTTCAACTGTACCCGCTGTTTTTAAGCCTGTTCTGCACTCCCTCTTCTTTCACGGGTGTTGCTGAACAACTAAGTTAAGCAGCAGCTGCAAGAGCTCTTTCAGTCAAGCAGAAGTCAAGGAGTCCAGATTCCTGGTTTCTAGTGCTGCTTCTGCTGTACCATGTTATTTATTTGTCCCTTGATTTACCTATCTGGAAAATGGTAATGGTGATATTTATCTTGAAATTTGCTGGAGACTTAGAGCCTGATCCAAACTCTACTCAAGTTAATGGGAGCTTTCCATCTCCATGTGTGTTTCTGAAGCAGACCTTTAATTCACTGGTGTTTGCCGAGTCCTATGAGATCCTTAGATGAAACTAGCTATGAAATATGAAAAATTACTGCTATTTGCACAGTGTTAGGGTGATAAGATAAATGCAAATGAAGTGTCCTTGACCCTCGCTGTGAACAGTCTAAATTAGACATAACACAGCAAGAATAGGGTTTTTTTTTTTAAGTGTGGATGGGGAATCATAAAATATATGCATTGTTTCTTATGTCTTCTGAAAGTGCAGCAATAGGACGCTTCTCAGTCTCTACCTTGTTCATAATTTTACAGCATTCTGTTCACTTCTGAGACTGAAAAAACCCCAAAGATCAAAAGAACTCTCAATAGCTCTGTCTGGTGCTCTGGTTTGTTGGAATGACTGTAAGCACTGATTGGATTTCTGCACCAGAGGCTGGGCACTGCAACCCCGCTGCTGGTATTTGTCCAGTAAAAATCTATCAGTAGCACAGGGGTTCCCACTCACTAGCTTTGTATTTGGCCTCAAATACAGTATTTAAAAAAAAAAAAAAAA